>OX393579.1:44857271-45331434 GCA_947652605.1 Elmis aenea | reverse complement strand
GCCACTAATGACTCACCCTGTATATAGCTTTGAATATACATATAATATGTCGGTTACTACATAAACTGCAAATTAAAGTAGATTTAATTTGGTAGTAAATTTTGCATGAAAAACAAATTAATATGTGGTGTAAACATTATAATTTTGGACATTAAAATCATTTTTTATTAATTGTTCATTATTATGAAATCTTACATACGTATTTTAGTCATGTGTTTGCTTAAAGAAGATGCATTTTAATTTAATTTATTTAACGCCAAATGGACGCCTAAACATTAAAAATCTATGCCCCGTTTGAATGTCTCAAAGTCTATGGTAACCGACTAATTCCAAAATTATTGTAACACACTTAAAAACTAAACGTAGCCACTTGAAAGTATTATTTAAATCCAATAATCCACAAAATATATATTTTTGTTCTTGGCACGTGCTTATCAGCACTAACTTTTTTTTAAAGGTTCATGTGCTATTATACTTATAGAAAACACATTAATGCGTACGATGCTCCGATCGTATTTCGTAATAATCTAATTATAATGTTGACATAAAATTACAGTTAGAAAGTAATAACTTTTTCCGGTCCTAAACCTTTCATTGGAGAGTCCGAAGTACAAATATTTTCATGGTTTTCTTTGTAGATTTGTATACAGGGTGGTGCTTTTTTCGATGCTCACCATTGCTATCTTGGAAACGGTAAGAGATACAAGGTCGGTTAAATTAGAAAAAAGTTGCACATTTTTATGGCGATTAAGAATCTGAAAAGAAATCCCGGATATTTTGATTCGTTTTTGATTTATTACAAAAAAAACTGAAAAAATGTGATTTTAGAAAAATATTATTATCTTCCCTACCATTGACGCGATTTCATTTAAACTTGGTAACTTTATGTTTTTGACCGTTCTGGTTTGATGACGTCAACAGACATTTTCTAAGCCTTCTAGATTTCAAGTTTCGATAGTCAACTTTTTTATTTTTTATGGCCGCCATATTGGATTTTTACACCATCAGACAGACAAAAAAATTAGCTTTTCAGATTGGTAACCAACATACCTTTTTTCTTTCAAAAAACTTGTTGAAATTTTAAAATTTGTGTAAATAATTAATAAAATCGAGAATGCTCTGAAAAACAATTGAAATTATAATATAAATCAAAGTGACACAACATTTTATAGGTCTAACAAAATAACGAAATTACAATACATTTAAAACACCAGATAAATAATTATTTAAATTGTTTAAAGTGCGCGCCGTTATGTATGATGTATTGGTTAGTCCTCAGATTCATTTCGTCCACTGCCTTTAGGATAGTTTGTCTCGAAATAGAGTCGAAAGCATTTTTGATTTTACGACGAAGAAGTTCAGTATTTTCCGTTGGGGTTGCATAAACAACATCAATGTAAAAGTAATCCATAGGCGTTAAACATGGCGATCGCGGAGGCCAATGAACAGGACCAAACGTACCAAGTCATGCATTTTGAAACCGTACATCTAAATTAATATCCTTTTACAATGCAGGCGTTGTGAGGACCAGCTGAAACTACTGATGATTTTGAATTGTTAATAATGGCAATTCGCCTAACATAATTATCTTCTAAATATGTTTCCAACAATCTTAATTTCGTTATCATTAGACCTATAAAATGTTGTGTCACTTTGATTTATATTATAATTTCAATTGTTTTTCAGAGCATTCTCGATTTTATTAATTATTTACACAAATTTTAAAATTTCAACAAGTTTTTTGAAAGAAAAAAGGTATGTTGGTTACCAATCTAAAAAGCTAATTTCTGATGGTGTAAAAATCCAATATGGCGGCCATAAAAAATAAAAAAGTTGACTATCGCAACTTGAAATCTAGAAGGCTTAGAAAATTTCTGTTGACGTCATCAAACCCAGAACGGTCAAAAACATAAAGTTACCAAGTTTAAATAAAATCGCGTCAATGGTAGGGAAGATAATAATATTTTTCTAAAATCACATTTTTCAGTTTTTTTGTAATAAATCAAAAACGAATCAAAATTTCCAGGATTTCTTTTCAGATTCTTAATCGCCATAAAAATGTGCAACTTTTCTCTGATCTAACCGACCTTGTATCTCTTACCGTTTCCAAGATAGCAATGGTGAGCATCGAAAAAAGCACCACCCTGTATACTTCATTTGTCGCGTCTTAAATGGATTTAATTAGAAGCAACATTATAATTCACCGTAAAATTTTACAGACACTGGCTTATATTTTAAACCATTACAAATTGATAGTACTTGGCATATGGCGTCGACATGAATTAAGAAACTTGGAGATAAAAACACAAAACTGAACTGATCTAGCAAAGAGTTAATCAGATAATTACTTGCAGAAATGTTGCAGTAAATAAGTTCTTACAAAACTTTAAATGATTTGATCTCAACAATTAATATAAAATTTAGCAGCTTAATCAAAGTTAAACCTAAGCTTTAGCACTTGTAATAAGCGATATCCCCATTTTATTATTATTAAATTTTTCGGGGTAGCAATCGCGTCTTCTTTTAAGAAGGTTGGACATTTCAACCATTTTATCTTGATCTTTTACAGAAGAACAAGGGATCAATTCATGGAATTACGTTGTTTATTAGCACAAAAATTAAATGCTCACTTTATAGTGCTTAACTAACGCTAATATTTAAACGAACTAGCAATTTTGCCGATCGAGATACCGTTACATACAATGTGTCCAAAAGGTATGGAATATTCTATATAGGTATCTCAGTAAATATCCACTTTAGGGAAAAATGTTTTGAATAAAAACTCTTTGGTACTTAGTTTTACACCATGAGACAAAATTTAAATATATTTTTTTATAATAACAAAAGCGCAATGAAAAACAATTGATTTTTTTAAATGAAAAGGTACCCCTACGTTATACTCATTTGATGGAGAATTTTTGTTTCTTTTCAACGATGGGGTCACCTTAAAAATTTAATTTATGCTAAGAGGTCGGAGAATATCGAAAATTTAAAAGATCGTATTAGAGAAATTACACCTGAAATGGTTAAGAATGTTATAAACGGGTTTAAAAACCGAGTTTATCATTGCCAAGCTGTAAATGGTTCACAGTTTGAACACTTATTGTAGATTTCGTCAAAAAAATTTAGTTCTTATGTTTTTGTTAGAAATAAATACTAATCAATTAAAATAGTTTTTGCGTTTTTGTCAAAAAGTTGCTTAAGTAAAGGTACTAAAGTTTTGCATCATTGAAAAGAGAAAACAATTCTCTATCAAATGAGTATAATACAGGGTGAGGCATCACTTATGACACCCCCACTTATTTTGTTATTGGAAAGATTTATTAAAAAAAGTTTCAAATAAAAGTTGTTGGATATAGTATTTCCCAAAATATTGTCATGTCAATTATTAGTTTTCTTTTGTTTTTTTAGGAGTTACGGCACCATATTTGTTTTTTTTTAATGGCACCATCCATATTTTTTTATACGATTTGAGAGACATTTTCTGTCTCTTTTTAACGCACTAAAACTTTTATACTTTTACATAACAAAATTTTTAAGAAAATCGCAAAAGAATAATTTTTATATTGTATTAACTAATTTACGTTAGGCGTTAGGCGTTGAAAATGATACAGAACGGTAAAAAATGTATTACAGTAGTTTTGCGTTAACCGTTGTAACCTTATTAACTTCTTTCAAAATCTTTTGCCATTTGGTATCATTTTCAAAGCTTTCTAATGTAAATTAATTAATACCGTACGCTTTTAGAACAAAAATGTTCTTTTGCGATTTTCTTAAACATTTTGTTATGTAAGGGTATAAAAGTTTTAGTGCGTTGAAAAGAGACAGAAAATGTCTCTCAAATCGTATAAAAAAATATGGATGGTGCCATTAAAAAAAAAACAAATATGGTGCTGTAACTCCTAAAAAAACAAAAGAAAACAAATAATTGACATGACAATATTTTGGGAAATATTGTAACAAAGAAAATGTCTTTCAAACCGTATAAAAAAATATGGATGGTGCCATTAGAAAAAAACCAATATGGTGCCGCAACTCCTAAAAAAACAAAAGAAAACAAAAAACTGACATGACAACATTATGGGAAATATTGTATCAAAGAACTTTTATTTGAAACTTTTTTTGATAATTCTTTCCAATAACAAAATAAGTGGGGGTGTCATAAGTGATGCCTCACCCTGTATAGGGGTACCTTGCCATTTAAAAATTTGTTATTGTTTTTCATTGCGCTTTTGTTATTCGAAATAAAAATATTTGTAAGAGTTACGACTCGGTTAAATTAGGGCAATGTTTTATATTAAGGTGCTTAATAATTTAACGCAAACAGAACTTATCTAGCTTTTTTAGTTTTTGAGATATAGGGAAAAAAGTAAAAAAGTGGATTTTAGTTTTTCATTTGATGCCGAATTTCTGAATAGTAGCCCGATTACATTTTTTCCCTGTGTAAGTAGTGCTCTTTTTCTTTAAAAAAATCACTGCCGGTATTGCGCGGGCACACAATTACCAGATAGTTTTGTCCGTTTAGCGAACTATAGTATTTAATAGTTAAAAGCTGTATTTGGTGCAACAAACACAAAGATGTATGCATGTATCTGTGGTTAACATCTTGAGAGGCACACGTAAAACTGAATTGCAAATAGAGTTAATTTGCTAGAACATGATAACCTGTGTAAATAATTTTACTTCTACATATTTAGATTAACAGATAAAAACTGCTTAGAATAATTTAGTGCAAAAATGTACACTTTTAATTAAAACACAAAAAAAAGGATGTCAGAAGTGTCATTAATCATAATACAAAAAATATATAAAAAAACGTATTTGGTAAACACGAAAGTGAAATTACAAATTTCTTCTAAACTTGAATTATATAAAGTATTTTTAAGTTGTAATGATCTAGCTAGGGCATTTTTTTTACAGAATTTTTGTAAAATTTAAAATTAAACTAAATTATTGCTTTAAATTAACTCTTTTTAAGACATGATATTCAAGGCTATAAATATCTTCGAAGGAAACCATGAAAATATTTGTACTTCGGACTTTCCAATGAAAGGTTTAGGACCGGAAAAAGTTGTTACTTTCTAGCTGCATTTTTACATCGACATTTTAATTAGATTATTACGAAATTTGTGGGTTCTATAAAAATAATAGCATACGAACCTTTTAAAAACAAGTGATAGCACGTGTCAATAGCAGAAATCTGTTTCTTGTTATTTTAAAGTTCATTAGATTTTAATAATACTACTACTAGCATTTTGAATACTTAGATAAAGGTAGTCCAAAAGTTCGTAAATTTAATCTTTTTTTTTTTTATTGTTGTTGTTGTTGTTGCTGCCGGGTAGCTATAAGAATCAGTAAAAGGCAGAGTTATTCTTTTTGCTTTATTAAAGGCCATAATATGTAACAGTTTTGGGCATACAAAATTCCTTAACTTCCAAACGACTTACAAAATGCTTATTTATGGCAACGAAACTAAAACAAAAAGAAATAAGTTTTTTGTGCGATCGTACTAAAAACAGCTGTTTGACGGACGCGTTAGCAACCATAAAGAACTGCATTACCGGCCCTATCCTTAGCAACCGCCGTAAAAGTTACTTTTGAGGCCGTTACCCTTAGCAACGGCCGAAAAAGTAATTTTTACGGCCGTTGCCAAGGAGAGGGCCGGTAATGCAGTACATACGCCGTCATCTGTCAGTGACAGAATGTCACGTAGTTTCTAACCTATAATTTTGAAAATTACTAAAAATTTAAATTGTTTTTAATTCGATCGCACAAAAAATGTAATATGCACCTCGGCCAAAACGTACCTTTTCGGCCTTGCCTGTTTGCTGGCCTCGACTACGTCTCGGCCAGCAAACCAGACGCGGCCGAAAAAGTTACACTTTTTGGCCTTGATACATAAATAACTATTATCAACTTGATTAATTATTAAGTTACATGACTACGACTAGTGCTCTCATAATTTGTTATTATTGAAACTCGATTTTGATTTTACTTAGTTTCTTCGTTACATACATAAAATAAATAAATTTTTAATTTCGTCTTACCAGATTTAAAAATTCTTTTTTTTAAATTACTTTTCCGAGCTTTTTCAGTTTTATTTTTAGTACGTTAGCTGTATGTTATCTTCTTGCTTCTATCTTAATTAAAATTTTAACCTCATTCATATACAAAGCACTTTTTATCTCGTTACACAGATGTTGGATTAACTTACACGCTTACTTTGCGTTCTTGCATATTTTCCACAATTTATTACATGTGTATTTTGTATGCTTTCTAAGGCTTGAACTAAGCACGTGTTTAAATAATTAATTATATTAAATACTGAGTATCAAAAATAAGGTACCGTGACAACATTTCAATTACAAATAAAGTCCTCAAGATAACGTACACAAAAATTTAAGCTTTAAACCTTAACTTGAAATATTTCATGTGAAGAACGAACAAATCATTTATGCTTCGTGATTTCGCGGTTTCTTGGAATCTTTGCGAATGTAGACGGTCTGCCACAATGAAGATTGTGTTTATAGGATTTAGTAATTATCCCATCACACTGGTCCAATGATTAAATGCGTAATTCCAAGAAACCTCGATTTAAACGTAAGATTGGTAAAATTACACCTTCAGGATTAAAAAAAAGCCAAAAATTCATAAGGAAAAGATAAAATTATAACTGTTTTTGTTTTAAATTTTCAATTGTTTCAAAATTACCGCTGCCTACCTTCATAGCCTACGAAAATATTACGTTGCTCTAATAATTTACAATAAAATCGAGATATCTCGAAAAATATTAGTTTTAGGTATAAAGCCCATGTGACAAGGTGCAAATTTCTGTATAAAATTTAATAAAATATATCTTGTATTATTTTCTTGTACAGATTTCTGAACAGAATTCCATTCGTTTGAAACTGTGTGTGACGAAGATACAATTTTATGTACAAGTTACTGCCCTTGCACATGCGCCTAAACAGTATAAACACAGATACGCACTGCCTCTTAAAACAATGTATTTATCCCTTGTAATTGCCATTTCAAACAATAACAACATCCTGCTTCGGATTACCAAAAATTAACTGTTAGCAGGAATTTCTATTGTTTATATTTCCTTTAGCTGCAGATGTTCAAAATCAGCTGTTAGTCGCCATTATTCACGAACTGTGTGCGCATCTGTAGCACGCAGTTTCTGTATCAAAACTTGCTTGCATATAGAACACGCTGTATTGTATTTTCTGTACAAAAATTGCATGGAACACCTGTACATGCAAGAAACTATGCAGAATTTTGGACGAGAAACCTGTATGAAAGGATATAATATTTGGTACAAATTTCTATACAAAATCAACAGATTTTGTGTTTTTTTTTAAAACGAATATAAGCAAATTTTATTTAATTAATAAAATTTTTACAAATTTTGATAATCACTCTATTTCGTGCTGTCTTTTTATTTACCATATTGTTGTTTTTTTTATTCCGTGGTTGTCACATTTGTTTTCGTAGGTAAAAAGAATCAAATATAAGTCCCGGAAAATTATATAAGAATGTACAAATGCCAATATGGCCATATAAGAAGTAAGGATGTGTTCCAATGATATTTGTACACGGACCCAAAAATTCGACTGTAGCCATTTCTTGTAGTAAAGTTATCAAACCGAGAAATCTATATTAAGTTTATTTCCAAGTCCTTATTTGTTAAAAGCATTTACAAATATCATTTAGCTATTTGTAAAGTATTTTTCCGGTTTCATTTTGCAAATTTCGGTTGCACATTTTTGATTAATAGATAGTCTATACTTATAACGACCTAAGCATGCTAGTATCGCTGGTGTAATTCCATAAAAGGATGTTTGGTATGTCAACTAACGAGAAGAAATTATGCTACATAATTGATTATTAATTTTGCTGCCAAATTTTACACGAAACATTTTATTGTTTCACATAATTTTTTGAACTGGTTCGTTGACACTTTCATTTGACAACATTAATGTTTTGATCTAGAAATTAATTACATAAAAAAATGCATTTGCGTATTGAATCAGAAGTTTGTTACTGTATCCGAATAATTTACTGTTTTTTTCATAGGTATTTTGGCCTAAGTCGCAATTTTGTGGGTTTGGTAGAGGAGCCCGGGGATGAAAGTAACACGGGTAGGTTGTAACAGTGCCTATAGTTTCTTTAATTTTTGTTATATGTCGCCCTAAGCGCTTGTGTATTCATTTACATCCACATTCCTATCTACATTGCTAGTTTTCATCTGTCACAGAGTTTAAGTTTTTGCCAGCCGGAGTCACTATTTTCCGCCTAAAAGTTAATGCGTTGTGTCACCGGTCGAGTGACTTAGGCGATCTCTAAAAGAGGAACAAAAAAGTGCCTAAATTATTATGTTCTAAATTTGTTGGCTATAGGTGGATGCAATACAATTTGACGTTGGAATCGTGGTTATTAATTGTGGATTCTTTCCAATTTGCTGTGTGGTTTGGTGAAAATTGCTCGAAGGAAAATTGCTCGAATACAATTGCTCGAAAAACAATTGCTCGAATGGAAAATTCCTCCAAAGGAAAATTGCTCGAAAAAATGAAAAAATATTACATTTCGAAATGCAGAATGTAATTAAGCATGAGAGCTAAGCCGTTACACGAACTGCAGAAATTCTTTAATAAAATAAATTTTAATAAATTTTTTCCAAGTGTATACAAATGTAAACAACTTTTCTAGTTCATTTAATTATTTTGTATTTATAAAAATGTAATATTTTTTTATTTTTTCGAGCAATTTTCCTTTCGAACAATTTTTAATTCGAGCAATTGTTTTCGAGCAATTATTGTATTCGAGCAATTTACCGCACCCCGTTTTGTGTACACTTGAGGTTAAAAGTAACAGTGCTACAACCAACCCCAATCAATGTTATCACTCTTAGCACATACTTGCTGGTTTTCTTCGTAGATGAGAACATACAAAACTTGTCGGATTCATTTTCCAATTGTATTTTTTTGTTTCACATTTTTGAATATTGATAATGTTCACTTATCATTTTGTACTGTACCAAAGAATTTTTATCTTGCTAAGGTGAACCTACTTTGGAATCAAATATTAATTTTGTTGATGGATGCTAATATATTTACCCACTACTTGTGAGCTGTGTAAATTATTTTACCGTTACAACTTACCCCGATCATTGTTACTTTTAGCCCCAACGTTGAGGTTGGAAGTAACAGCTGTCTTACTACAGAAAAAAAAAGTTTCACACATAGGCTTTACGAAACATAAAATAAATATCTTGGAAGGGAGTCAGATTTCCAATCTATCATAAATCAATTTGGATGTAAAAAAACTTGTTATACCATAAGAAATTAAATAAAAACAAAAAAACGTCTCCCCAACTATAAAAGTGTAAGTTTTAAAATATAAAAACAAGTTGAAACCTAAAATGCCTCATTTGTCACTGTAATGGGGTTGGGCACTTTAACATTTCACGCCTCATTTATGAATAAACCTAATTTGGACATGATTTTATTGTCCTACCATTTAAGAGGAATCAAGTTTTATTATTCACATCATTTTGGGAACAGGAAATTATTCAATTTTAAACTCGTTAACAAAATAAAATAATTTTTTTTAGAAATTATTGTTTAGGCTTTAGAAATTATGTCTTTCAAATGATCCAAAGTTGGGCTAATATAAAGTGTTTGTATGTCGTTTTAATAAATAGGAGAGAAACAATTATTTTGAGACCTAAGATCAAAGCTTCTCTAAGTTTGGGGTTCCGAAGCTTGAACTTCAATTGTTTTATGGCAAATTCGCAAATTTTATGAAATGAAAGAAAAGAGATGGAGAAAAGTTTCGTATTGGAAAAGAAGCGTCCGATTTTGCAATACATTTTCCTAATAAATATTGATTATATTAATGTTTAAAAAAAAAGTTTTTCGTTAATTTTGAATTATCTTATAATTTACAAATATTTTGTATTAAAGAGATAAAAAGTTAGTTTTAGGAAAATATTTTAGATAGGTACACGTAATTGCAATTTAACATTGAAAACCTCAACCTCTATTATTCAAAGAAGTTAACGAAAAAATTGTATTAATTGAGAATAATTTACTTAGGATCAGGGTGGATAAAAATCATGATTTTTTAAAAAAAATCAAAAAAATCGATTTATTTGATTTAAATCAGATTTTTTTGATTTAAATCAAATTTACCATATTATCGAATTTTGTGACATATTCACATGCTATTTCTGTTTTGTGCTAATATATTTAATAACCAATATATTTAATTCGTTGGTGAATTTTTGTCAAAATGAAAAATGCAATATAATGATTAAGAATCTTGAAAAAATCAGTGCTAAATGGTGATGTTTAATTAATTATATACAGGGCAAGTCATTAGTGCGGGATCGGTCGATTGTGGCTAAACGGCTTGAGATATGAAGTTGAATCAAATGCTATTTTATACAGTTTTTTCTAAACAACACAATAAAAATATTTTCAAATATACAGGGTGAGTCACCTTTCTGAAACTAATAGCAACTTTTATATTTCAAATACAACACCCCATTTTTTATTTAATATTTTTGACCGCCTTAATTTTAGCTTTGCATCAATATAAAATACTACAGGTTTTTATATGGTGTTGTAAAAAAACATTAATTTTCTAAATTAATCAAGGTTTAAGTCTTTATTTAGAAATTTCTCCTGAAGTTATTTTGAAGTACAGAGTTTTAATTTGGTATGGACATGCAGAAAAAAAATCTCTGTTCGCTCGATATGAAAAAATTTGAATCACTCATACAGGAGTGTTTATAAATAGGTGGCAACTTCCATGATTTTCAAAAGCTCGTAACTCGATTTTTTCAAATGCGAAGCCCTGTATTTTTTTATGTCATCGAATTCGTCTTTAAAAGAGCTTCATATTTTGTTAAGTATGTCCTATACCCAAAACTCATACTTTTCGAGATATTCGACTTTTTTTTTCAAATGGTATTGAAGCAATAGAGTGCCGTGGAAATTGAAAAAACTGACTGTTCACCTCGCTAACGTCAAAAACTTGTCATTTATTTTTTGAATTATTGCATTTCCACAATGAATATAACTTTACAAGAACGAATTGATATGTTTTATTCACCATTTCGTGTATTTAATTACTAATAGTAATACAATTTTGTTTTATTATAAATATTATATTGTATCTACTCATAAAATCTGTGATTTAAATTGATAATTTTTTTTAAAAAATCACTTGATTTAAATCATGATTTAAATCGTGATTTAAATCAATTGATTTAAATCTGCTCAACCCTGCTTAGGATACTTTTACTGCATGTTCCAACCAAGCGATCTCGCTTATTATAAGGGCTAAAGCTTAGGTTTAAGTTTTGCAAAGTTGCTAATTTTTATAGAGATCAAAACTGATTTCAAAAATCTGACTGTGCAGTATAATAAGTCAATTTAAATAAAAATCAATATAAATGTCTAGCAAAATTTTGCATGGTTTACCATAATTTACCATATTAAATATGAAATAACTAATTACATGCCTTATTTTTGCTAAAACTAATTAATAAATATTATCATAACTATACAGGGTGATTCAGTTTTGAAATAACAAAGCTGTAGGGGTGCATAACTTTGTTATTTCGATACTGGCAAAATAATGATTTTTCGTCGAATAAAACAATTGGACAAGTTTCAAATTGCCGATCACTACAGCGATCGTGTTTTGTTTAGTCTGATACAACGAATTTGTGGTAAATAATAATCAACTTTTAAACCCATTTTTCTCATTAATTTTTCCATGTTTGCTTATTTTTTTTAATGCACTCTCGGATTTACAATTTAAGTCTCATTTACTCAGTTTTTTTCAATTTTTTCAAAAACAATTGATATTTCAAATCTGTTTTGATATTATTGATGAGCATAAAATTTATCAACTTTGCCAAAAACCTACCCTCTATCTTCAGTTATAAGCGAGATCTCCATGATAGCCCTTGAATTTGAATCACCCTGTATACACCGTGTGTTTGTCTTACATCAAAAACGCAAACTATTTAGCGAAACATTTTGTAAGAAACAACCTGTAACTTTTTGTTCAATATTTATTTATTTATTTAGTAATTAAACTTTTTTTTTTATAATAGCAAATACTTAGTTTTAATGCTTTCCACAAAATTAAAACAAAACTACTTTTTAATTACAAAAACTGTTTAAAATCAAACAGCAATACACACATTGCCAACTTAACCATCCTTCTATCTCTAAAGGTTTCCTAAATCTCCATGTTTTTTACGTTAAAACATAGATACGTACAACCTCTAGATATCGGGTTCGTCGCTTGATCGGCTGTTGATGTCTCTTTAGGTATGTGCATTAGTAATATACAAAATTTAAATTGTATATTAAATGGTAAATGTACAGGGTGTCCCACAAGGTATGTCTTCGCTAATTTTTGCGTAAATCGAATGTTTAGGACTTAAATAAAACGGTTTTACCGATAATAATTTTTTTCATGTGTCCCTTCAAATACAGGGTGTCCGAAATATAGTGAACAGCATGGGGATCTCGTAAACGGTAAGAGATACAGAGTTGGTTAAATGGGTCAAAATGATCTATGATTCAAGAGCAACTGTTCTATGAAAAAAAAAACTAGAAAAAAATCAATAGTTTTTGCGCTGTTGATGAAAAACAAAACACATCAGCAGCTGGATTCTGTAACTTTGGATTTAACGGAAATGCAAGTTCATTACTACCTTGTTAATATGACCCACTTCTACGAAAAGCGATGCTCTAACCCACCGGTGGTAACTCACGGCGGGTTTACCCAAGTTAAAACCTGTATCTACTATTTTAGGAAAGTTAGTACAGAAAATCCTACTGCGCACGTTCACAACTGAAATATGCTTAACGCGTATTTGTTTAAAAATTACCGCCATGTAACTTTGTACACTCTGTCTTACATTAAAGAATTTATGGTAGTTTTTTTTTAAAGTTTTGATGCGTTTAGTTCCTATTTTTATATTACACAACGATTTTGTTAAGTTTTCTTATTTTATAGTTTGTTTACTGAATTAATTTTGTTTCAATGGTCGTCAGCACTTTGGGTGGGTATTTTTTAAATTCGGAGAGTGATGTGGTAAAGTAATTCTATTTTGTTTAGTTGATTTCATTTATTTATTGCACTATGTACGTTACAAACAAATATACCATGTTATTTATATATTAAGCTGGACTGTGAAATTAAAATTGGCGAATAATACACAAAAGATATGACAAAACTTAATTTTGATATAATTTTGTGCATCTCGCAAGTTACGTTTGCATATTTCTTAATGTTGCGTTTATTCTTTTCTTCGTTCCACCATAAAATATGTGTTAGATGGGCCATCATTCTGAAAGAATGTAAAAATACCAATATACTGTCATGCGAATAATATACATTACTAGTTTACATGAGGTATTTATTTACTTGTTGAATGAACACAATATAATATTACGGATTTAAAAATGTAACAAAATTAATATCAATTTGTAAAATAAAAGATTTACTGTACTTACCAAAGCGCTATTTCGTCGCTTCGTTCCTAAATTTACTTATATCCAACACACTTAATTATTGTTAAAAATAGTTTCTTTTTTAATTCAACACAAATACAACACTCCAAAAATTTACTTAAATATAACATTTCACCCCCAATCATTAAATGTTATTGAGTATTGAGTAAACAAGTCGAAATGACAGGGTTTTAGCCTTAAACGCGGCTGTCGAGCCGGTTTCACACGAATTACGTCTAGCATTTACGGTTAGGGTTCATCTTTGGTCCTCAGAAGAAACGGAATATCAACTACCCGAATTGGGAAGTCACCACTAACGCGTGGTGTTTACGCTGGTGTTTAAAAGTTACGGAATAAGGGGGCAAGTTATTTATTTTTCGTAGGTATAACTTGCTTAATTGAAATCACACTCAAAATAGTATTTAACATTATTTGGGCACTGTTTTGCGTAGATTTGAAATTTGTCAACAAATTTTATCTATCTTCATTTGTTTTTGTTATTTTAACATCAGCCGTATTGAAAATAAGAAAATTGATGTTAAAAAAACAAGAACAAATGAAGGTAGGTAAAATTGGTTGACAAATTTCAAATCTACGCAAAAAAGTGCCCAAATAATTTCGAATAATATTTTGATTGTGATTTTAATTAAGCAAGTTACACCTACGAAAAATAAATAACCTGATGTGTTTTGTTTTTCATCAACAGCGCAAAAACTATTGATTTTTTTCAAGTTTTTTTGCATAGAACAGTTGTTCTTGAATCATTTTGACCCATTTAACCAACTCTGTATCTCTTACCGTTTACGACATCTCCATGCTTTTCACTATGTTTGGGACACCCTATATTTGATGGGACACATGAAAAAAATTATTATCGGTAAAAACGTTTTATTTAGGTCCTAACCTAAGCATTCAATTTATGCAAAAATTAGCGAAGGCATACCTTGTGGGACACCCTGTATTAAGAACGGCAAAGGTAAATTAACACATATATCTGAAATCGGTTTTGATATCAGTAATAAGCACGAATTGAAGCTACTTTTCATATCTAAAACTACACTTTTTCCCTTATAATAAGCAAGATATCATGTTGGAACGAGCGGTTTCGTCGCTTGATCCGCTATTGTAGTCTCTCTCGCTATACACTGTTTTAATTGTACACTGATGTTAAATTAAGACATATATCTGAAATATGTTTTAATATTATTGATCAGCATGAAATTAAGCAACTTTGCCAAATTTAAACCAGCAATATATCTCTTATAATAAGCGAAAAAATAAGCAACATTCGATCACTTTATATTGGTCGGTTCCGGGTACCTATTCTGCAATTTACCCCGTGGGCCATTACCTAGTTATGGCAAATTATGGGCTCATAAAGCCTCGAGGCTTTATAGACCCATAATATTTGCTAATTCATGCTACACCTTTAGCAACCTCGTTCGTGCACTTGACCGTCAATACGGTTGGCAATATTTCAATGCCTATTTCCACTTTCGACACGCACGTCCTGAATCATAAAGAACTTCGACAGCTGTTCATTTGTTTTAATCGCTAATATTTCAGGAATTCGTTTTTATTATAGAATTCATAACTAATCGAGGCCGTCGCTCTGTTTCCAACGATTATATGAAAACCTGCACGTTTGAATGTTGTGAAAGAGTGAATAGAGAAACTTAAATTCCACGCGTGATAGTTCTAAACAGTAGAAATTATTGATATATAACCTAGTATCATTAAAGTTATTGTGAACAAGCTATTAACAACTCCATGGGCTGCTGCTATGCCGTCCGTACTTTAATAAGCGCGAGAGACGTCTTGCAGTTAATCAAAAGAGTGTTTTATTGCAAATATACAAACTCCCAAGTGTTTTAATTTCGGTTTTAATTGATTGTTGACGCCGGTAATCGTTCTAGAATATTTATAGGCAGAGTTGAGTGGGTGTAGTTGCCAATGTGACTCGTTTTTTTTATTAACCTAGTTACAACTTTTAACGTTGTTTCGCCAAATCTCAACAAAATAATACACAACTATGCTCATACTATTTTAATATAAAAGAGACCAAGATTATGGTTATAACAAAGAATCATGTTACGGTTTCCATCATGCTAAACCAAGAAGAGATAAAGCGGTTCGTATCAAATTGTAAATATTTGGGAACGATAATTGCAGAGAAAGGTAAATTGGAGGAACATCTGAATAACAGAATAGCGGCAGCGACGAAATCTTACTACGCTACTAATAAATTCTTGATAAGCAAGAAGGAGATCCCGAAAGAAACTAATACGCACGAATTTAATGCACTATCTTATAGTTTAAAAACTTGGGCACTAATAAGAAAGCAAAAACAAAGGATACAGACGCAGGAGATGAGGTTTTTGATAAGAATAGAAGGATGAAGGATAATTGATAAGATAAGCAACAACAAAAAATCAGAAAAGGCCCATGGGGACATAATTAAAAAAAAAAAAACAACCATATGGCTGAAACTACGCATGCCAGAAAGCAGGTAGGCAAAAATGGGATGGAAAATGAAGTTTGAGGGAAAAGGAAATAGAGGAAGACCAAGTACAAAATACGATAGCGAAGTGAGACTAGAAGAAAAAGGAGTCACCTGGAGAGACGTGCTATACTTAACCAATGATAGACAGACATGAAAAAAAATGTTTAGGAGTTTTTATGTATACCACGTAATATTTGTTGTTTTTGACAAAACAAAAACGTGTATATAATACACCGCCTGTTAGCAGTTTTTGTCTGAAGTAACCAACCTTTTTTATTTTTGGTTATTGAAATCTTAATGCATGCTATTTGAAACATTTCTTCAAATGTGTTAAAAGTTAAATCACGTACCTACACATTTTCTTGTTTTCTTTTTTTAATTTCTGCTAATCCACACTTAGTTATCATTGGAATTCTTATTTAATTACAAAACTAGTTTTTCGACTTTTTGCAATACATGTTATTAATAATTAACTGTATTACTTGTAGATACGTTTTTATACAATAAATTTGTATTTAGTCCTACAGCATATTACATAATAATAACAAAAACACAATCAGGCAAGTTATAAACTGACAATTACTACAGCGATCATGTTTTGTTTAGTGAAATACAACGATTTTGTGAAAAATAACTTTTAAACTCATTTTTCTCGAATATAGGCTCATTTTTTTAATGCACTATCAGATTTAGAATTAAGTTTTCTATCAGAATCAATAAAAAAGAAGTAAACTATGTAATTTAAAAAAAAAAAGTTGACTATCTGACATATTTCTTTGAAGAAAAAAAAAAACATTTGCACTTCATTCTATGGAGCATTTTACCGCGATTTACAAAAATTTAAGGTTTATAGGAATTTCCTTTTAAAATAACAAAGTTGTAGGGGTTCGACAGTGACACTGAATCGCCCTGTATAACCAACCACCCAAATATCAGTTAACAAAATAACTATTTCTATAAGATTCAGCTAACTATAGTTGCCATTTAAAAATAAGTTTGGTAAGTATCTTGGCCAAGGTTTAGTACGAAACTGTATCCAAAGTTATTTAAAAACAAAAGAAAATAAAGTTATTAAACAGTTTTGTGTGTTTAAAATTTCATCCTCAGTTTTTTGCAGTGTATTTAAAAAATTGACAGCACTGGTAATTTTTTTTTAATGTCATATAATTCCTTTACTATTTCTACCCAACATTGCTAATTTAAGCGACTTCCCAAATGTTATAATAATAAAGTTATTCATGTAACGGAATATATCATGTCACCCCGTGTATATTCTAATTATGTCAAAGCCAAATACGATTGTGACTTAAGATGGATTACACATGCAAAAACTGAGTTTTAAATACACAAAAAATAATGTCGTTACACTTTTCGCTGCACTTGTTTAAGGCCGATAATAATTACAATTTTGGTATATTGGCACTATATCTAAATTATAGACGGTTGTAATTTCTACCGAAAATAGTACACACATCCAGTGCGTAGCTACTAACTAGGAAGGGGTGGCAGTTTTAGTCTACCCAAATGGGGTAAAAACGAAAATCTCGGGGGTAATGTAGGATCAGTAGATATAACAATCAGTACCAGCACTAGCGCTATTAAATTCATAAAAATTCATTTACAAAAAGGCATTCTTATCGAAGTTAGAGGGTAAAACGGGTTAGTCGACCTGACTGCACTGAAAACCCGCCCCCTTGTAACGACAGAAATTCCAAGTAATAAAATTTATGATAGGGTACCAACCATTCTATAAAATTATGAAACAATTCATTTATTTTAGGCATTAAATTCCATGCAGTTTTAAACTCTATTGAACCAGGGATTTTTCATTTGGTTTGAGGTATAAATCTCTTTCTATATTAACCAATCGTCGCATGGCGATAACCAATAACATTTGTCCAATTATTGGTAAATGAATATGTACACAAGTTTCGAAGAGTTGTAAGAACAGAGGTCCAATTTTTTAATTGCTCTGCTCCAGCTCTGCTTCGGCATCAAAATGCCTGCTCCAGCTCCGCTCCATGCTCCAAATATTGTTCACATTTTAAAAAAAGGTTTTTTAATTAAAAAATTGGTTTTTAATTTTATCGGATATCTGGAACTTGTTCAAAAATTACAATATTTGACCCTAACAAACAAGTGAAGTTAAATAAATGTTTGTAAGAACAAATGATTGACCTTCAAAGGTTGAAAAAAAGTTGTTTTTTTAAAAATTGTTCATAACAAACTGGAGCAGTGGATCAATCGAAATTATTTGCTCCGGACTCCGCTCCTGCTCCGGGCAAAAACCCATTGCTCCACTGCTCCCTGCTCCAGGTCCGTGCTCCGCTCCAAACCCCTGGGTAAGTAAACTTTCAAATCATAGGGCACCAGAAACAGTCTGACGATTTTGCATTACTTCTATGTAAACACA
The DNA here is from genome assembly GCA_947652605.1 of Elmis aenea. Lineage (NCBI taxonomy): Eukaryota > Metazoa > Arthropoda > Insecta > Coleoptera > Elmidae > Elmis > Elmis aenea. Next base: position 45,312,974 of record OX393579.1, on the reverse strand, counting down.
ATTAGTTTTGGCAGGTCTTGAAGCACGCGATAAAAATATTGGTCATACGCGACTGGCCTAAGTGTGTGATAATTAGTGCAATTTGACAGGTATATAAAATCCTTTATCATTTACTCACTCTGTCCCATAATAATAGTAGCAAGTGGATATTTAAACAGGAATTATTGGCTAATGCAGCTGTTAGTTATGTTGTAGCGCAAGATTGCGAAGCCTTCAATCAAAATCAATGTTTAATTTAGTCTAGTTTTTTGATAATAAATTTTGCGTTCTATATTTATTTTCTTTTGCTACTATAATTATGGGACAAATTAAATTAATCAACTGCTACTATTATTATAGGACGGAGGGGTATATTATATTTGGGGTCGTGCCTAGGCAAGAGGAGGTGTTTTTAAAGAAATTCATAGTAATGTACGCTTTTTGTTTATGAGCACTTTGGAGCTATTCGAACAAGCAACAAAAATAAAAATTTATAGCATAAACTGCTTTTTTTTATTGACTCTAATCTTAGGCTAAAATATGGTGTTACTTTTGTACAATTTATGCGAATTTTATGTTTATATAATTACCTCTTTTGGTAATTTTGCTAAATATATTATGTATGTGTCCCTTTACCTAAATGGAAACAATTAGTGAAAGTGTTTACTTTTATTAATCATAGTTCTGTGAGGGGCGGGGGCGATCTGATTTAAAAAAACTAAAAATCAGTAAAGGTTCTGCCGTAAAACTCTAATTTTGGATGATGGTAAAGTACTCTACATTATCTTACTTTGCATTAAAAACGCGTTTGAACATTTAAAATTTATTTAACTTTGCATTAAAACACGTTTGAACATCTACAATTTAAAAAAAAAAAACGGCTGTGGCGCATTTTATTTCCCCCTCCCCACTTTTTGTGTCGATCTCTACTTGCTTTTGAAATAATCAAGGGGTGGCAAATTGGGGGATCGTCCCGAACTGTGAGATCATGAATAAAGTCGATCCAAAAGAATCTACTGTAGCCTTTTAAAACCCTTTGACAAAGATTCCTCAGTTAAGAAGCTGGTGAGCATAATGAAAAGTGCAAGTTCTCGTCTCACTAATCAGCGACACTCCGCAAAACACCGCGAACAACAAATGTTACGCGTTTTCAACCGCTTGCACTAACAAGAAACACATTTCACAACCTAATAGCCCACTTGGAGTGGACCATACGCAAAACCAACGAATTTCTAAGTTACATAAAAGTATTTAATGAACTGAATCTTCCTTGCGTTAATAATTAACCTGGCTAACATTGTTGGATAACACTGATAAGACAATTCCTGCATTATATAAAAGAATTTAAGAATATTAATAATAATTCATCATTGAAACCCGGCGCACGGTACATTGGCCTTTTGTTCATTAAATATAATCAAGTTACAAAAGCAAAAAAGCAGCTGAATGTTAACAGACAATAAGATTGTATGCTAATGGTAAATGCTGCTTTTTTAGCTTCTTGCAAGCTAATAATACGCTACAAATAAAATTATTCACGACTGATTACTTCTTGTTGCCGTGGTATTTGGTGGTTTACGGGCTGTGGTAACTTTGATCCAGTTGCAGTAGTTATATAAATAACTGTGTACGTACCTTTTGTTAAAATCCTTTTATTTTATGATCACGTGTGTATGCACTAGAGCACTGCACCGGTTCTTTGCTGGCGCGTGAGTTAATAACTGTGAGTTTTGGATAGGTTACCATACCACTTGTCCGGAGAAAGTTTTGTTTCTTGCTAATATATCGAAGTCGGTTGCGTCTGAATTACTTAACATAAATTCTTGGGAGGTAGGGAATCGGCTCATCGACGCTCTGCAGTTTAAATGGGCGATTTGCGTGTGTTTTTACACGTTTTGGATATGGCAACGTTTTGTGAGAATTGTGTAATGAAGATTGTCACAAAATTGTGTCAGATAGTTTGGGGAATGAGTGATCGATTTTAAAATTTCACGTTCCTCTACGATTAAGATATGAGAGAATTTAAAATTTTCACTTTTTTTATATCATGATCATCTTCATCCTCATGGTTTAGACAGGGGTCGGCAACCCTTAGCACGTGCGCCAATAGGTGGCACGCGACGATATTTTGTGTGTTTTTAAATTGTTTCTGAGTCTGGGGCGACCAAATATAAAATTTACGGGACCAAAAATGTGATGTTTATTTTTTGATTTAGTCATTAGTCCATCTACTGTTAGGTATAGAAGGTCTAGGAACATCTTCGCCCACAATTCTTCGCCCACAGTTCTTCGCCCACAATTCTTCGCCTCCACAATTTTTCGCCTCCACAATTCTTCGCCTCCACAATTCTTCGCCCACAATTCTTCGCCTCCACAATTCTTCGCCTCCACAATTCTTCGCCCACAATTCTTCGCCTACACAATTCTTCGCCCACAATTTTTCGCCTCCACAATTCTTCGCCTTCACAATTCTTCGCCTACACAATTCTTCGCCGCCACAATTCTTCGCCTGACCTGACCTAATCTAACCTAATGTAAAATAATCTGTAAAAGTTACGTTACAAATAAAAACAATCACATTTACAAACAAAATATGTGATATGCTTGTATGCAGCGAAAAATTGTGGCGGCGAAGAATTGTGTAGGCGAAGAATTGTGGGCGAAGATTTGTGGAGGCCAAGAATTGTGGAAGCGAAGAATTGTGGGCGAAGAATGTTCCGGGCACGACGTATAGGACTGTTGAGATGTTTTGTGCTTACTATTTCCCATGTTTTTCTGTCTTGTGCTAGATTTTTTATGTCTTCCCATTTGATTTTCATCCTTTGCTGCTTTTTTAACTTTTTTCGGTCTGCCTCTTTTGTTTTTTTCCTGTGATTTTGCTTCATAGGCTTTTCTGGTTAACCTCTCTTCTTTCATCCGATAAATGTGACCCAACCATCCCAGATGTCTTCGTTGTAGGTTTGTTTCAACTGATTTTATCTTTAATTGTTCTCTATGATCTACAGTGCGTTCACGCTGAAAGGAATAAATTCATTTAAACAATAGCTATTAGTTTGAGAAAAAAACGCTCGGACCCGTCGATTTTTGTTTTTAAATTGACATTTTTTAACGCATGTGCCAGTCCGATATCGCTTCCGGTTTACCCGGAAGTAACATTAACTTTGTTATTTTAAATACAACACCTTGTATATTTTTACATTTTTGGATTCCCCTTTAAGTGTTCTTTATAAAATGTACAAGGTCGTGGTGTCCTTAAATTAACCGTTTTCGTGTAATTTATATTTCCGTAAAAATGTTGGGCCGTGCATCACTTTTGAAAATTTGCGATATTTTAAAATTTTGATAAGTAAGCCTTAATTCCTTTTAAAGTTTGATAAATAATACCTTAGTAAACTCTTTTCATTCGTTAAATTTGTAAAATTTTAAAATATCGCAAATTTTCAAAATTTTTACGGAAATATAAATTACACGAAAACGGTTAATTTAAGGACAACATGACCTTATACATTTTATAAAGAACACTTAAAGAGGAATCCAAAAATGTAAAAATATACAGGGTGTTGTATTTAAAATAACAAAGTTAATGTTACTTCCGGGTAAACCGGAAGCGATATCGGGTTGGCACATGCGTTAAAAAATGCCAATTTAAAAACAAAAATCGACGGGTCCGAGCGTTTTTTTCTCAAACTAATAGCTATTGTTTAAATGAATTTATTCCTTTCAGCGTGAACGCACTGTATGTGTTTCATTTCTGACTATAATTTTTGGTTTTTCCTTGGCTTTTTCTTAGAAAACCAATTTCTGCTGCATTCACTCGGCTACTATTTTTATTTGTGAGTGTCCACGTTTCACTTCCGTATAAAAGTGCCGGAGTTATTACCTTTTTGACCACTTCCACTTTTGTTCGTTTTGGTACTTCTCTATTTCCAAAAAATGTTGTTCTTAAACTGTTAAATATTCTTCCCACATTTCCTGTCCTTTCGCTTATTTCCTTGTCCATTCCTCCATTTTTTTCTATGATCACTCCTAAACATTTAAAGCTTTCTACCTGTTCCAACCTAAGCCCATTAAAAGTGATGCTGTGCCCTTTGGTCTCTGTTGTAACTATCATAGTTTTAGTTTTTTCTGTACTTAGTTTCATATTGATTTTTTCCAATTCCTGGTTTACAGTTTCTAGATTATGTTGCAGATTCATTTCTGTTTCCGCGACTAAGACCATGTCGTCTGCAAACATTAGTTCAGTTATGTTTATTTTTTCGATTTTCCAGTTGCCTAGGTGAAACGGTCTTATTTTTTGTTTTACTTCCCTAAATACTCCATTCATAACCACTGAGAATAATAATGGACTGAGCACGCATCCTTGTTTTAAGTCCTCTTTTGTTGCAAACTCTGCCGATTCTTCATTTTGGGTTCTTACAATATTTTCCGTTCTTTCGTACATCGCTTTTTTATGTCGATTGTTTCTATTTCTATTCCCCCCCTTCTTAGGCTCCTCCATATGTCTTTTTTTTTGATTTAGCGAATGCTTTTTTCAAGTCTATAAAACATAAATGTATTTCCTTGCTTTTTGTTAAGCTCTATTCGATTGTTTGTTTTAGTACAGGGATGGCAAATAGGATGTGATCAGGGTGCCAAAATACGATAAAATTTAATACAAATTTTTCCCCGTGCCACTACCTAACCTAACCTAACCTACCTGCCAGAAACAACCGTCAGTTATTTCGTTTAGTATTGCCAACGTCATGATTTTATGTGTCACTAAATACATATGCAATCAAAAGTTCTGTGCATCGCTACAGTTGGTATTTTATATGTATAGTAATGATCAAATTATTGTATCGATATAAGAAGAGTTGTTATTTTCTGGTATTTTTAATTTTTTTGATATTTAAATAACATTTTGTAGATAATTAGCACACTAATTAAAAAAAAAAACATTTTGAAAAAGTTTTAAATTTTAAAAACAAATTTATTCATAGAATTCTTTAGGGTGCCGTCAAAAATCTCTCACGTGCCAAGTTTGGCACGCGTGCCACCTATTTGCCATCCCTGTATTTAGTATAAAGACTGGGTCCTGTGTAGTCCTTCCTCTTCTGAAACGGTATTGGGATTCTTCTAGTGTGTTTTCAATTTTTTTTCTTATGGTATGAAGATAATAAATAAAATCGAAATAAAAAACAACTAGCACTTCCTTGTAAAGGCCAATATTGTTGGCGGCACTTAAGACATTTTTTAGGTTTAAAATTAGTAATATATGGCTCTTTAAGTGAAAAACGTTGCCGACCTCTGCCTTAGACATATTGGCCTGTTCCAGTTTAATATATCATGGTCAGAGTATATTATTCCACTGCAATCAGGATTAGACTTTCTTTTAGAATAAAAATCCAATAAAGGAAATAAAAGAATTGCAGATAGTCCAAAACATACGAATAATTTTTTCTATTTGTAGCAATTGAAACGTACCCTGAGAAAGCGTACTTCTTTGTGACTAAGACCAAAAAACACACAACAAACTCGTTGTTTTTCCTAAATAACTTATGCATGCATCCAGCGAGCTATGAAAGTTTTCGTTTTGAATTTAAATTGAACATGAAATTTTGCAACTTTGCTCTAGTTTAACCGACTTGGTAACTAGGTACTAATAATTTGCAGTAATTAGTTCGTTAATACGTTTAAACATTAAATCAGAAAATAATTTATACCTTTCCTAACCTTTCATGGCCAACCATAATTTACAATTGCGTTCAAGGACTACAAACTTGTTAATTTCAAATTAGAATTGCTGGTTATTTCTGGACCGATTGTGATTAACCCATTAACGCCCACATTTTAGACCGTATCGCCTCCTGTACTTACAATATTACATTATTTTTATTTTAACGAATATCTAAGATGTTTTACTAGGAAATTTTAAGAAATTGAGCAACACTTCAGTGATTTAGACAAGATCAATATTGCTTAGGCTTATATTTGTTGTACAAAAGTGAATGTACACATTTACATTGTATTTTATTTCGATAAAAATATTCTATATGATATGAAACAATAGCTATGGGCTACGATATAATAAAAATAAATGATACAGTCCAGTTTAAAACAAATTTATTTGTTGAAATAGGTTGTACTCAAGCGAGTACAATGAACACTTTAAATAGTTTCATTATTTTTGTAACAAGATAGGATTACTTGTAAAAATGGGCTGTTAACAGTTTAATTGTAAATTATAAATAAATTGAAAAAAATTTACAAAATCTTTATATTAACAAAATGTTGGCAGTTAAATGGTTACATTCCAGGGTTGGCCAAAATTTGATTTTTATTAAAAAATTCACAAATCCTTGATTTAAATTTTAAAAATCAAAAAAATTACAAAATTTTGATTTTTTATTAAGAAACTTGACTATTTTCCCTTTTTACAACTAATTTATTCATTATTCACCCTGCATTATATCTTCTATTTAGCGTCATTTAAATAGTATCAACAAATGAAAAAGTTTTATACTAAAAATTTCTCAGAAACTTTTATTTCTAATAAAAGTTGGTGGATGACCCAAAACTAATTTTAAGATAAAAAAAAATCACAAAAATGTATAAGATACCAGATATAAGCGATTGCAGAGATATTCACAAGAATAAAGTGGCCTTATTTTAAGAGTTACAAAAAAGACTTCATAGGGAAAGATTTTTAGAAATAAAAAATACGACCAAAGGTGAAATATGACGTTAAAATTTCAATTTTCATTTTTTTTACATTTTCTTGTAGAAAATTTAATTATCTTTCAAAGTTATTAAGCATGTTTTATGTCTAAATATAATATTTTTGGAGTTATATCGTTTCTTATGATTATTTGCGAGTGTTTTACCTAAAATATCGGTAGTAGCCTTTGAAAAATCAAAACAATTTGTATGAACTGTCAACCAAAACACTTAATCGGCACAATTTTCACTATTATGCCACTAAAAATCCATATTTTTTAAGAACTGTAGATACACAGCATTCTGGTGTTATTTGCTGCGATTTATGCTGTTTATCTACAACTTTTAAAAGAATATGGATTTTTAGTGGCATAATAGTTAAAATTGTGCCGATTAATTGTTCTGGTTGAGTTCATACAAATTGTTTTGAATTTTCAAAGGCTACTACCGATATTTTAGGTAAAACACTCGCAAATAATCATAAGAAACGATATAACTCCAAAAATATTATATTTAGACATAAAACATGCTTAATAACTTTGAAAGATAATTAAATTTTCTACAAGAAAATGTGAAAATATATAGGGTGTTCCATTTAAAAAAAATTACTTACATGCGTTTAAAGTTTAACGAAATGGACCGAGTAAAACGAACACTCTGTATATTATTTTAAAAATGTAACTAGTCAACAATCACTATGAGACTATTGTCTAATGAATTACCAGAGTAAATTGCTTCGGTGTTATTATGTTAATAACTATAAATATTTTTATAAAGGTCTGCATCTGTCAAAAGTTTCAAAAAAACGTCAATAACTCAAAAACGGTTCATTTTAGACATAAATAACTTATAATATTTTTGAAAGAGAATTTAATTTTAGATCCAAAAATTACAAAATATACAGGGTATTCTATATAAAAAAACTATGTTTGGTATCAGAGCGCAAAAACAAAACACTGTGTATAGTTAAAAATAATTTTAAGTTATGTAGTAAATGATTACAAACAACTTTTATTTTGAACTTTTTTAAATATTATTACTAATAACAGAGCTATCGAATAATTCGTCTTGGCTGGGACACCCGTATAGTACTATGTAAATGTTCATATTTTCCATGCTAAATTCTTGAACGAAATTTTTATATAAATATTCCATGCTATTTTCTTAAACAAAAAAATAGTTACGAATTAGTAAAGTCCTAAAGACTTAATGTTAGTCTGCATTTAAAAATTTGTATTCTATTTTTCCAGTACGATTTCTTTCACATGCTTATAATATGGCTAGAGCAAATTCCTGACCAAACTAATACCGAAAATCAAATCAACAATAGTAAATGACGAAGACAGATTAAGAAGTTATTCGTAAGCGTGGCCAATTACCTCAGGCTAATACCGATCGCTGTCTAATTAAATAATGAGACATTTGCAATAAATTTTTGCAAAATTTACGATGAAGATGGTATCGACACACTTATTTCCAAGTATTAATTAAGCACCTTACGAATTTCGATGTTCTGATAAAAGTCGTAAAATACAATCGTTCTGCTCGTCAGAAAGTGCCTTGTAGGTAGTTTATAACATAAATAATTTCCTTATTCGTTTAATCTTAATCCCTTAAATTTCGCGTGCATTGAATGTTAAACTAAAATGCAATCAGTGTTAAAATTAACCTTTTAAAACCATCTAAAGGGTGTAATTTAATTATTATTATCTCTTATTGCGTGGTATTTGCAAAATATTTGACAGTTGCAAATTTCTTAAGATAATGTTAATGTTGTTTGTTCAATATAACAGCATTTTAGATAAAACTGTGATGGTTATGTGTGTTAAGAAGTAAATATGTCTGGTGTTAATGCTTTAAGTAATGTTGTATAACTTTTTCTTTATGTTTAAGGCGTGTGAAATGATTTGCTTGCTATCTAAAAATTTTAATTTATGAGGTATTAGTTGGAGTTACCTAAACTTCTAACAATGTGTAGTTTAATGTGTTGTTAGTTTTTGAAATAGTGTTTCTGATGAGATTTGCCACAATTGTTTTGAAGAATAAAGTAAATTATAATCAATTTTACAATCCACTAGATTTGGTGATGTGATAGTAGATCATTGTTTAAAAAAAAGCTTTATTTAAATGTTTTTGTGTCCGACTTTGAATGTAAGAGGCTTGTGTTGTAATATTCAGGAGTTTGTGATGCATTATTCAAATTATATAAAGAAGGAATTTATAGTGTGTTGATTAACACCCAAATAAAAGCACTTTTATTTATTTGGTTAGTTATTTATTAATTAATGGTAAGTATTTTGTAAAATAAATAGTCAGTATACATAGAGTGTCCAAAAGGAATGGGATATGCTATATATCTCAGTAAATATTTACTTTAGGAAAAAATGTTTTAAATAAAAGTTGTTTGGTACTTAGTTTTCCACCATAAGACATAAAAATGGCCTCCTGACTTTTTTTTGTCCGACGAACGGTTTTCGAGTAAACTTTTAACACCCTGTATCTCAAAAATACGGCGGTTGCGGACCTACATTGATATGAACTTTTTTCTTAAAATCATCCAAGGAATAATACCCCTAAGGATCAGCATTCAATTATGAAACACCCTCTATACAAATAATTAAGTTTAGTAGATATCAAATCCCATTTTGTCAGGACAATGGGTCAATCTAAACAGATGAATCTTCCTTAGGTGTAAGCACATTTTGCTGTGGTTACCATTGTTGCTCTTGAGATTATGATTGTTATTAACAAAGGTAACCAAAGTAAAATTTGTTTACACCTAAGGAAGATTCATCTGTTTAGATTGACCCATATGGTGGTTTATTTGGTCGGTATTTTCTTTTGTCAATAAAATTTAAATTTTTGGTTAGGATAAATACCAAAAGTTGACCCTTGCTTCTATTTTGGCACTTGTTTTGCATCAGCGCGGATGCATAAAAATGTAATTAAATGGCAGCTTTTGTGAAAATTATTGAATATCTTAACAACTACGGGGTTAAGACATAGGACAACTTCTATAAAAATTAAAGAGGAGATAAAGCTATCGAATAGCGAAACAAAATAAGGGTGGTTACGTTTGAAAACAATGAGTTAGGTCACTTTGAATCTTTTTTGAACTGCCTTTAACTGATTTTTGTATATTTCATACTTATGGTCCCCTACAACCGATGCATACTCCATTTTACTTCGAACTAAATAGTTATATAAAATATAAAAAGATTTTACTCCTTTGAAAGCAATACTGTTTCGTAATATAAACCCAAGTGACTTATATGCTAACTGTGTGATTGCATTTAAGTGCTCAGCAAAGTTAAACTTTCGATCAAATGTTACACCTAAATCTTTAATTGATGTTTTTTAAATCGATGCTACATTATTCATTGGATACTATTGGATCGTTTCGTCTGTGATAGGATACGGTAGAGCATTTAGTAACATTAAAATAGAATTTATTCTCAATGCTCCACTTTAGAATGCTATCAATGTCATATTGAAGTCGTACACAATCGGCAATGGTTTTTACTGGGTGCCAAATCTTAAGATCATCAACAAAAAGAGTATTTTTTGGATATCTTATAACTGACGGTAAGTCGTTTATAAACAGTAAAAATAACAAAGGCCCTAGGTTTGCACCTTGAGGGACACTTAAGTGAACTTTATACCTAAACGACGAACAACTGTTAAAAACCACATGTTGAATCCTGTTTTCTAAACAAGACTCTAAAAGTTTAAGCAATTTGGTAGAAAACCCATAATAATGTAGTTTTTTTAATAAAATAGCATGATCAACTCTGTCGAACGTTTTCGCGAAATCTGTATTTAGGTACTACATCCATTTGTATGATTTCATCTAATGCTTCACATGCATCCTGTACAACAAACTTAAATAATAACACATGTAAAACTGACGAGGAAATGTAGTTTCTATTACAACAATGTAATATGCCTAAGAAAGAACCTATTAAAAAAATCTCTCTGCAAATCTCAGGTATTCTAATTGGGCAAGTGGGTTATGAGAATTATCAAATTTCGGTTTATTTTTTTTTTATCTGATTTATTTTGCTTCGGCATGTTTTTGCTGCTATGGCTAATCACCGAAGTGGAAGAGGAGGGAACTACGATTAGGTGGTTAAGGGTAGAGGGTAGGTAGAAGTACTGTCACAGCATTTGCCTATAGTAGGTAGGGGAAACCACCTGAAACTCCTACGATGACAGACGGCCGCGGGATTCGAACCCACGCCTCCCGACTTTACTCGCTAGGTTGTATACCAACCAGCCACCGAGCTCGGTTAAATTTCGGTTTAGAACTGCCTTATATAATTTTGTTGGTCACTATTACTGGTCGTAAAAAACGACTTAGTCGAGTCCAGCTAATCTTCTTTCAACTTATAATTGATATTTACGTGTGACCCAACTTGCACATGACAACATAGCAAAATAAACGTTTTTGTACCAGTTTTTTGCCTGGTTTCTAAAACGTATAGCTGTTACGTGGCTAATGGACCAGTTTTAAATTCTTCTTCATTTCTGCGTGCGGTGCACGCACGCAGTCATGACTCCGTCATAATTTCTAATTGAAAAAGTGAAAGTCACTAAAAATTATTGTTGTGTAAAAATACTGCACAAGATTTCATTCCGTTCGATTAATTTGAGACGGGATAGAATCACATGTAACGTAAAAAAGTTGCACTTCAAGAATTTGTCCATTATACGCTTCGGTAATTTCGCAAACAATACTTGCAAGATTGACTATTAAGATGAATTTAAACAGGGCGCTTTCTGTTACATTCTTGTATGAAAATACAAATCCTACATTTCTTGTTCAAACACCTTTTATCTTCAGTCGCTCTTAACTATTTTTGTTATTGACCACTTATTTTTCTAATATTTTGCAGAATCACATACAAAAGTTTTACGGTATTATTACTAAAGTTCCACAGCTTTACATTATATTTCAAAAAATATGTCACTTTATAGGGTGAGTCACGACGGACGCCACGGAGTTTTATGGCGAAACGGTATATATTCTCCAACTTCTGTCTCAGTTAGATTATGTCAGTCAATAAGGGCTACATTTTAAAAATATTTTCAAACATACAGGGTGCTCCAAAAAAGAGTGGCATATCAAAGTTATACGTTTTCTTATGCAACACACTGTTTTTTTTTACATTTTTGGATTCCTCTTTAAATTTACTTCAAAAAATTTAAAAGGTTATATGGGTCTATCTAAAGTCAACCGTTTTCGTGAAAATTGCATTTTCATAAAAATATAGTACACTTTTAAAAATATTTAACATTTAAAAACTTTGAAAAGTCTAAAGAAATTCGCTTGCTTGGAGATTAGATTGACAAAGATTATTTAACACTTTGCACTACCCACATTTTTTAAATATTATACAGAGCGTTTTTTACGCTTGGTCAAAGTTGTAAAACTTAAAACATCGATAACTCATTTTTTTAACACAACACCCTATATTTTTTACACAGTCCTATAGAATATTAAAATGTCCTTCGAAAACATGAAGCCTGTTTTATACCTAAAATTGATATTTTCCGGGACATCGTGATTTTATTGTTAACTAAGCCGACGGCGATAATTTAAAACAATTGAAAAAAAAAACAATGATATAGTTTTATCTTTTGCCTACTCATTTTTGGCATTTATATACGATGAAGGAGGTTACTTATCAGGGCCACAATATTTTTCATGTAATGAATTTTGTTTGTCCTAAAAACCGGTTGATAATGTATTAGATACGCGAAAAGGTCACTGATTAAAAAAATAGGTACTGACTTGTCTAATTTTTAACTTTAAACAAAGGGTTGGAACCGCTTTCGGTAGAACAGAGTGTCGTATTGTAAACATGCAAAAAAATAGTTTATAAGATTTAGTAATTGTCTTATCACACTGGTCCAATGAATAAATCAGGGGTTTGGAGCAGTCCAATTTTTTAGTTGCTCCGCTCCAGCTCCGCTCCGGCATCAAGATGCCTGCTCCAGCTCCGCTGCCGCTCCGCTCCGGGCTCCAAATATTAATAAAATAATTTTTTTTATTTACTTTTTTTTTTAAACAAAGCTAAAATTTTATAAGATATGTGGAAATGGACCAAAAATTACAATATTTGACCCTAAGAAACAAGTGAAGTTATATAAATGAACAAATTATTGATCTTCAAAAGTTAAAAAAAGAAAAAAAAAGTTCTTTAAAATTTTTAAAAGTTTAAATACAAAATAATGAAAATTAATATTCAGAAAAGTTACATTATAATAATTTTACTTCAAAAAAATCAAATTTAGTTTATTTATAATTTTATTAAATACTATACCCATGAGAATAATTCATTAAAAAAAAAAAAAAATGTAGTTTATAATAGTAAAGTGGAGCAGTGGAGCAATCAAAATTATTTGCTCCGGGCTCCGCTCCCGCTCCGGGCAAAAACCCATTGCTCCACTGCTCCGGGCTCCAGCTCCGCTCCAAACCCCTGGAATAAATGCATAAATAATTTTAAGAAACCTTTAAACATAAGAATGGTGAAACTACATCTTTATTTAAAAAAAAATATGTCAAAAATGCGTAGGCAAAAGATAAAACCTTCTTGTTTTATTATTTCAATTGTTTTAAATTACCGCCGTCTGCCTTCATAGCCTACTTGAAATTATTACTTTGCCCCAATAATTAACAATATAAATCGCGATATCTCGAAAAATATCAATTTTAAGTATAAAACAGACTGCAGGTTTTCGAAGGAAAATTAAATTTTTTATGAGACTTTATTAAAAAATATCGCGTGTTGCATTTAAAAAAAAATGAGTTATCGATGTTCAAAGTTTCACAAGTTTGGCCAAGCGTTAAAACGCCCTGTATAATATTTTTTAAATGTAGGTAGTGTAAAGTGTTAAATAATCTATTGTCAATCTAATCTCCAAGCGAATTTCTTTAGACTTTTCAAAGTTTTAAAAGGTTGAACATTTTTGAAAATAATTTATTTTCATGAAAATGCAATTTTCACGAAAATGGTTGATTTTAGACCCATATAACCTTATATATTTTTGAAGTAAATTCATAGAGGAATCCAAAAATGTAAAAAGATACAGAGTTTGCAATGGGCCAAAGATGTTGGGAAGGGGAAGAACGATATGTGTGTGAGGGTAAGTGCGGTAGCGAATAAAAGACAGTCGCTCCAAGGGGTGAGCGAGGACAGTCACTCACACTAGTGAGAAGTCGGCAGGAGCTGTACGCCAGTACGCTGGTGCTCAGGCGACAAAAGTGCAAATACCATTGTGTTAGCTAATAAAAGTAGGAAAGAACAGTGTTAAGACTTACATTTAGTTCACCAGAATTATTAAATATTATTTCATTCGTTATCACCGGTGGGGTGATACCAGTAGTCTAGGGGCTATGTAAAATTTATAATCGAGATTTGCCAAAGAATAAAGCTTGTGTTAAACCTTGTGTTGTCATTTTTGTCGGCATTACTATCATTTATTATACGCCCATGACCCAGAATTATAAGATCTCAGCAAGTTTTCCATAAGAAAAAGTATGCCCCTCTTTTTTGGAGCACCCTGTATGTTTGAAAATATTTTTAAAATGTAGCCCTTATTGACTTACATAATCTAACTGCGATAGAAGTTGGAGAATACATGCCGTTTTGCCATAAAACTCCGTGGCGTCCGTCTTGACTCACTCTGTATTTAAAAAAAGTCAACTCTATAGTATAAGAATACTATGTACAATTAACAATTGACGATCATTTACGTCAAATATTTCTATACATACGCAACTTTCACGCATTATTTTCTTCCATATTTGTTGGTAAGCGTGGCGTTTGATGTCAAATAAATCGTACCATTTCATTTCCACACCGATATTTAACCAATCAAAGTTTTATCTTACTTTTCCTAAACATATTTTAGCTATAAAAGCGGTCTTATTGTAGATAGATCCTCAAGGCATTTTAGCCCAATTTTATTGTCTATAAGTAGGTACTTAAGTTATTTATACTATGTTTCGAAATTTGAAAAAGGTTACAATTTTAAAAACGTCATGTAACTTTAGTTTATGGACGATGAAAGATTGCTTACTTAAGGGAAGTAAAAGTGCATAGTAAACATTACAAAGAAACAGAGGAAGTCAGTATCTAGCGAGGTAAATATATTACGTAGGTATGAACATGTATATCCGGTGTACCACAAAAAATTATTGGTTCGTTTTATTATTTATTTATTAAAGGTGACTTTGGCAATTTGACGACACATATATAGGTTTGGCGAACTTTTGAATCAACAAGTGTATTATGATTACTTGAAATAGTTTTAAAAGCCAGAAAGTGTCTTTTTTAAGTACTCTCGCTTAAAATGTGATTATCTTATTTAAATCTACACAGGGTCGACTCCACGAGGGTAGAGTGCAGAGGGTTCAATACACCCTGGCCCTGTCCTGCACATGGGGCCCCAGAAAAAAGAAAACAATGTTCAACATTGTATCTAATTGATACAATTATTGTGCAATGGAAGAACGATTCAAGATTTTTAATTTAAATACAGACAACACAAAAAATTGGAAAATAATGAATTAGAAAAATTGTCGGAAAACAGAAGGTCTAATTCAAATAATTATTTACGTAACAAGGCCGGAAAGTGGTCCTTTACTGGACGAGTGGGCAGTTTTTGGACGAGCCGTAGGCGAGTTCTGAAAGCATACGTGTTCAGTAAAGACACTTTACGGGTATATTACGTACAATCTTTTTTCTGCGTCCGCCACTATCGCCAAAATCACTATCGTCGCCATTCATAATTAAACAATAACTTAACAAACCTTAAGTAATAACTCGCTTGGTGGTATAATGAATTCTATCTCTGATTTCGTATAAATCGCCAAGTGGGTGAGCATACACCTTAGATCTAAAATACCTCCAAAGAGGGAAATCTAATGGAGTAAGGTCTGGTGAACGAGGAGGCCATTCAATGTGACATCTGCCCATTCTATTATTTAGAAAATACTTTGAGTAATAGACAGTTAATTTTGTTGTAAATACCTCTATGGTGAATAAAAACAAACACATCAAACCTTACATTTTTAAACTTCCGGTTAAATGCTATATCAACATTTAAAAATAGATATACAGGGTGTCCCAACTATGCACCGCCAAAAAGTAGGTGCATATTCCTGAGTGAAAATGATGACCATTTGTCAAATTTTTTGTTATCCGAAAATGCTTCCTTTCAAAGTTAAAGACCTCCAAAGTTGCAAGAAAAAAAAATCAAAAAATCGATTACGTCCTAGCCGTTTAAGCTAGAGCTATCAAACTTGGCCGAAATGTTTAGGTGTTTCCCATTAACTTTGTGGGATAATAAGAAAAAAAACACGTAATTGGAAGTATGATTTATAGTCAGGTCATCCGCTTACTAGGCGAACAAGCTTTAAGTCAAGCATGACATTAGCCAACTAAGTTTAGTAAAAAAAATATTTGAGGTGTACCTATAAACAGAGTTTTTCGATGCATCTTTAGCGCTAATTTTCTCGAAAACGGCTACGTTTACAGCAAAAAACACAGAGGGACGATTTTTTCTCTCTTAAGTCGTACTTTTTTATGGACGAATGACATTTTCAATTTTATTCCAGAGAAAAAAAATCTGAAGATGGTAAGCGGATGACCTGACTTTAAATCATACTTCCAATTACGTGTTTTCCCTCTAATTATCCCACAAAGTCAATGGGAAACACCTAAACATTTCGGCCAAGTTTGATAGCTCTAGCTTCAACGGCTAGGACGTAATCGATTTTTTGATTTTTTTTTGCAACTTTGGAGGTCTCTAACTTTGATAGGAAGCATTTTCGGATAACAAAATATTTGACAAATGGTCATCATTTTCTCTCAGGAATGTGCACCTACTTTTTGGCGGTGTATAATTGGGACACCCTGTATAGAGCGTTTGGGTCCGTTTCTAATTAAAACTAAAGTCATTTGCCAGACTTTTGAACAACGCTGTATGTTAAAAAAACAATAATTACTATAAACTCTTTTTTGGTGTATTTATTAAACTAAGATTTTTCTTTACATTGGCTATGACTATAGAAAGTGCAAAACGTCCTTTTAGCAAGTTAAGGCTAATTAAAAATTACCTTCCTTTAGCACTGTTTGCTGAACTGCACCCGGGTCTCTTTATGGAGAACCCATACATAGTTAAGCTGAAATGGAAACAAAAAATTGATGATAATCAGTTTAATAACGTCTGTTATCTAACTGTTATCTTATTTATAAACAAGTGTTGGTTAAGTAATAACAAACAATAAAAACTATAATTAAATGTTAATTGAATTTTTTTTCTAGAACCATTATATTCTTATCGCTACGCTCACTGATTTAATTACTTTTAAAGCTAAAATTACGGTAGTATTTGAATATCTAGATCGTTTAGATATTTCATAACAACCCATTTTTTACCATTAGAATTCGTTAACAAAAAAAACCGGACGGTAGTTGTGCTAAAATAAATGTCCTTTTTCAATTAGATAAACTTCAGATAAACAAAATGTGATTGTGTGATAAAAACTAGATAATGGCAAGAATAAAGTAATTTTAAGACTACTAAAAAACCACTTATATATTGAGGTGTCCGAATTATGGTTTAACCCCCTTTTTAAGACATTACAAAACCACTTCCGTCATCGAGACAAGGTATGAAAGTATCTCCGATATCGTAAGAATAAAAAAAAGAATCTAAAATCTAAATCTATGTTAGGATTATAAGAAGGATACGTTTTGTGTCAATTATTATTCTTCTAAACTAAGCATGAAGAATGCTATACAAAAAATTAATATGTTTAAGCTTTGAGATTTGAATACGCAGGAAATTAAATTATTGGAGTTAATGTTCGCAGACGATATGCTAATATTAACAGGAAAAGGAAAAAAAACTACATGAGTTCTCAAAAATAATATTTGATAAATAATTCTTGTTCTATATCCTTTCTTTCCAATCTGATGTTGTGTATTTTTTGCCCCAATAACCATTGTTTTCGTTATGTTTACGATCATTTTTATGTTTATTTTCTTTAAATTCGTCTTCGTTTTGTAGATATACAGGGTTCTCGTTTTTCGCGGCTCACTATGGGGATCTCGTAAACGGTAAGAGTTACGACTTCGGTTAAATTGGGGCAAAGTTGTATATTCAGGTGCTTAATAATTTGACGCAAACAGAACTTATCTAGCTTGTTTAGTTTTCGAGATATAGGGAAAAAAGTAAAAAAGTGGATTTTTGTTTTTTGCCCGTAACTTTTTCATTTGATGTCGAATTTCATTTCTGTAAAAACTTTTTGGTGGCCACTTTTTGCAAGGAATCAGAATCCCCAATTATGTTTTCCATGCGACGTTTCGTTTTTTTAAAACCATCATCAGGTAAATTTTTTCTTATGGACGCTATTTCTGATTTTAACGCCAGTTTGTAGAGAATTTTATTCTGAATTCGAAAATGTATAACACTTGGCACTTTTTTGAAACCATTGTTGTTAAAAATGGCTAAAACAAATATTTTATTTAAAACAAATCCTAATCGGCATGGTAGATAATTTTCTTTGTCTCTTTTTTATTGGAAGCAGGTAATTAAACCGCATTAAATTACTATTAAAGGGATTTAATTAAATATTTAACACAAAACGAAAATAGGTAGGTATTTATTTATTTATTGGACGAAAAAAAAACAGCTATGCCACCCATGCACGGTCACCCAACCAAGAACAAACTTAACTTGTCAAACGAATGCATTGGTTACATCTTTAACGAGTTATGCCCTTTATCTGCATTAATGGCTTCTAATAGGTAAACAGATTTTTGGACGTTTTTTAAAAAGTATGAAAACTTATATTTGGTTACGAAAATTTTGTTGCACATTTTTATATGCCAAATAAGGGATTAAATGTATTAGTGTATTTTATTACTTATAGTTTAGTGTATCTTATTACTTAGCCGAGGAAAATATTCTAAAAATATTTGCTAATAAGTAAATAATGCATTCTTAACATATTTATTAATACCTCCTTTTGTTAACGAAATGTCAATTTTATTAATTAAACCTAATTTAAATCACTATGAAACTGAGAAAGTGGCTATGATTTGTGAAATAAAATATAAATAAATGGTTATGAAACGTCAAAACATAATAATAATGAATAACAAATAACATATAATTTTTAATATAAATAATTCCTAATACTACAACCTATAACAAATGCTGAAAATGATGTCCCCTAACTTCTAGGCACTTGTTGATGCGCCTTGATACTCCTGTAGAAGTAGCTCTCAGAATGTCGCGCCTTCTTACCTGAGCAAAACCTGCCAAAATGTTCCCTCGCAGTTCTTCAGTGTTTTGTGGGTTTTGATCAACCCCATAAATCACATCTTTTAACCTGCCCCATAAAACAAAAATCGCAAAGGGATAGGTCGGGAGATCGAGCGGGCCATTCTACCGGACCCCTCCTCCCTATCCATTTATTTGAAAACATTTCATTTATAGCGGTTATTACACGGCCAGCTGTGTGTGCAGGCGCCCCATCTTGTTGCCACCACATATTTTGCAAGCGATTAAGGGGCATATCATCTAGAAGATCCAACAAGCGGGTCCTTATAAAATTATTGTACATTTCGCCAGTTAAATTTCTTTCGTAAATAATTGGTCCTAATAAAACATCGTCAAACATTCCCACCCACACATTCAATCCAAAACGTACTTGTCCTCTCACTTCCCTAAACTCACGCGGATTCTCACGAGACCAATAGTGTTCGTTGTGTCTGTTGAACATTCCCACATTTGTAAACTTGCATTCATCCGTCCATATAATGTTTTTTAAAAAATGTTCGTCTTCATTCACCCGTTCATTCAACCAATTACAAAATTCCACCCTTCTTGCTGGATCTCCATCATGCAGCGTATGAGTGACTTGAATTTTAAATGGTTTAAAGCCTTCTTTATGCAGTACTCTCCATACTTTATCTTTGGAAATGTTTATTGTAGTACCAATTTGAGAAGTTGAAGCTCTAGGGTTATTTTGAACCTAATAATTTTAAACGTAATCGTTACTAATAGTTTTTTATTGGTCTATTTTGTAAATGAATGTAACTCAACTTACTTCTTGTAACACATCATCCTTTATTTCATCACCAATTCGATCTCCATACGCTTTTCTCGGTATACTAAAAGAACCGTACTCCATTAAGTTTTGATCCAGCCTTTTAAAATATGTTCTATGAGGCTGTCGTCTTTCTGGATAGGTCGCCTCATAATTCCTTAATGCTAAGTGTGCATTGTGATGATTACCATAAAATATTTTAACCATATATCTCGTTTTTCTTCATTTGTATACATATTAACGATTTGAACAATGATGACAAAATATATTATGCAATAACTACAGTTAAAAGCCGTTTTGACGTTTCACGCGCTTTTTTTTTTTTTTTAGATGTCAAAAAACATGGTCACCTGATCTGATTCATGGTGCTAAAGAAAAAGCTTAATTAAACAATAAACATTTTGAATGAAATAAAATTGACATTTCATTAGCAAAAGCAGGTAAAATACACTAATACATTTAATCCCTTATTTGGCATATAAAAATGTGCAACAAAATTTTCGTAACCAAATATAAGTTTTCATACTTTTTAAAAAACGTCCAAAAATCTGTTTACCTATTAGAAGCCATTAATGCAGATAAAGGGCATAACTCCTTAAAGATGTAACCAATGCATTCGTTTGACAAGTTAAGTTTGTTCTTGGTTGGGTGACCGTGCATGGGTGGCATAGCTGTTTTTTTTTCGTCCAATAAATAAATAAATACCTACCTATTTTCGTTTTGTGTTAAATATTTAATTAAATCCCTTTAATAGTAATTTAATGCGGTTTAATTACCTGCTTCCAAGAAAAAAGGGACAAAGAAAATTATTTACCATGCCGATTAGGATTTGTTTTAAATAAAATATTTGTTTTAGCCATTTTTAACAACAATGGTTTCAAAAAAGTGCGAAGTTTTATACATTTTCGAATTCAGAATAAAATTCTCTACAAACTGGCGTTAAAATCAGAAATAGCGTCCATAAGAAAAAATTTACCTGATGATGGTTTTAAAAAAACGAAACGTCGCATGGAAAATAGAATTGGGGATTCTGATTCCTTGCAAAAAGTGGTCATTTTTTTTTTTTTTTTTTATATCATTACATTTTACACAATCTGTCCTAGAGACGGACAATAAGTGTTTTTGTGAAATTAAAATTAAAAATTAAAAAAAGTGGTCATGAAAAAGTTTTCACAGAAATGAAATTCGACATCAAATGAAAAAGTTACGGGCAAAAAACAAAAATCCACTTTTTTACTTTTTTCACTATATCTCCAAAACTAAAAAAGATAAATAAGTTCTGTTTGCGTCAAATTATTAAGCACCTGAATATACAACTTTGCCCCAATTTAACCGAAGTCGTAACTCTTACCGTTTACGAGATCCCCATAGTGAGCCGCGAAAAACGAGAACCCTGTATAATAAGTTTCTAGAATTTATAGAAATTTGCTTTCAGTTATTTTAGTTTCATATTTTAACTATTACATTAGAAGTTCCTGACATTTATTTTCCATTTCATAAATGCCAGTCGTTGCACTTAAGTAATTTAACTTCCAATAATAAAAATGTAGCACCTAAAGATATTTATCTACATATTTAACGGTATATTAAACCTAGGTGGAGTCATAAGTGTACGTAAAAGAACTTCAAACATATAATTTACTTTGTAGACAAAAATCAACTTATCACATAACTGTTGAATAATAAAATAGCCGAAAGGAATTTTTGTCACGTTGCATTCCAAGTTCCCACGAAACGGACTTGTACTCCATTGTTTCTGTTCATTTAACACCGTGTTACGATAACGTTTGTCCTTTAAAGTACAATTTAAACAATTGGCGAATTGAAAACAATAGCACCGCCGACCCAAAAATTTCTAATTAACATCTATTTTGACGAACCCGACACAATAATACATTAAGGTCTAAATTAAATTTATGGCTAAAGTAACAGGTGCGTATTTAAACAATGTATTGATAAGATTGTTTCTTCTAGAACCAATCTTCACAACAATTAGTAAAGTACAATGTCACTGGGCCGTAGTATTAACGTAGTTATGTCAACATAAAAACAAGTCGATTAGAAAATGAAACTCACGATTTTTAAATTACATATTGTACGCATCATAGTTGTTACGAAACACTTTGGATTCAAAATAGATATTATTGTATCAATGCGAAGTGACGATTTGATATTTAACACATTTTATCTTAACTGAATAACTTTTCAAACTGATAGATTTGGAAGTTAACCATAATATACAACTTAATTGTCACATTCATATTTGATTTTATAGTTTACGGACACCATATCGATTTTGACTCTTTTTTTTATAAAAAGATGAGACCATATTTTATCTAATTACAGCAACAAACATACTAGTACCATTTGAAGGATACAACAGAATAAATTCTCTTTGAAACAGTAAAAAAGTTCAAATATATTTTTAAAACTTTGCCATTTAATAATATATTAAAAAATAATATATAAGGTCTCGTTGAATTATTTAAAAAACAAAAGAGGTACTCAAGGTGATAAATTTAATTTCTCTTTCGCAAGTAGGATTACAGATATTATTTCTTCTGGCAGAGAAAGCCCACCGCAAACAAATTAAAAAAACTTAATAGAGCTCATACTTAAATCAGGACGGTATTTTAATTAATTATCCTTTTACTCAGGAACAAACCTGTACTTAATAATTTGCTTTCATGGTAACTTTGACATACAGGGTGATTCAAATTCGAGGGCGACCATGGGGATATAATATCAAAATAGATTTGAAATAATGTTCAACTGTTTTTGAAAGAATTTAAAAAAAAAACTAAAAACGTTACTTCGTTTTTTTGGTAAAACTTTTTTATTTATAATTTTTATTAAATCTGTAAACACTTTTACATGGCCACTTTTTATTTTACTTTCAATGGTGCTATCAATTTTTTGCCTTGCCGATTCCATTTTGTTTTACAGGTACTAACCTTTTAATTTCTTATGGGCGACAAACTTGATTTTTATCTAGTTATTAGATATGTTAAATAAATGAAAACCTTTTTTATTTAAATAAATACGTTGTTTATGTAAATAACACTCATGTAATACATTTTTGAAATCAGAAAAAAAGTTCTAGCTAACAAGATGAAAATCGAATTTGAATCACCCTGTATAGTGGACAAAATTGTCAACCCTTTGAGAATTGGGCCAACCTTTAAAGTAGGTATGTAGGTAATATCGAGAACATTTCTTTAAACGAAAACACTTGTTTTAAATACAGATACGACACCGATTTACCGCAACTGAAGCTTCGGCACCTCTTTTAATCCGGACAAAATAACGAAAAGGAATTAAAAATTTCCACTGCCACCAGACTAGTTAATGGGTGGCCACAAACTTATTTTGCTTAATTTTCTTTACGGTTGGTCCGGCAAAACGGCTAATCCGGTAAGGACTTGGTACTAAAATTGCCGAAAAATCGGTGTTGTACCAGTATTATGCAGGGAAGTTAATATTAAAATCATAGAAAAATCTAGATTGTAATGTTATTGTGCCAACTGGTATAATTGATTGTTTTAATTCCGTGGATTACTATCTATACAAGGAGTTGAAAAATCGTCGCTTCTTGATTCGACGCAACCAGCTCCTGAATAATAAAACACTCAAAACTCAAACGTGCTAAAAAAATTCAAATAAAACGATTTACGATTCTGTTTCTTACAAACGTGAATGTCAATTTAATTTCAGTCCTATTTTTATCTGCAACAAAACCGTTTCTATTTATAATGCACCCGATCAAGTTCCAAGCTATTTACATATCACATTCGATTTCATGTTACATCCCAGACTTAAATGTCTGACTATTGGACTCGGAAAGCAATAGACATCTTTATTATGTAAATACAATATGTAGTTGAGTTTAGTATTATGATGTTCGTGATTCTGAGGGCCGTTTTAATACGCAACGGTTTTGTATGTAAGCGTTGTTATAAAATTTATTATTACGTGTTTGTAGTTGCATTTTAGAATTTTGATGTTGCGCCAATTCAATTTTTAAGCACGTTCTTGGTATGTTTAAAGCTGAGAAGGTGTACTGCACCAAACACAAATTTAAAATGCAAATTCGCAAGATATTTTAGCATTATGAAAATTAAGTAGAGTTTTAATTAAACATTTGCATAGAATATTTCACATATGGTATTTCGTTTAATATTTTTATGATGGTTCAACAGGTTTCTTTAAAAAGGAATTTCGTTTATTAGAGTGGCTACTAAAAAATTAATTGTCTTTTAAGGAGCAGCATCTTGGTGAGAACGGAAATGGAATATTGACATCCGTGCCTAGAATAAGATACAGCTAGAATGTCTTTTTTTTTTAAACAATCTCCAACTCATTTGATTTTTTTTTCTTCTAATAAAAGAATTTTGCGATTTTTATGTAACAGCGATGAAGTCAGTTTTGAATTATTTTAGTTTTTGAGTAATAACGTGAATTTAAATAGGCTGCATTTTTCATGAAAGGATATACAGGGTGACAATAATCTATGTGTTGTATGGGTAACTTTGTTATTATAAGAGTGCTAAATTAGCAAAGTTTGGCAGAATTTTAAGACAATTTTTAATGCCATTTTGACATTTGACCTACACCAACTTTTTTTATTTTGAAAAAGTAAAAACAGACGATTTTTTTAATGGTAAATTATTCCATGGTCACCTATGTGAAATGCGTCCTGTAAAATTTTTAACGAAGAATTAAAACAAAATATCTAAAGTCATGGCACACTTGATTTTTAAGATATAAGCCAAACTTGATTTTTTTAAATGGCAACCCTAGTTGGCTATTGTTTCATTAAAAAAAAAATATTTTTTTTTTGGCCTTGACGTATTGGTTGTTGAGTTTATCTTTAAAAATAAGAAAGTTATGACCGTATTATTGTATGTATTAGGTTTAATCTAAGTGGCGATTTAAAATTTATTTCCAAAGTGCAGATATTTAATTGGCATTGTCCATAGAAAGAGGGCTACACCTTCAACGCATGTCCTAATTTAGATTTCATAATAGAAAGTGAAAAATCATAAATTATAGGAAATTTGAAAAATATCTTGAATTATTTATGTTTTAAGTTTTTTGTGTTTAATTAAGTACAGATCGTTTGTTTTGATTTTTTTTTCAATGGCCATTTAGATTAAACCTAATAAATAAAATAATATTGCTATAACTTGCTTATTTTTATATATAAATCTAACAACCCATACATCAATAACACGAAAAAAAAACTCTTTTTAATGAATCAATAGCCAACTATAGTTGCCATTTAAAAAAAGGTCAAGTTTGGCTTATATCTCAAAAATCAAGTGTGCCATTACTTTTTGGACACTTTTTTCTAATTTTTCGTAAAAATATCTGCAGGAATCATTTCACATTTTGATGTTAACATAGATGGCTATGGAATAGTTAATTAAAATCGTCGGTTTTTAGTTATTTCAAAATATGTATAACTATAATTCTGTAAACATAACGTTTGTTTGTTTGTTTGTATTGAAAAATGATATTTTGGTAATAGCTGTGCGCCCTCCTTATAATAGTCTCGCGCCCTCCTTATAATAGTCTCGCGCCCCCTAGGGGTAGCGCCCCACAGGTTGAAAACCACTTCCGTAGCAGTTTAAAGTCTTAGTTTTCTCAATAACTAAAAATAATTCCTAAGGCAGTAGTTTAAAGTTTTTTTTAAATGCTTTTTATGTAATGATTTATTGGTTGAATTCCTGTTATAGGTTATTCATGGCCTACTACAAGATCGATGAATTGAATATAATACAAAATTAGTTATAAATTCACCATGCGTTATAAAAAATGTGATAAACTATGTTTTGCTGAAAAGCTTAAAAATAAAGCTAATTTACGATGTTGCAGTCAACTTTGGTCACTACTTAAAAACGAGTTTTTACTTGATAACAAAAGTGTAAACACTGACTGCACTATTATACTTATAAAAATGGCGAAAAATAATTAATTATAGTTGTTATGTTTTTAATGCTTTTAAAAGTACTTAATTAAAAAAAAACAAATTTGAACTAAATTTTTAGAATCTTGAAACTGATTATTATTTTTCTATTTCGTATACTCTTTTTTGCTAGTTGCCTTAATACAGGGGTTTGGAGTGGAGCACGGAGCAGTGGAGCAATGGGTTTTTGCCCAGAGCTGGAGCGGAGTCCGAAGCAAATAATTTTCATTGCTCCACTGCTCCAGTTTATTATGTAGAATTTAAAAAAAAACTACTGCTTTTTTCTACGTTTGAAGAGCAATAATTTGTTTTTTCAAACATTTATTTAACTTCACTTGTTTGTTAGGGTCAAATATTGTTATTTTTGACTAAGTTCAATATATCCGATAAAATTAAAACTTTGTTTTAAAAAAATTTAATCAACAAACTTTTTTAAAATTTTTAACAATATTTGGAGCCTGGAGCGGAGCTGGAGCAGGCATTTTGATGCCGGAGTGGAGCTGAAGCGGAGAAATTTAAAAAACGGACCGCTCCAAACCCCCACTTTATAATAGATACTCATATTATTTTCATACTTAACTTATTAAGCAAATTTGCCCTATAATCTCAAGAAATTGAACGAAATTTAATACAGTAAGACCAATATGGTGACCGTAAACAAGTCTAGTTCACATAAGGCTGTGTTACGTAAGCGTTAAAATGTTTATATAGATAAAAGCAAGTGTTAAGTTGGTACTACTAAAATTGTCTAGAAATACACAGGTGTTCCGTTAAAAATTGAATTAACTGATGATAAACAACGGTTTTTAGAAAATAGAGAAATTATGTATGATTAACAACAGGATTAAACAACGGTACAAAACTATGTTTTTACAATTTAACGCTAACGTAACATCGCCAAATGTGAACTAGGTTTTTTAAATACAATTTTACAGAAATTTACCACCTCTTGCAGTTTAGATTTCACCTTGCTTCAGTTTGCATAGACTTTTGTTTTATTTGTTCTTGTTTGCAAAACTAATTAATTTAGCAGTCTGTATAAATCACTACTTTCTTAATAAACTTGCAACAGCAGAAAGTAAAGAACAAGCAAAAGTTACTTTACCCTAGAGAAAAATTATCACCTAGTTAAATTTTACCATCTATTACTGTCACGTGACGTATGCAGGTAATTTATTGTCGCATTTTAGGTTATAAAATAATGTATCGCCGATTGGATATAATAGTGTCTTTTATTAACTATGCAACGTCAAGTATAATGTTGCGGTGTCGTGATTAATGGTACATAAATGCTGTCTGATATGACGAATGAAGAAGTATGCACAGTCTCAGACAATAACTTAGCCATTCGGATCATCTTGGCAACCATATGGTAACCTCCTTTCGCATTCCCTTGCCCAATATTTTAGCCTCTTGACCCAGAAAATTATCGATATAAACCAGTTGCATTCAATGTCTACATCATGGACTACCAAATTTAGATCGGCTTTGTAGACTTTATTAATTATTGTTTCGTAAATAATTTTATGTACACCCTGATGCGATGCGGCTCAAAAAGCTGCGTAAAGCTTATTAAGAGGAAATTGCTTCCAATTTATAATGCTTTCTAATCAGCGTTCAGTAACGTGGTTGAGCTCATCTCCACGGGCGTTCCTGGCGAGGAATTTTAGTCGTTCACATCAACATCAAAGCGGCGTCAACTTGCGAAGGAACTCGTGAGTAACGATTTTTTATGGTTCTCGGCCATTTCGGCCAACGACCACGGCGTCAGTAGTATTTTAATTCTGTGCTACAATGTTAGATTGCTTGCGAACCAGATATGACAGTCACACAGGAAAATGTGTAGACTATATTATATTTAAAGACGAAAATTGATTATTATAATATGAAAACATGTCAGAAACTAAATTAAAAAGGTTTAAAAAAATTGTATTTCCCCTTGAAAGATTTTAATCTTCACAAATATTTGTGGGTAATGAAGCTTACATCAGGATTAAGTATACAGGGTGATTCAGTTTGACTGTCGCACCACTAAAACTTGTTTTATTGTAAGAGGAAACCCTCATGAACCTTATATTTTTGTGAATCGTGGAAAATTCTCTATTGAATGACGTTCAAATGTTTTTTCTACGAGGAAATATATTAGACTGGCTATAGACAACTTTTTTTTTGAAAAAACGTAGTCTTTTTTTTTATTGATTCTGATAGACGCTTTCAGGTAGAGAATTAAATTCTAAATCCGATAACGCATTAAATATAAGCATAGAAAAATGTTTAAGAAAAATAGGTTTAAAAGTTTTTTTATTATTTTTCACAAAATTGTTGTATGTGGCTAAACAAAACACGATCGCTGTAGTAGTAACTTGTCTAATTGTGTTTTATTATTTTTTGACGTAAAATCATTATTTTGTGTGTGATAAATTGAAACGCATTAACTATGTACAACCAACACACTAACAGAAGCAAATTGACAGAGTTCCCTATTCAATTTAATAGGTACTTACAAAATAATGCAACTGGAAACTTATTTTATACATTTTTTGAACTCCTTTTAACTAGTTTGTGTTTTTTTTGTTTTCGTTTTCATTATAAATTGTCAGTTAAAAATTCAATTAAGTTTTATGTTATCAGTGCCTTAAAAGCATCTGTGTCAAAGATTCAGAAACATTAATTTTTAACAAGTTTTAATTTTCTATGGGAATTTTTGGAAGATGAATTAAAGCTGAAGGCACTTTTTTTCGCCATCCCAGTAAAGCTTTATTATTATTTTTTCTAATCACGTTAAAATTCCCAGTGCAAAATAGGTAAATGCTTGGGGTCCGATTCCATAACTTTACCTTATTTCACAATATAACTATACATAATTTTTTTTACTATTCTGTTAAACATTTTCTAAAAGGAGCCGTTTTTTTATTATTTCCGCGGCGGTGGTGTACTTTCGGGTTCCTGTACTGCGACCTATTGGTCCATTCTCTATTGTACCCTCTGGTGATAGCCCCTTAAAGAAGTCCTATGTTGTTGAAAAACTCCAGGATTTTCTTTAAGGGTGTTTTTCTTAACTCTTCTTGGTTGGCTTTTTCCATCCCTAGAAGTCTACGCCATTAGGGTGTGAATCCTTCACACTGGCATATTACGTGAAGAGGAGTTTCTTCTTCTTCTTCTTCACCACATCCTTTGCATATGTCGGTCTCTGAGAGCCCTATTATGTAGAAGTGTTTGTTTAGCCCACAGTGTCCTGTGGCGAGTCCTGTGGTTGCCCTGATGTCTACTCTGCTCATCCTGAGCATTTCTTTTGTCTTTTCTTTAGAATGGGCTTGTCCTGCAGTTTTTTTGCAATGAGCATTATGCCCTTGTATTAATATGTCATTAAGATACCGCTTGACTTCCATAGGATGTATAAGTGCGGGTTCTGGTCCGAGAAAAGGTGTCTCGCTGCCAATTTTTGCTTGGTATATAAGTGTGCCCTGGGCATCATACCAGTTTAGCATTTATATTTTTTAGGAGCTGGGACGACCCTGTATAAGTGGATTTGGAAAGTTTAAAAGTAAATATTGATTAGTTTTTAAATTACTTGAGTGATCCAATTCTTAACATAAATCACATTTATTAAAAATCAATTATCTTTCTTAAACGGATCTCCTGCAGATATGTTAAGCCAGTTTTAGTTTTAAGACTCGTCTCTCCATCGGTACAATAATTATCATTCATTTATTTTCCACAAAAAATCATTTACCAAAAAAATTTGTAATTTGTAACAATTTTTTTAATATCAATAAATTAATACAACTACTTTCAGGAAAAGTTTCCCTTTTAACGCACGATTTAGAGTTTTTATGATATTTTAGGACACAAATGCTTTCAACCATGTTTCTTGATAAAAATCCAAACGCTATAAAAATATGCAACTTCATTTATTTTAAATGGGTATTGTATTGAATATTGTTTAAACGCTGTTAAGTTTTGTATAGGTATGGTGTTGTAATGCAATTTGGGAATTATCTGATTTAAGTGGATTTCGTTTATTTAATATTTAAAAGTCGTTTTTTTTTATTCATAAAAAATTCCCATAATGTTTAAAGTTTAAATCATGATAAATGATTACGCATTAAACTACCTACTAAAGTAATTTCAATTGGTCAAACATAAAAAATAGTCGAATATAATCTCGAAATTGTCTACAAATTAAAAGTTCGCACTGTGTAAATTATTTGACGTCTTTTTTTTCTCAAAATGGACCAAAACCACTTTCATAATAATCTAATTTGTACCTAAGGATAAGGTTGTTGCAATTCTAATACAAATTGCAGCCAATCTGGAATTACAACGACCAGTGACGTCTGACTTTGTTTAGTTTTTGTTAACATTTGAACATTATTTACGATGCATCCCTAGCAACATTCAAACGTTTATGGCACATTTACATACTTAATGCAATTGATATTCATTGCGGCGGCCCGTGTCGATCGTTATTAACAAATAAAGCAAACCCGTTTCGTTTCCCCCTGGCAGGTTGGCAGACTTTCAAGATTAATTTAGAATTGACAATTGCTGTAACTAAACTGTAATGCGCTGGGCGGTGCAACGCGGAACAGGTAAAACGTAAATTAAGATTATTATTAATATAACTCTATTATTATACTTCACACGCTCCGGATGATTTACCGAAGCATTAATTTACCTACAGCGATGCGATGAACTCGATTTCGCAGTTCCTTTTCGAATTTTGAACACGAGGTATTTGATTATTGTGTAACGAGCGCGCCTACTGCGAAAACAAGAAGCAATCAAATTTTTCGTCATTCATTGATATAATTATGGGTCTGCGCTATAAAATGGTCTTAGTAATTTAAACTGGCTAAGTTAAGTCACCAAATACGTTTTGCCATATAAGTTTGTGTGTAGAACAGGTTTCTATAATACTCAATTTAAAAAAGCAACAACGTCTGTGTGATGTAAATGCAACTGGTATTACAAAAATATATATAACAACCCAATTTACCAACCAAACGCTTTACAGCAACTTTTCAGAGTAGTTAAAAAATCGATTAAAAGTTACAAGTTTTTTTAAACCCGCAAGTTTCGAACGATATTTTAATTAAAAGTCTTTAATTTACACGAAAGAAAAAATCATGAGATAATGTTAAACTGCAGTTTTTACAAAAAAAAAAAAAGCCCACGCAAACAGTGACGTACGCAAGGAGAGATTAGGAGGATACATCCCCTACCGAAAATTTGAAAAGGACTAAAATTATAATAACGCATTTCTTAATTGTGCTGTTACCCGGGTGCTGCCGCCCCCTGGACCTCCCGCAACTCTTTCTTGTCACTCACTTTTTGTGTCTAGCGCGCCTAGATCATTTTCTAATTTTACCATTACTATTCCCCGTTTAACTAGTCAATATTATTTTTGCAAATTAAAACAATATCCCCCCTAAAATATTTTTTTACGTACGCCACTGCACACATACTATACAACGTGACAATAATCTACATGTTGTATGGGCAGGGCCTACTAGAAGGGGGTGCTGTGGGGCTGCATCCCCGGGCCCCGATTTTTTTATTTTTTTGTTTAATATGCATTTTTATGTCAAACTGCAAATGAACAGCAAAATATGTTTTTTAACATCAAAAACTGCAAATAAACAGCTAAGTTTAAAAAGTGAGGTTATGTTACTACAAGATCGTAGAAGTACGTTTTTTAGAGAAATGCTTATTGTTTATTACAATATGTGTATTAAAATTAAACTTACTTTCTTACGTATCCATTAAAAATAATTATTAAGGAATTGTTGTTATTCCAAATAATATTGTTTGTGTTTTTATATAACATTATTTTCTCCATTCATATTACGTACAATGTAGATAAAGTAAATAAAATAATTTTAATAATTGAGATGTGAATAAAATGTAAAATTATATCGTCTTGCGCGCTGATCCGCAAAAAAAGTGGCCACGCTGTTTTTTGCTCTCATCATAAAAAATAGTATATTTTTCAACAAGAGATGAAAGTCCTGTTTTTTTCGTGAGGTGAGATTTGTTCAAGACCCGCTAATTAAAATTATATTATAGAACCAACGATAACGTAAACGAACCAAATGACAATTATTATTATGTATAAAGTATTAATTAATCATTTCCTTTCCATAGCGGCACCACCACACTGACATTGACATAAATACAATTATTATAACCTGCAAACGAAATATATTTAATATTAATTTTTGTACCATTCTTAGGCTTTTATATAAAATGCTACATTAAAATTAAATTATTGGATAAGAATATTAACGCAATTTTAGTTTATTATAAGTTTAAGTTAAAAAAAATTGTAAATTTTACAATTTGATTTTGACATTGACATTATTTTCGCCACTAGGCCCTGTGTATGGGTAACTTTGTTATTATAAGAGTTAGTTACATAGTCAACAAATTTGGGCAGTATTTCAAGACGAATTTAATGCCATTTTAACATTTGAGCTACACCTTCCAACATTTTTGAATACCTGTTTTGAAAAAATGTAAAAACAGACGATTTTTTCAATGGTTAATAATTTCAAACCAACCTATGTTAAAACCAACATGTAAAATTATTTCTGTAAACATTTTTACCTGCAATTAGAAAAAAATATCTAGTTAAAAAGTCATTGCTCACTCGATTTTTGAGATATAAGCCAAACTTTATTTATTTTAAATGGCAACTTTAGTTCATTAAAAAAGCTTATTTAGTTCCAAGCTCAAAAATATATGGGTTGTCATATCTATTTTTATTACTTCTCTCAGAATGGGCACAATTTTTGCTATTACCTAATCAAATAAAAAACGAATCGACCTAGGAAAAATTGGTAATTACCATCCGATTCAGCTTAAAAAGTTACTTAGTTTTGAAATATTTAATACTCCAACGAAATTATAGACGATTTTTTCTAATTTTCTTCCATAGGTACTGTTTTGAGATATTTTCAATTTCTCTTCGGATTATTAACGCAACTTTGCCATATTCAAGCCTATACTTAAGCTATTATAATAAGCGAGATCCCTATGTTTAAAATTGAATTTCAAACACCCTATATATGTTATCCTTAATTCGGTATTCTACACAATGTCTAGGTATTCTGTACAATTAGGGTGACCAGACATCCTGATTTTTCGGAATTTGTCCCTATTTTTGGTTTAATGTCCCCAAGATGTATTTTCGGAACTATCGTGTGTCCCGATTTTCAAATACTATAATGTTTAGTTATCGTATATAGACAATTTACAATAAAATGTTGATATTTCTTAAAACTCTTTTAAAAAATTCTTGTCTATGTATGTCTTTGTCTGCTTAGAAGAAATCTCCAAGTGTTCAAAGTATGTAAAGAGGATGTATGATAAAATAATATTCTTATAAATAATAAGATAAGATAGGGGAAGATGGTATATACTGGGACATGGTATATAGTGGGACAACAGAGATTTTGGTCATCTGTTACCCCGTACTTGAAGTTTGTTTACATCAAAATAGCGGTTAAGCAGTCCCATTATATCCTGTCTACAGTATGTGTCGTAAACAATGTCATAGTGACTTGCACATGTGAGGCATGTTTGGTAACTGCGCATTGTTTTTTTGTGGTTATTCAGTTTATGTGCTAAAACTTTTTTATTTATTTAACAACAATTAGAAAATTTGGCGTAGGTGTACCTTACAGTATATTAAATGTATGTACAATGTTAAAACTTAAAATAATCATACAAGTTTTTTATTAAATCGTTGCTTTTAAAAATTGATCACATGGTGCATTGTGGGACAATGATGATAATCAGGTAAATTTTCTGAAAAAGACTTTCGACTTTAGATTTTCTTTCTCTAAAAACAGAGATAAAGACTGTGTTGAAAAAGAAAATATTCTGTGTAGGTTAAGCGCACCGACTACGTTTGGGGGCACTGAAAAAACAAAGAAACATTTTCAATTTTAGTTTGATTTTTCAAAGTACAATGTCTAAATGCCCATGAAAAGTGAAAGTTTTTAAAATAAAAAATTAAAATTAAGCTTTTTTTTAATTACTTATGCTTTATTTCAAATATATTTTTTGCTGTCCCACAATGTACCACGGGGTGGTGTATGTGGGGACAAGTGGTGTATAGTGGGACAGTCCCTCTATTTGTGTACCTTTATTTTAAAAAAATATTTTTTTGTATATGCAATGATAAACTAAAGCAATATGAATATCTCATATCAATTTGAGGTATGCAAATTAAGCCGTTCAAAAGTTACGCAAAATTTAAAAAAAGTGTCCCAGTAGATAGCACCTTCCCCTATATTTTTAATGACATTGTGATGGGTGTCCCAAAAGTGATTAACTATTTTGTTGAATTTATGTGTCTTTAAAAAAATTATATTCTGTCACAATAGTTTGTCCATTATTATACAAATGTATGAATATAAAAAAAAATATTTTTTTTACATTAAATTTGTATAATAATGAACATACAATTGTATTATAATTAATCAAAGTCACCAAAGAGGATAGCCACTTTTAGGTAAAACGCTACGTACTTTGTAAATTTTTGAAAATCGGTGTTACCGAAAAAACTCGTTTTTAATTTATTTTTTTAGTCATCTCCCGATTTTTAGTCGTACCGATCTGGTCACCCTATGTGTACTGCCGAGTGGAATCTGGCAAAGTATAAAATAATAGCCTGTAACCCTACCCTTATTCACTTGTTCATTAATAGAGGGTTATGTTAAAGGTTGTTAAAGCTTTTTTTTAATGCATTGCAATTAATAAAATATAAGGTCCTACACGCAACAGTAGAAGGACTCGTGACTAGATAAATACTCATAAGATTATTATTATTATTAGTATTATACAGGGTGTGTATAAATTGGCGGAAGTGCTACACGTGGCGATGTTCATAGTAAAATTCTAAGTCGAAAATCTTAATACAAAAATGTTGCACCATGCTTGCTGTGTCTGCATAAGGTCCTCAAAGTTTTGACATTCAGTCCTTTAATAAGCATTATTATTTAATATTTTTCAATGAAAAAGCTGCGATTTGGAATAAAAATTAATTTTGAATATTTTTTTCTAGATATTGTGTTTTTCCTTTTAAAAATTGGTGTTGAAAATATGTTAATCACTGATTTGAATGAAAATAATACATATGGCAACATTGTCATTAACTGTCATCTTTGTTTTTCTCGTAATTATTTTTTGTTTGTATTAGAATTAGACGATACCTAAAAGAATGCAGCTATGTTTACGAACTGAAGGCTTTCAGTTCAAATAAATATTATAAATATCGAAGTAAAAATTATTGCTAATAAAAAAATGTCTAAAAGCAAATCAATGGATGCAAGGTTGCCAAATTTTTGTTTTTTTTAATGGTTCCTGAGGCCATAGGTAGCATGGTACAACATTTTTGTATTAAGATTTTCGACTTAGAATTTTACTATGAACATCGCCACGTGTAGCGCTTCCGCCAATTTATACACACCCTGTATTTATTTATGAGACAATAAAAATGTTTTGATTCTTATTAAAACTTTTTTTTTATACAATCTACCTAACATTTTATAAAATGTCTAGATATTCCTTATACCGACTACTTGGGCAATGTATATAAGATCATTATTATTTTATACTTTGCCAGATTCCATTCGACATTGCACAGAATGCTCAGGCGTGCTGCAGATTACCAGAATTTTACACTTTGCCGCTATCAAAAACATTACGAAATTAATTTGCATGTGATAGTAGTTTTTTTGTTTTTCTGTTAATCAGTTATATAAGGAATATTCTGTGAATATTCCCAGCAAACTCTTCTCAGGAAACTGAAAATTTCATATTCAAATCGAAGTTTCAAAAAAAAAAGTGCAAATCGAAATCTTGTATGAAAGTTGTGTGAATTGCATTTAAGTATTTGCACAGTTTAAGTCAGTTGTATCGAAGGGCAAGTCAAGGACATTAAAATAAAACAAAACAAATAAATCGCCTTAGGCTACTGCCGCGTGTGGCTACTATAAAAATTCCATCATCTAGGTATAATTTAAACTGTACCACAAAAAAATGATATACAAGGTTGCGTAGCTTTGCAACTGGAGATAAGTCACACGGAATGGATTACGTTGCTGTAGTTAAATTATACCAGTTAGCCTTGTGTCATTTTGAAACAGTTGTCCCACTAAGCGACAAAATATCTAACTGATACTACCAAACATTAATAGAAATAGAAATGGTATTCCGGTTCGCGTTACAATAAAAACAAAACCATAAATTTGTTGTTATTGGAACGTCAGTAAACTTCAATATATCAACTATCGATCTACTTACTTAATAGTCCGTTAAAGGTTTAATATATTCGTGGTTTCTCAAGAAAATCTGATAAAAATCTAGAGGAAATTTAATTAAAAAGTATGTCGCAGTAATTTTCAGATGATTAGATGTATTAGCGATTGTAGGCCGTATCATATCCTTTTCCGCAATTTTTTATGAAGTTACGGTTAAATTAGAGCTTAAAAGTCGTTACAAATCATACGCAGCCGGTCGGCTGTGATCTACAAAAATTTATTTATTGCTTTTCCAATTATTGTTTACCGTTTCTATAAGTAAAAACTATTCATGTGGATTGGCGCAGCTGTGCACTAAGATTTAATAGCGGAAAACTTTTGAATTATTTCGTCATGCTAAACAATTTGATACGTTTTAAACGTGGGAGGTTTAACAAATGTTGTTATTTTGTTTTGGTTTAGTATTCTTTTCGTATATATTCTTGTTTTAAATCTTACGGCTCTTGACCGTTAGAGGTGAAGCTTTTGTTCGTGATTTTACGAGGGTGTTTTTTATATTCGCGGAATGGGGTAGAAAGCAGGAATGGGGAGTCGGCACAAAAATAACCGATTCCCGACTCCCAACCGGGATTTTTTAAAACCAACTCCGACTCCCGACTCCTTTCATTAAAAAAATGTAATTAGTATATACTTACTACAGTGAAAGCCGCTTTTTTTCGTTCCTAATTGTATTATGTAATGGTGAACAAAGTTTATTTACGTATATTTACCAAATAATAAAGAAAAATAAAAAACTGGGTTTTTTAAAAATAAAATTTAAAATTTTCAACAATTCGGTTATAAAAAATCGTTCCACATCGTTATTTTGTTTTTGTTTTAAATTTTGTATTCTATTTTTATCATAGAAAAAAATTAAATCAAGAAAGAGTCAGGAGTCGGTAGTTTCTTCGACTCCCGACTCCTTAAAAAAGCTCCGACTTTTCGACTCCCGACTCTCCATCCCTGGAAGAAAGAGACAAAGATTTAGGTTGTAGTATTTTATTATATGATATATTCTCCTTAAACATATCTACATTTGTTAGATCTTTCAATTTTTTTTTTAGACCTTAATAATTTTTTTTTGTTGCTTGCAATGACTCATCATCATCAGGAACAGATAAAAATGTCCGCTCAAAATCCTGTTGATAACGTGTACTGAAGCTCCACACAGCTCCAATAACTGTTTGCTACACCAACTCTTTTTTTTTATGCAGTGTAAGAATTTTCGACACCCACCTTCCGCTCATTTTTGTCTGCCCTTGTTTGGGATATTTTGAACGTTCCTGCGATTTCTGTTTATTTTGGTCGACCTTTTTCCATAAGGGCATCTCTAACTTTAAAAACCATTTCATGTGTTAGGACGTCACTTGGTCTATCAATGCTATCATCGTGACCACTTATAAACCATGGTTTAATCAGGAAAACGTTACCATAAACTGCTTTCATTTCATTCAGGATGTTTTCCACACTAATTCCTTGTTTTGTAAGAAATTAAATTACTTTTCTTATTTTTTTCAACTTTAACCCTACTCCACTCGATCAATCTGTTCATAAATGCTTCTTGTACCTCATAATTACAAGTTTTCTTTTTGGTTTCTTCTTGCTGTTGCCATAAGCTTTTCTGGGCATCTTATCTTCTCCCATTCGATGTACAGATCCTAACCATCTTAGCTGTTTCGTCTGGATTTTTTGTTTAACCGCTTTTCTGATTCTATCCCTGTGTTCTTCTTTAATTTCACCTCCTATAGACCATTTTTAAACTTTTAATACGTATTTATTGTTTTTGTTTAAAATCATTCTCCATGATTTACATCCAAAGGTTGGAACAAAATTTTTCATTTATGATTACCTGGTTTTAATTTCAAACTAAAGTAATTAAAAACTTGACTGACGCTGTTTGTGAAGCAATAACATTTTGAAAAGAGATTGATTTAAATATGCTAAATACTGCAGAAAAGTGTTTTTGATTGAATTTCGTTGTATTATTATTCTAAAAATCAATCGACGTCTAACAGAACTAGACATGGTCTTAAAAAATTAAATTTTGTAGATTGAAATACAGGATGATATAAAGACACAAAAAGTATGTAATCAAAATTCAGGACTTTGTAGTCCTCAAATGTTAATACTAGAAAATTTAGAAAATGAGACTATAGTTTTCAAAGAACTATATTTATATTCATATACATTTCTTTGATTAGTTTGCTGGCTTGCCGCCACGAAAAGTGTTTGAAGCAATTGCGTCAGTTAAACAAATCTGGGCGACAGATTTTAGGAAATTTTGTTTATGGGTTTACTTAGAAAGGGTAATATTTTTGGTATACTATTAAATTCAGTAGTACCTATATGAAACTTAGTGTTCATTTGTTAAGTATAGAGTTAATAGTAAAACATTTTTATTATGCGTAATTAAAAGTTACTTTTGTTGCAAATATTAATCATATTAAGTCAGGTAAGTTTAGGTTGGGTTGGGTTAGGTTAGGTTAGGTTGGGTTAGGTTAAGCTATTTAAGAGAGCATTTAAAAACTACCTATATCTAGAAGAAACTTAAGTTCTGAATTGACTTGAAAAATATTTGAACTTTATGTTGACTTAACAGTATTTTTCTTCTTTTATGAATTTTTTTTGTAAAACTAAAGCATTTGTAGCTTTGAACTAAGAATTTTACAGACTGTCGTCGATTTTCAACTAATCAACTTACGAATATCTAGGCTTACGACCAAAATGGTAATTAACTTTAAATATTTTATCAGTATTTTTGAAGTATCGTAACCCAGTTGGCTTTTCTTCCTTCACTTGTTTTTTTTCTTCAAGCAAATGCAATGGCAAACACCCAAAAACAAACGTCTTCTGTATTCTGCGACTATCGGTTTTATTATTGTAAAAGCAAAATTTTGGAAATACTTGCACAATTTAACAAATTTTTAGTCACAGCTATTTAATTATGAAACAAAACAAACGAATTGCTTGAAGCAAGACATGTATTTTTTATTTCTTGTTAAGTGTATATTATAGTAACATATTGACCTCAAACGAAATATTATAATCCGACGCGGTACTTAAAAATCAATTTGCTATTAACACCTCACAAGATTTCTCAACATTTTGTCAACGCGTGGCGCTTATCAAGACAACGGTGATCTGGTAATTTTTTAACAGCACGTGCAACAATTCTGTAGCTAATGGCTTCCCTAATTGATTGTGTTCCTAATTTTCCTATTATCTGACTTAGAATGTTGTACGTGAGTCAATTTTACCGCTTATTCATTATGTAGGTCCTACACGTGGCGGAAAAATATGATGCCGATACGGATACCGGCGTCTCGAAATGATATGAACAAAAAATGACTGACGCGCTATTGTTTATTACTCTTAGCGTCTAGTGGGATGATTAGCGTTTCTAAATGGAACAGATGAAGGAGGAAGCGAGTCATAGCGGGACGACCACCTCAGTGATTTTGTTGTTTCAAGTAAATTTAACAGTGGCCCAAACAAAAATTGTACTAGTCTGTTTCGTGAGAGCCAGTAGTCTATTGTACCTGTTGAGGCAATAGACAAACAACCTAAGCCTATACTACGATAGCTTCTGCTTGACTAACATTGCCGTGACAGTACTAGAATCACAAATTCCGTTTGTTTTCTTCAAAATCAAACTTTAACCTGACCGTCGTCATTCATTTCATCAGTAAAAGAGGAGCAGGTTAGAGGTCTGTTTAAGGTGTTTTTTTTTAAAGAACCAATAAACATTTAGGTAAATGGTAATTGTATCCAATGATAGCAGCTGTTGGGTAAACATTGCTGCAACAGTGACAATAGACACTACTGACTCACGAAACAGACCAGTACCCCAAAAATTATTAAGGTAAATATTTATCATAGCCGTAGCGC
This sequence comes from Elmis aenea, assembly GCA_947652605.1. Lineage (NCBI taxonomy): Eukaryota > Metazoa > Arthropoda > Insecta > Coleoptera > Elmidae > Elmis > Elmis aenea. The sequence goes on along the minus strand of OX393579.1, from coordinate 45,273,004 downwards.
TTTGACAAAAAAGGGTAATTTTATATGTGAACAATGTCAAATAATACCTGAGGAATATCCGTAAACTAAGAGACATTTGGCTGTTTTAACAAGAACGAGAATTGATATTGATTTTTTAAATTTTGATTAGATTCGCTATACCTTGAACCAGGCATGTGCAACACACAACCCGCAGGCCGGATGCGGCTCGCGACATGATTTTATCCGGCCCGCGAGAACTTTTTCAAATCTCACTGAATCCGGCCCGCCAGCCACCTAAGGCTGGACAGTATTTTATATTTATGTTTTTCATGTACGGTGATCCACATGTTCCCAGCCAAATAACATTATGAAAACTTGATTTTGAGTCGTTGTGTGTGCTTCTCAAAGAGCGTCTTTGGCACCCAGCGTTAGCACAATTTTCGAAAAGTTCTAACGATCTGTCAACATATTTTAAAGAAAAATTCTTGAAATTTGCGAGAATAACGAGGAATGCGATGATGACGTCTAAGAAACAGAGCAGGAATGGCTATGTTACAGCAGGATATGTTCTATAAAGAGGGTATACAGAAGTTGGTGTTCTGTTTTGCTGAATACCTCAGTCATGGTGGAAACTATGGACCATACATTGTAGACAAACCTATATTAACGAAATATGCATTGCCTACGGTTACAATCAGGGGTTTGGAGCGGAGCACGGAGCAGTGGAGCAATGGGTTTTTGCCCGGAACAGGAGCGGAGTCCGGAGCAAATAATTTTGATCGCTCTACAGCTGCAGTTTATTATGTAAATTTTTTTTTAAAACTACTTTTTTTCTGTTTTTCAACGTTTGAAGATGAATAATTTGTTTTTTCAAACATTTATTTAACTTCACTTGTTTGTTGGGGTCAAATATTGTTATTTTTGACCAACTTCTATATATCCGATAAAATTAAACTTTTTTTTTTAAACAATTGTCTTAATCAAAATTTTTTTTTTATAAATGTTAACAATATTTGGAGCATGGAGCGGAGCTGGAGCAGGCATTTTGATGCCGGAGCGGAGCAATTAGAAAATTGGACTGCTCCAAACCCCTGGTTACAATTATCATAATTTTTGTTAGCTTAACCCTGACTTATGTTAAGATTAAGGATTTGAGAAGGACCGTAAGGCACTTTTAAAATTTAATTTTTATGTACTCGACTTTTTTCATTCTTTTTTATACATCTGTGGATCTCGGATATCTTAAGATACCGGACAGTAATTCAAATTCAAGCCGTTGGAACACAGAAGATAAAAACGAACGAACTGTGCAGCGCCCTATTATCAAAATGATTTTGATTTCGTTTTAATTCCACATAAAAAACTAAATTTCTTTCTAAAAATTTGATTAGTAGCTACAACCTTCGTTTATTTGCATCTCAACGATCTTCCTAGCATCACTGCCAATTAAAATTGGATCAAAATTTATTATACGTGCTAATTAAATATATCATTAATTTTCAAATTATGTAGGTCGGTTGCATAATAAAAGATTTACTGCACAACCTTCAAGAAGTTAAAAATATCGACCTATTACGTTTTATCAAACCGAACCTACCGCATAGAAAAAAATGTGTAGATATCACAGTACAAAGTTGCCGCATGACACCGACCAACTCTTGAAGAAACGCCGATAAAAATGTGTAATTATTTTGTCATATTTTAACGTCATCGATATACATAGCCTGCAATGTGCAAAACAAATCAGTTGATGTAAATAACATCAAGAGTTAATTTACAGGCTGTTCCAAAACAACTTTAACGGTATAGGTGTTGGGAAGTCGGTTAAAATAGCAGAATGTGCGACAACTTCAAATATATTGTTGAATTTAAACAATCCTGAAAAAAAAAAATTGAATAGATGTTGATAAACAAATGCCAACAAATATTAATGAATGGATTTTCTTTTTTTTTTCTTTTATTTTTGTAGTGGTTCCAGTTATTTGAAATTAAAAACATATTAAAATTGGATGCACATTCTGCACATTTTAATCCATTTAAGTGACTCTCCAGCACTAAGATTGCCTGAGATCCTAATGACGATCATGGACAGGCTGTATGTCGCTGTTTGTATCACTCTTATTTATATGTTAAATAAAACAGCAGGCACTAAAATTAAAAAGCGATTGCTTCACGCTGAATTCCACGCTAATTTGCAAGAAAATGATATCCTTTTGAACTATAAATAATACGCAATCGAACGAATGCGTCATTCGGAATCTCCCATCCGGAGAAACGCTTGAGGTACCGAGTAATGTAACAGTAATGCTGTTCATTGCATATCATTACTTTGATATCGTTCTGTAACATGCTGTTCTGCAATACCCAGAACAATTATTATATACATCGTTCGCTTATTCCTGATGGGCATTGTAATCAAAGCGGATAAAAGACTTCGCCCATTGTATTTGGCGATTCAGCTTGCTGTTACAATGTAGAGCTTCCTGTTGAGGAACATAACGCCAGTGGTGAACGCTCTCCCTATCCTAAAAATATTCATTGCGATAATAATGTCTTGAATATGAGGGTGCGTTCAAAGACAGCCGCATTCGTAGCATAATGAAGCTCTATGGGGGTTGATTGCGAACTTGTAGTATGAAACCGTTAAGGATGATGGATTTACAAAGAACAGGGTACCTTACTTACAATCAGTAACTAGCTGTTTTATTATAATTTAACGTCTAAGAGGTGGCACATTTTTACAAAACTGAAAATGAGGCATGTGTGTTTTTCCAGAGTTTTCTTTTCTTTTCATTTTTTTAATAACTTGATTTTGGAACTTTTAAGATTCCAATAGTAAAATACAAACCATTTTAATCGTTTATTACTATTGTTGTGCACTGGCCGTTCACAGTTATTTTTATAAACATAGGGGAAGGTCGGGTTATATCGGACGGTTAAGCTTTTTCACTATTGGTGAATTTGTTAAAGGCTCAATTTGACCATACTACGCATCAAAGCATACTTAGATATGTTGTACAAACACCCATAAAAGCAATTACCCCTAGGGGAAAATTTTTTACCATTTTTAGGCAATCTAAAAAGACCTTACTTTTTGCCCATTCAAAAAGTTGGAGGGTTATATCAGACATGATTTAATGTTTAGAAAATTACATATTTTTGGTTATCCAAACAAGTTTTTATTACTGTCCAGGCCTGATCAGATTTAAGCGTGAAACATTAAAAAAATTATTTCTTGTTGCTACCAATACACTTAGAAAGTGATTGTACTTGTACGTTTAAGCAGGATCAGCACTCCAAACTTAGCTTCGTCCACGAAAAAACACTCTCTAAACAGAAAAAACTCTATTGCTTTGACACACGGAAACGACGCATTCTAATGTAGTGTGCGTTTTCCTTCTACTAGTTGCTGTCAACAGCCAATATCGCGATAGGTGCCTCTGTGCATGGCAAGTGCCCGAAAAACCACTTGTCCGATATTACCCGCTGTCCGATATTACCCGACTTTCCCCTAAACGGAATGAAATTATACAAATAAATGTAATTAAAAATCTGTTAACGTTAACATATTAGGTGAAGAATTTCTTGTAGAACTGCTAGACCATTTGCGAGATTCTCGCCTCTTCGTCTTATTTTATAGGAAAGCTACTGATGAAGAGACAAGAATCTTGAAAGATGATCTAACTTTTGATATAACTTTTTACATAAATGAGTTACTTGAACAATTTAAGAAATTTAAATGTTTTCATAGACAAAATTGAAAACTTTTTGACAAAATCAAACTAACCAAAATACTATGATATACCTACTTGTAGGGAGTGTGGGTCATATTCCCGACAGTCAACTTTACGACGGCCAACTTCCCGACACACTAACTTTCCGAGGTTCCAACTTCCCGAGGTTCCAACTTTCCGAAAAACCAACTGCTCAACAGACCAACTTCCCGAAAAAATAAAATGTATTAAGACCAAAGAAAATTTCAAACTAAATTTTATTCATTTTGTCCATTACAAGAATATATGAGAGCTGCATACTATAAATTTAAATAAAAATTTAAAACTCCTCGACACTGAAAGGTACAAGAGGATCCGATTATAAGAATAAGAAAAATGAAAAACTGAATTTCGTTAAAGAGCCTATAAAAGCTACATAAACTGACCTAAACCAACCTGACCCAACCTAACCTAACCTAACCTAACCTGACAACCCTACTTGTTGATACTATTCCAGGACAACAAGAAATTAGATAGTTCACTAAATTCACCATCAAAGTACTATATTTTATTTCTTTGGTATGTTAGCCTGTCGGGAAGTTTGTTTTCGGCAAATTTAACTGTCGAGAAGTTAGTCTGTCTTAAAGTTGACCGTCGGGATGTTGCCTGGTACACACTTGTAAGTAGGGGGTTGGAGCAGTCCAATTTTTATTTGCTCCGCTCCATGCTCCAAATATTGATAAAATGTTTTAAATACGATTTTTAATCCAAAGCTTTGTTTTTCTCGGATATGTGCAAATGGGTCAAAAATTACAATATTTGTCCCTGACAAACAAGTTAAGTAAATGTTTGTAAGAACAAATTACATAATAAACCGGAGCAGTGAAGCAATCAAAATTATTTGCTCCGGACTCCGCTCCAGCTCCGGGCAAAAATCCATTGCTCCGTGTTCCGCTCCAAACCCCTGCCTCTAAGTACTTCAAATGCTCTTGTAAATGTTATTTTATCCAAGTCGATCTAAAAACTCGTTTTCTTTGTTTCAAATATACAATAAAAAACAGAAATTTCAAGATACGTGCCTTGGTTTGCACTGTTAAGCATCCAATCCAAGTTTTTTTGCCAACAGTTCTTTATGGACTACCTAAATCCTAGCAATATTTAACATAAGTATTCAGTTCATTTGATTTGACTTGAATTAGATTTTTTCAGGAACAACACTATGATGAAACCAAATAATATTTCATGTTCTTTTTTTATTCTGAATGATTGTTTTACAAGACATTTTTTAAATGAAATGTGTTGTATTTCCTGCACAGCTTGAAATATGTCTAGAACCAGTCGTAATGTGATGGACAATTTCTAATGCAAACATTTTAAGGTTGTCTAAGTTTCTGAAGTAAATGATAATTGATTATTTATTTAAGTTACTCACATACTTGATAGTATTTATAAGTAATATAAACGATCATATTTATCTTTTCTGATGATCGGTATTTATGTTATTCAGCTGTTGAAATAGTTCTTCCTAACTAAGAAACACCACACATGGATGAGGCTTCTGTAACGATCCTCAAGTAATATGCAAATAGCCTTATCATGTTCACTACGCGCTAATATGTAAATAAAATTTTGCAGATCTCAACACTTGCAAATGTCTCGTTGAAATTCAAATGGACTTCTGTTGTCTGCGAAACTCTTAAACTAGTTTTTTTTTTAAGTAATATGCTTTTAAAACGCCTCGACGTTGAAAAAATTAACACTTGAGTATAACAAGCTTCTGTGTGTCTGTGGTCACGCGTAAGTGTTAAATAATAGCGTCCATTAATAAGTAAAGCTCTTTAATTGGCGCTTTAAACGGTTTAATTTACTTTTAGTGTTGTGTAGAGATGTTTAACTGGTACTTTAGTATCTCGAGCAATTAATGAGTCTAAAATACACGTACCACCATGACCCACATTATTTTAGTAGGTAGTCTGGTTGTCGAGTGTTTCCGTTTTTGTTTTCTTTTTACATAATTATCGGGGCATGTATGTGAGAACGAATGTCTTAAGCCAAGCTGGTGAAACTTGCGCACTAATTACCATATAACCAGAGTGGAAACTGAAAATATTGTTAAATTTCTTGTAATATTAAGGTTGTTTCACTTAATATGGTAAATGTTCAAGACTGCATTAGATAAGTCTTTTTTTATTTAGGTGTATTGTTGCCCACCGTTTAAAAGTTTAAATTTATTTATGTTTAATTAAAAGAATTACATATTTTTTGTATGTAGAATCTTTTCTTAACAATTTTAGACGAGCTTCCAGACTCCCGTCTCTTCTCTTTGGTAATTTTCTTGTTATAATATGTGTCTAACAATGGTATATTACATAAGAGTTGTAAGAAGCATATTAAGCACGAGTGCGTAATTGCTTTACAACTCGTGTTATGTAGCGTACTTTTTCTACGATCACATAATACATACGATTTTACCTTTTTTACATACTTGTACGTACGCTGTTAACTGTCAACTTTGACGTAAGCCTACTTTGATATTTCTAGACTAGTGTGCGTTTTGCTTACCGTGCGTTATAACTCACTTACTAGGCATGCAGGAAGTGTTTAACGTGTCTACTTTAATCATTTTTTTTTTAAACCGTGCTTTTTGCTTACCGTGCGTAAGGACCCACTTACTATGCATGCAGGCTCTACGGTAAAAGTAATTTACATTAGTGGTCGTAGAAAAAGTTGAATAGAGTCCATGAAGAGTCTACCGACGAAAAGCCAAGGGCGTCAAAACTAATTTAGATGAGCCGTTTATTTTGAAAGTGGCATAAGTCACTTTTATTTTATTTTGAGATAATAAATGTTTTGCATTTTAATGTGCATAAAAATATTAATGCTAACTATAGGGAAATTTAATTCATATTCGGTTACTTATATTTTTCTCAGTATACATAATTTCGCACAGACATTCACGAATCGCCATTTTTCATTACTGTTAAGTTACTTAAGCCACTTTTAAAATTAATACTTTATAAAAACTACAGACTTATGTTGATTTTGTCCTATGTGTTTTACTAAAGTGATGTTTGATAAGACAGTAATTTAAGAAAATGGATGAGTCAATTATATACATAAGTACCTAATTTATAAAATGTATTTCATTATAAGGTTATTAAAGTATATTTACATTATAATTAATATTCATTAAATGCATAAGTAATAAGTAAATTTATCAGTTCGTTTTGAAATATAAGTTTCAGTAAATTTTTTACCAGAATCATTGTCATTAATAGGAGTGATGAAGTCTTCAGACATTTCACTTTGTATTAAATTTTTAAAACACTTGTAAATTGGAGGTACGAGAGGGAAGCAAATCTATCAATATGCCATTTTAAATATAAATGTTTTTGCACCTCTGTTTCACAATAAAATTTCTATCGACGAAAATAGTAATTATATTTAAAGGAATTGCAAGTAAAATGATTAGAGATTAAAAATACGATACAATTTTGCAATCATAAACAGCTTTAACTTATTTTTCGCAAACAGTGATTTATGCCACTTTAAAAATATACAGCCCAAATAAAATTAGTGCTTTTTTATATAAACTAATATACATGAACAATGTGCATAACCAAGTTCTTTAACATAGTTCAAAAAATTAACAATAATGAATTCCAAATAAGATTTGGAGGTGTGTTTTTATCTTATTATTTTTTTTAAACTTAGAGCCTTACATGAATAGTAAATAATTGGTTTCTTTTGCAACAATTCTCATTATTTAGTCATTTTTAAAGTTCAAAATATTTTTCAACAAAAAAGTTGTCTATAAGCTATAAGTCTGTTTGTTGATTTAGATTTGATTTGGGTAAAAATGAAACCCTTGGAAAAATTTAGACTAAAAATGTTGATATCTTAGTAATTCTTGTGAACTACAGGTGTAAAATAAATTTGCGATATTAAACCAGGCAACAAGTTGATTTGATTTTAAATTGTGCTCGGATACAATTTTTAAACACTGGTTTTTTAGTTTTTTTTCTAAGAAAATCATAGTAGGCTGTGAAAACAAAAAAAAAACAAGGTGTAAAACCTTATAAAACTCATATGGTACAAGTTACCAAAATTTTTAAATTTGTTGTTGAGATAAACATCAAAAATTTTTGAAATTAAGATAACCAGCAATAATACTATACTACATTACTGCCGATTCCGTCTATGTTGTTGTTATCTTATGTTCAAATATTTACAATGTTTATCTCAACAACAAATTAGAAAACCTTGGTAACTTGTACCATATGAGTTTTATAAGGTTTTACACCTTGTTTTTTGTTTTGTTTTCACAGCCTCTAATATGATTTTCTTAAAAAAAAAAACTAAAAAACCTTCATAATGTTATCTAAAATAAACAGTAATGATGAATAATAACTCTAACTTTATTAACAGAACATTTTAAATAGTTTGAACATTTTAAAAGAAAAATGGTATTTAAATAAATCACGTTTTATTTATACTTTTAAACAATTGTATCACTTTCTGATTCTTCGTAATGAATTTCCTTGACTCACATTTCGCTTGCGGTATCTCTCACAGGTGCTTCATTAATCTTTCATGTCGCGTTTACTATGTAATATCCCAGTATTAATTCGTATGACATAAATTCGTATGATTAGACTTATTTTAAGACTTCGTTGGTGCTGTTGGTTGGCATACTTTTAAGAAGTGTGAATCATTTTTGTAGCCAATATGGCGAAATACTTGATGTCAATTATTTAACTTAAAGTTTCTATTGCGAAATATGAACTAAATAATTCCAAGTACCTAATTTATTTCAAACCCTTATCATTTTAAAACAGCATTAAAATAACACAAAAAGAGTTATTTTTTATTAAAGACATTTAAAATTAAAAGTGGTTTCTAGAAAATGGTGAAGTTACGTAGGTACATATCTCTTCCTTACGAGGGAGGGTCACGATATGTTGTCGCTAGAATCTGATCAAGGCTGTGTTTATTGCATCAAGAACATCAAAACTAAATGTTCTGCAGAGTTATACGTGCCACTTGCCACTTCCTTCGGAAAAATACTTGAAAAAAACTGAAAAGTTGAATAATAAAAATAATTTTTGCGATCGCGTTGGCTATGAAACCGCCGGAGATAAAATATTTTTTTTTTTATTTACCAATTCGCGCATCCTTTGCAAGTAAAATGGTGCAAATTTTAAAAAAATAATCTTAAACGGTTTCGGAGAGGTCCATGTAAAAACGGTTTCCCTTATGTTAAAAGCCTATGCAAGTCGCTTAGATTTAGTTATACAACTTCTTAAAGCATAGCACTTTTGCAGGGATTTTGTTTTTGACGTTTTTCTCCGGAACCGTTTAAGATTTTTTCAAAAACTTTGCACCATTTTACTTGCAAAGGATGCGCGAATTGGTTAATAGAAGAATTTTGATATTATCTCTGACGGTTTCATGACCAACGCGATCGCAAAAATTACTTTTATTATTCAACTTTTCAGTTTTTACCCTATTTTTCTGAAGGAAATGGCAAGTGGCACGTATAATTCTGCAAAACATTTAGTTTTGATGTTCTTAATGCAATAAACACAGCCTCAATCAGATTCTAACGACAACATATCGTGACCTTCCCTGGTTAGTATAAGTCTAAATGTATATTAGCCTTTAAGTCACCTTATGTGACAAAATTTTGCGTGTTTACGAACCCAACAACTTTATTTAAGACCAATTTGTGTTAGAACAAACCGTTAACGTATATTTAGATTTAAGTTATGACTCCAGCTAGATTAATATTCGGCAGTTACTCTCCATAAAAAATTTTGCATGCTTCAATCATCTCTAAAATTGACGGCAAAAAAATCTATTTATAAAACATATGTGTTTTCTGTCGGCTGCGAATGTCAATTTAAAACATTAACACTTAAGCGTTATATTAAACAGCAAATTCATCTTACAAATACAGTGTTTTTCTAATTTGCTACATCATTATATGGCGCCAAGATACTGTCACTCTATATTTATCTCGACTAGTAGTTCAGTATTTACGATGGTCTGCGAAGGTACGCTACATTACGTCAGTCAATCGACCTTAGCAAATATATTTAATCAGGAAACATCGACTATTTGCATGTTTTAAAAAATGGTAATCGGTTAAGACGGCAAAAATGTAGGCGACCTGGTCAAGTTCATTAACCCACTGGTGTATGAGATTTTCTTATTATCATAATAGCTTAAAAAGTTGTTAAATATGTAGGATGAGCCATAATTACTATAAATTTGCATAGTGTTAGATATTTAAAGCTTCAGGTTGCGATGCAGTGTTTTTAAAATATATGTTTATTACTATGGTTATCTTAATTATGCATAAAATTATTTTTTTACTGCATTTATGTTTGATATTCTAAACTATAAATAATGCTTTTTTGTGTGTTTATGCTAAATACATGTAATATTGCTCATCAAAAACATTCGATTTTATTCGAAATCGACAACACTCTATTTTAGGAAATTCCCTCGCACTGTGTTTAACAGGGTTGGGCAAAATTTGATTTTTATTCAATCATTATCATTGATTTAAATTTAAAAAATCAAAAAAATCACGAATTTTTGGTTTGTTATTTTTTTTTATTTCTTATTAAAAAACTACACTATTTTTCGCATTTAAAATTAATTTATTCATTTTTCTCCCTACATTATATCTTCCATACAGCGTCATTAAAAAAAAAATGCAACAAAAAGTTTTTTATTAGATATACATTTTTTTTAAACTTTTATTCTTGAAAAAAGTTGGTGCATGGTCTATAACTAATTTTAAGACAAAAAAGTTCAATTTTAATTATTATTTTTTTTACTTGGTTTATTTAGAATTTTTTCTACCTACAGTTTTTGAGTAAAAAATAAAATAATTAAACATGCATCATTAAATATTCCATTATAAAACAGTTCCATCCAATATGAACATAAACAAACCATGGTAACCACCAAATTGCAAAATTTCAACCCACCAAAATTGTGATAAAAAACCAACAGGGGTCGTACTTTTTAGCCCCCTGTGAGGTGGGAGATGATTGAATATATTACTATGAAAACCGTTTAATAAGTACAAAACATCTACCAAATATCATTCTTATACATATATCCAATTTGAGAAATAAAATAAAAACCTAATTTTACCCGCTGTTGGGGGGTGTAACACCAAAAGGAGACGTCTAAGGAAAAAATTTTATATGAAAGACCCCCCTATATTTTTGATAAGGAATCACCTCCTGAATTTCTTCGCAATATTTAAGAAACACCCCGTATAGATGTTAGTTACGTGGTTTTGTTGTATTAAAAAACAAATAAAGAGTCCATTTGAACGATATCCAGATTTTGTCTTTGGGCTATATCTCGAAAACGGGTTTAGATATTCAATTTGTGTTTTTACTTTTAAATTTCTCTAATTTGAGTCAATAATATGCTATTCGTTTTTTCTTTAACTTCGTCAGCAACGCGAATATCCCTACCGGTAATACGATCAAATCAGTATTCTTTGTTTAACTGCATTTTATTTAATTATAATAATTATCAAATTCACTTCAAAATTTTCCAACTGATGTGATATAAAACCATAAAATGGAAACGTCTACAAAGAAAGTTGTCTATCGCATTTCAAAAACTAAGGAGGCTGGTCAATTTTAATAACGCCATGCTATTAAAGCCTTTGCTTAATCCACAGTTTTCTAATAAACAATATTTATTGTTGATAATATGACAATAAAAAAATCGTTAAAGTTAACACTTCGCTAAGACGGTCCTATCCGCTACGTTTCCGCCAAACGAGGCGATTTTTTAGCTAGAACACGCCGCTGAACGAAACGCCGTCTCTACTAAAACATCCCCACTGAACGAAACGACGCGCCGGTGTGCTCACTCTCCCATGGTGGCCGAAATATATTTTTAACTAGGTAATGGTTAAACAGAGCATAAATCGTTTTTTTAGACGTAAAATGGTTTGCAAACTAATATCAAAAGGGTTGTTGTTTACGATTAATAATAAAAATAGCAGTACAGTCTAAAAATTCCGCTACGTCCTGTGAACCTCTAAATTACATTTTACCGTATTTATTATTTGTCTTAATACGTTTGTCGAACGTTTGAGCACCGAAAACGTTTATTTTGCGAACGTAAATATATTGTAGTGTAAAAATCCTGTTTTCTTAAATTTGTTTGAATAAAATAGTAGTAGTAAATAATGGCAAAATTAAGTTGTGTTCCTGGATGCGAAACGCCGCGATTACCTACGCTAATATAATCAAACATATGCCCTCCTTTGGAATTTTGATAATTCGTGTAAACAATCCATGATCGTTAATATTTCAATGACTGCTAATTTATAAAATTTTGCTTATTTGCTTCAAAAACCACTCGTTTTACATAAACACAATGCTTTGGGTTTATTTTATGGTTTGCATTTTATCCCTAGGTGTAGGAATATTAGTTTTGTGACGCTTTTATTTAATAAATTTTAAGAATTTTTACCTGAAGACGTGTGCAATATGTGGCAATATATTAAAACCGCAAGTAAAGAATATAAGGTAAGTCCGGGATAGATGCCCCAACGGCGAAGATGCCCCATCAAAATAATTTCGTTATTAACGGACAGGTTGCGCTGGCTTTTTAAGGGTTGGTTTGTATTGCGTAAGTGATTGTGTGCAGAGCTAATTTTTAAAAAAAGAACCTTATTCGTGCAAGTTATTTGCAAAAATTCATTTCTAGAGCTTCACAAAATTTATCACTATGGTTTGCTTGTACACGCATATCATGATAAAGTACTTTTATCATTGTTTTTGTAGTGCAATACATTTAGGCATACAATAGGTTAGTGTTCGTGCCAAAGTACATATTCTGGCGCAAAATTTAAGTTTGATATTTGGCTGGGGCATCTGTACCGGACGATCGGGGAAGATGCCCTACATATGTTGGGTGTGGAGAAATATACACAAACACAAAATGGAATGATGAGTGGGTTCAGTGCATGCATTGCAACAAATGGTCCTGTGAAGGCTGTTCTAAATATGAAAATCTTTGTAATTTCTGTGGAAGAATACTGACATTAAAAAAGAAATAAGTACTTAATTGTTAATATGTTTAGTTTCTGTTTACTAATTTGTAATTACATAATATTTTCGTAGGGGCATCTATACCTATACTAGTGGGGCATCTTTGCCCGACAGTTTGGTGAAGATGGCAAATGCTCATATTTTAAGTTTTTAATTTTTCGAGCCATATAAGTTTATAACAGTGTAAATTTTCATGTTTAAATAAAATAATATACATAGAGTTGTCATACAACGTAGTTACAACCATAGTTTTTACTCCTTTGTCCAGAAAATATTAGCATCTAAAAAGGTGGGGCATCTATCCCGGACTTACCCTATGTACAGAGTTTCGCGGTGTGCCTGTCATAGCAAAAGGTTTAAACTTGAAGTTTTTCAGTTTTAATAGAAAATTTCAGGAACTAAACTGTTTATTTCCAGCTTAGATTCTTTCCAAGCACTTACCATACTCTTTTGCTAATTTAATCATTCTTTTATCTCGAACTGTTTTTCTTCAAGGCAAACAGATGCCATGTAAAAAACGCATAAAATAAGATGTAGCGAAATGGATAAAAATAAATTCTTGGTAAAGTACTTTTGCAATACATTCTATGAACTAGCTATAAAATTAAGTCCGCTGCGTTTGAAATGGATAAATTGTAAAAACATACACACGCACTTGCGGTGCCTTAAGCAGAACGACAACCAGTCATTACATCCGTAATAAATTTATTGCTAGAAAAAACGCGGCGAAAATTAAATTGAATCACGTATAAATATAATCATTAAGGTTTAGCACGTCGTAATGAACGACCAAATATCAACAAGCGTCCCGATAAATGTTTTTAATGCGAAAATTGGTCAGGAGTGTTTGGCAAAATCCCAATAGAAAAACACGAGCCTCTGAAAAATAAATTACTGCAACGAACATTTGCAAGCTAAATTTGTCAACATGAAATTAATCAAAATTTGAAACATTATCGTTATAAAAAATTTCATCAAAAACGCACGTTATTTTGTAAACAAAAATAGGGAGCCGTATTCTTATTTTTAAATGTAAAAATTTATTTTTAATGCCACCAGAGAGGTTTTTCGGCGCCGTTTAACGACGTAGTAATAAAACATCTAAAGATGTAGGTAAATACACAAGCGACAATTGTTCTATTTGAGTTGTAAATTGCAGACAAGGAAGGCGCTTGTTTACTGAAAGCTAAATCTAAACTTTCCTTGCACTACCAAGTGCTTAAACCGTTTTTAAAATCGTAATAAATCATAATTCGGACATGGTCTCGGGTAAACTTAATTTTTTGACTACTTCCACTTTTTTTATTTATTTTTTTATCACATTTCCTTACATACTATCCTGGGACATTAAGTAATGGTAGTGTACAGTGCTATGATCTATGGGTTACCTCATGGCGACTCCACGCTCAATTAACATGTATATGTATAGATTGATTGATTGATTGTATAGATTAAATTTACAAAAATAAACTAAAGTAAATAATAACTTATAAGATATGGGTAACATTCTTTATATTAAATTAATGCAAGATTTAAGGAATTAAGTTAGGTAAATTGCAGTTTAGAACAGGGACTAAAAACAAAAAAAAAAATCCGTTTGTTTCTGTTCGGAACGAAAACGAAATATATCGTTTTCGTTCTTTTCGTTCTAATCGAAAATATTCTTTTTTCGTTTTCGTGAACCGAAATAATAACGGTTAAAACCGGTTTTACAATTTTTTTTTTGTCGTCAAAAAATCATTTTTTTTTCTATTCACCACAACCCTCTATAAATACGATAACAATATTTGCGTCTCAACTAAAATATAAACGATGACGATTGGGTTTGATGCTCACGGACAGCATATTTTAGACTGGCGAACCATCGCCATATTAAATTTACCAAATCGTTAACACATTAACATTTAACCATTTTATTAAGTTTAACACCCGTAAGGTGCAAAAACACAACGTGATTAGGTTAAATTAGACACACGATCTTTATCTAAAAATATGAAAATATAGCAAGTGCTGTTTTAAATTTGTTTTAGTACTAAAAATCTATGCATTTGAATTAAATAAGATCCTGCTGTAATTGTTTAAAAAGAAAAAACAATGAATTCAAGTGGATAATTTACTAAATGTTATAAATAAAAAAGATATTAAATAAAAACTTATATTAACTTGAAATATACTTTAACTTTATATTTTCTACATACTATACAATATACATTTTCACATTCCGTTAAATCTTACTAGCAAAAATCATGCATTTTAAGTAAGGATGCAGATTCCGCTTGGAACCTTTTAACTTGTTGATTTCGAATATAAGCGGTTTATTTTGAAAGTGACCTAAGTTAATTTGATGAGTTAAAGCTGTTTACGATTACAAACATTTATGGTATTTTATCTTCAAACATTTTACTTGCACTGTTTTTTTTATTTGTTACCAAGAAGAGGAAGACCTAAACATTATTAACAAATAGAAATGGTTCCTTTATACATCTACAGCAAAATATAAAGAAATGATGGATTTGCTTTCCTGTATACCACCAATTTACCACAAATATTTTAAAAATTTAAAACAAAGTAAAACATCCGAGACTTCACTCATACTAATGACAATGATTTACAACATGAATAGGCTTTTATATCAAAAGCGTTGTATAAATTACCGATACTTGCATTTCAAAATGTA
This sequence comes from Elmis aenea, assembly GCA_947652605.1. Taxonomy (NCBI): domain Eukaryota; kingdom Metazoa; phylum Arthropoda; class Insecta; order Coleoptera; family Elmidae; genus Elmis; species Elmis aenea. The sequence continues at coordinate 45,257,555 of OX393579.1, read as the reverse complement.
CTAATGAATTTACTAATTACTTACGTATTTTATAAATATTAATAATGCAAAATACTTGAATAAACTTACATTCAAATACATTGTATAGGTTACCTACTCATATTACATAATTTACTGATCAATTTTCTTATATTACTACTGATAACATTTTAAACTGCATATTTGAGACTTTTACTGCAGGATTGTAGATTTTTATTAAATACTCATTACAGAGTATTTTTATCATCAATAACAAAACATTTACCAAGTAAAAACTCCATAGATCCGGTATTTACGTCCAATGAAGAGAAACGATAATGCACATGCCATATTTGTGAAACCAGCTACAAATCTATACATATAGAAAATCAGTTCAACATTTATTATACTTTTTTACGCTAAAACCATTTAGCGACTGCAGTTTCGAGAACAAGTTTCATGATCTTCTACAAAAAGTGACGAATGACATGCATTTTATTTGTTTCATCAACTGTGAAAGTTGATGTAGATAAGCGACTGCACCTTGCTCTAAAATGTAAATCACTGTTTATATTTGTAAATCATTCGAATTGATGTATATTTGTATTTAAATAGTACGCATAGCGTGTGCCGCATATCGTTTTACTTTCAGTCACAGCATGTTGCCGGATATTACCGTCCTCATAGCTAGGTGAAGACGTACAAGTGACTCTTAAAAGAGGGCACAACTTTCTCCGACTTACTTCGAGATCCGTGTTGCACCACAATACACCACGTATTTTTTTTTATTTCCAAACTTTACCAAACAGTTTCACTGTATGATTAAATGGGATTACCTGCAGAGAAAACCGTAATTATTCAAGTTCCAGCAGGTGACAACGCTCGTTAACAAATAAAATATTACACTTTTTAAGCTTGTAGCTTAGGCATCAGTCAAATCGTTAAAAATATTCCTTTATGGCGGCGTAAAATTTTAATATTTTTCTTCCTGTGGTGGTTGTAATCAAAAATAGCATCTGGTTTTGATTACATAATTATTTTATTTCGTGTTTATGTAGTTATGAGAAAGCGGGTTTCGAAAATAAATATTTCACACTTTTAGGAACTGATTTAGGGCATGTTTCCTGTGTCAAATGGCATTTTTATATGTTTGGTTTCTATAAATACCGGCCTAGACGTGATAAACAAACTTTTACCGGATATATATGGGGTTTTTACTTGGTAAATGTTTGTTATTGACAGAGAAGACACCATGTAATACGTACTAAATATAAATCTACTACCCCAAAGTATTTCTCCTACAGGTACAGTTTTAAAATATTGGAACACAAGCAGTAAACAGCGAAATAATGTTTTTTTACTAGGCATAAACCGTATTGGTATTTGATATAATGTTCTCCAAATGCAAAAAGTGACCATAAAAATATTTTTACAAAAATGAAATTCGACATCAAATGAAAAAGTTACGGGCAAAAAATAAAAATCCACTTTTTTACTTTTTTTCCTATATCTCAAAAACTAAAAGAGCTAAATAAGTTCTGTTTGCATCAAATTATTAAGCACCTGAATATACAACTTTGCCCCAATTTAACCGAAGTCGTAACTCTTACCGTTTACGAGATCCCCATAGTGGCCCGCGAAAAACGAGAACCCTGTATATAGATAGATTATGTTTTCCTAAGCATATACATACATATTTTTTGATAAGTTGTCCTTAAAACAGCTAATTCTTAAAAAGACAGTTGAATACAATTGCTGAATTAAGATTGGGTTTTTAAAGGACAGTTCATTAAATAAAGAAAAAATGCTTAGCAAATATTATTACCTATCTACTAAGTGCAGATCTGAACTTTGTATTGGTTAAAGAGACAGGGCTACAGTTTGAATGCAAGTTATAATTTAGATTTAATAATAATAGTTTATAGTGATATATCATACATTACTATGAAATTTAAAAATATAAGTTTTGAGTTTTTTTTTGCGTTTAAAGTACAGCTAGTTTATTTATGTAATTTTTTTTCAATGGCCATTTAGATTAAACTTAACAAAAACAAAAATATTGTAATAACTTACTTATTTTTAAAGATAAACCTAACAACCGATACATTAATTAAACGTGAAAAAAATTTTTTTTAATAAACCCATAGCCAACTATAATTGCCTATAAGAAAAAGGCAAGTTTGGCTTATATCTCAAAAATCAAGTGTGCTATGACTTTTTAGATATTCTTTTCTAATTCTATGTAAAAATATCTAAAGCAATCATTTCACATTTTGGTTTTAACATACGTTGCCATGAAATTATTTACCACTGAAAAATTGTCTGTTTTTAGTATTTTCAAAATATTTCAAACAGTTGAAGGTGTGGGACAGATGTCAAAATGGCATTAAATTAGTCTTGAAATTTTGCCCAACTTTGCTAATTTCAACCATGGAACTCTTGTAATAATAACAAAGTTACCTATGCAACACATCATGTATATAAAGGGTCTTTCAACAGGGACGCTCGAACTTTGTCAGGTTATAGCAGCCATGTTTTTAAAGTAACATCTGTCAAATTTGTTGTCAATTGTTTAGTAGTGTACGGCAAATTACCATGGAAGGTTATAGCGTTAAACAACGTCTGCAAATCATCAAATTTTATTATCAAAGTTTCAGCTGCGTTCGAAAAACGTTCCGAGCAATACGTGATTTTTATCCTCGCCACAACCGTCCTGCCGAGTCGACTATTCGATAGGTGAACAAGCAAAATTGTCGGATTTGGGGCGATACCATTTCATACCAGATACACCAGCACCAAATGCATCCCGAGAAAGTCACTGTTTGGTCGGATTTTGGTCTGGTGGAATCATGGGTCCGTACTTCTTCCAAAACGAAACTGGCAATGCCATAACCGTCAACGGCAAGCGCTACAGATCGATGATAAGCAACTTCTTGTGGCCTAAACTGGATGATATGAATACCGATAACATGTGGTTCCAACAGGACGGCGCTACGTGCCACACAGCACATGCCACGAGGGACATTCTGAACGAGCGATTTAAGGGCACGGTTATCTCGCGCGGCGGTGACGTGAACTGGCCACCGAGATCGTGCGATTTAGTGCCTTTAGACTTCTTCTTTTGGGGCTATCTTAAATCGCAAGTGTTTGCGAATAAACCGCAAACAATAGACGCCCGCAAAGTCAATACAACAAACGCCATCCAGCAAATTAAGCCAGATTTATGCGACAAAGTCAATGAAAATTGGACCTCCCGAATACGTGCCACCAAGCAAAGCCGCGGTGGACATTTGAACGACGTTATATTCCACACTTAATGCCATAAAATATACTTTCAAATAAAAAAAAAATTGAGTGGAAATCTCACACACAACTTGATTTATTTACATTTTAAAATCGAGCGTCCTTATTGAAAGACCCTTTAGAATATTCTCACCCTGTACAGTAAAATAACAAAAACCTTTGCCAAAATTTGTTTCTAAACGATAATTAATTTTTAATAAATCAATGCGATACGAAATTAAAATATTTTTGTATGTATGTTATCTAATAACTTAAGCAATCTATTTAGTTTAATCAGGTGCTAACTATTAGATAACTTTAAATTTAAAATTCAACAACATTATTTTATCAAATTCACTCAAGCTAGAAGTAATTTTTCCAAGTTTTGCTTTAGACAAATTGCCATCGTACTTTTTACTTGGTAACTCGGTGCTGCTACACATCTCATTAAATTTGGCTGGTGAACCCTAGCGAATTCTTGGCTATTTTCCCATCAATATATAATAAACATTAATAACAAACAAAAAAAATAAAAATTAATGATTTTGCAACGACCCAACACGGTATAAACTCGTCAATCAAATTGGCTTTGAACCGAATGAATGCATATGAAAAATACCGAACATGCTAAGTAACACAAACTGTTGTACTAACATTAATCTTCGTATAATGCTCAGAAAAAATGGAGGAAAATATATCTATTGCGATCGTAAAGCAATTTAAATATAGTCTTCCGACTTACCGCCTGGTAACCAGGTTATATCACGTCCGATTAAACATGCTTACAAAAATGTCCATGGTTCAATCTAATAAATCAAATTTAAATGTATTTGTGGCACAGTTATTTTGATTTAGACATGGAAGAAGAACGTGATTAATATATGACTTGTTTTTACCGAACATTCATAATATTTTATAATATATTGCAGGTTTATCTAAATGCTATCGACATTTATTGGCAATTCGGTTATTTCAGGTATATTTTGATGTAATAAACTTGTTTACCGGCGCCATTTCAAAGTTTCGTTTTCGTAATAACCGAACTATTTTGCGTGATAATATCATTGGAAAACAAAATAAATAAATTTTATAATAATAAATTCGCGCATGAATTTCTGAAAGTTGTGCCAATTCATTACTTATTTTCCATTCACCGATTGGCAAAAACATGAGCATTATGTAAACTTGGTATCGCATTAGTGTCCATACTTTGGGGATTTGTTTGATTTTGTAACTCACAGGGGTCAAATATTAATACCATGCTTTATCTCTTTGGGGAGCAAACATGATTACCAACTTTAAACACAAGGGCTAAATATGAGCTGTACTGCAATCGCATTTTTGTTTATCATTAGTTACAACGCGCTTTTGCTAAAGTCTGTTTTATATTATACTATATTTTCGTTTAAGAAAATCGTATACGATTTTCTAGTACGGTGTCAATCAGAAATTAAAAATCTTGAACGAAAAATTCGTACGAAATTACTACCTGCCCTAAATGCGTCCAATTTTAGCATGGACGCATGCGTATTCTACTGTAACTGTATCTGACTGCATGCCATTTGTGGGTTAGGTTAACTGAAACAATCAAACGATGTTAAATACTACTTATTACCGTTATAATCCCTCACAATTTATTTTGTAGGAATAAATATGTAGAATGGAACAAGCGTTAAATATACGTTAAATTTGAAAATGATTCGCTTTCTGTTCGTGATCAAATTGAACATTTGGCATGGTTACTCAAGGTGCCAGCAAAATATGATAAAAGTTACTAAAAAGTAACCAAAATATATTGGAGTTTTTGTACCAAAAAATAGTACAATGTAAATGGTTCATATTTTCCGTGCTAAATTCTTGAACGAAATTTTTGTATTAAAAATCGTATACGATTTTCTTAAACGAAAAAATGGTATAGTATAAAACAGACTTAAGATTTAATTTTTTTTTCTCTCGACCACTAATGTAAATGACTCTTACCGTACAGCCTGCATGCATAGTAAGTGGGTCCTTACGCAATTTAAGCAAAAAGCACAGTGTTTTCAAAAAATGATCAAAGTACACTCACATTAAACACTTCCTGCGTGCCTAGTAAGTGAGTTATAACTCACGGTAAGCAAAACGCACACTCCAAATATTATTAACATTTTGAAAACAAGTCTTTTAATTAAAAAAATGCCTGTTAAAAACGAAGTTTTAATTTTATCGGATATGTGGAAGTTGGTCAAAAATTATAAATACATATTTGAACCTAACAAACCAGTGAAGTTAAATAAAAGAACAAATTATTGATCTTTAAAGGTTAAAAAAGTTGTTTTTTTTCCCTTAATTGTACAGGGTGGACCAAATTCGAATGTTTTACAGGGTATCTCGGTTACCGTAATAAATAGCGAAAATCTGATTTCAGTCTCTTGGGGTATTTTTTTGAGCAAAGACCGCCTATGCAATCAGATTTTTTCTATCGGATTCCATTTTGGCACTACAGACGAAAAATGAAATTTCATAATTTTTGAAAATTTGCTGTAACTTCTTTATTTATTTAATTAGAACAAAATGTTATTAAGGTTTTTTATACAGATTTTTATGCTTAATTCAAAAACAAAAGTAATTTTTTCATAGCTACCTTGACTTTCGAGATATGGAGTAAACTTACATTTTTTTAAATAGAATAGAGTATTTTTTTAGCTTTTCAAAAATATATAGTTTTATATATTTTTTGCAAAAAATAACCAAGATATGGCCAATTTTGTAAAAATTCAATCATTAAAGTTTGCCATGATTTCGTAAACAAGTGATGTTTGCAATTATTAAACAACTAAACGTCATTGCCAAGTAAATTCTGGAACAGCCGCTACGTTTTTATCACTTACAAAGTAATATTCTAACATTTTAAACTTTTCAAAAAGTTCAGATTTAGCCATGTTCACAATACCACAATAAACAGTTATAAAATACAAAAGAATACACGGATTTGCTTAAAAGTTCGAAATGACGTTTAGTTGTTTAATAATTGCAAACATCACTTGTTTACGAAATCATGGCTAACTTTGATGATCGAATTTTTACAAAATTGGCGATATCTTGGCTATTTTTTGCAAAAAATATACAAAACCATATATTTTTGAAAAGCTAAAAAAATACTCTTTCACATAAAGTCATGGCCAACTAGGTTTTCTATTTTAAAAAATGTAAGTTTACTCCATATCTCGAAAGTCAAGGTGGCTAAGAAAAAATTACTTTTGTTTTTAAATTAAGCATAAAAATCTGTATAAAAAACCTTCATAACATTTTGTTCTAATTTAATAAATAAAGAAGTTACAGCAAATTTTCAAAAATGATGAAATTTCATTTTTCGTCTGTAGTGCCAAAATGGAATCAGATAGAAAAAATCTGATTGCATAGGCGGTCTTTGCTCAAAAAAATACCCCAAGAGACGGAAATCAGATTTTCGCTGTTTATTACGGTAACCGAGATACCCCGTAAAACATTCGAATTTGGTCCACCCTGTACATAATAAACTGGAGCAGTGGAGCAATCAAAATTATTTGCTCTGAACTCCGTTCCTGCTCCGGGCAAAAACCCATTGCTCCACTGCTCCGTGCTCCAGCTCCGCTACAAACCCCTGATGAAAACATCAAAATTTGCCCACGCTGTACAACTCCACCTGTTAGGCTGCTATTTTTACAAACAAAATTGCTTGGTACTGAATCTTTCATTAAAAAAAGGTTAATCTGGTATTTACTTAGACCTTTGAATTTATATCACGATTTAAAATGAATACTGGCGATCTTAAAGTATCCTGCAAATCTTACAGTAATCCTGCAAATCTGACAATAAGTGCTAATTAATATTTACAACAAGATTATTAATATTAATAAAGTAATTATTGCACGATCCCTTTCAAAAAAGTATTTAATAATCATTAAAAGCTCCCTGATCTTCTAGTAACGAGTACACAAACACTTCTTTGTGATAACAAGAAATTTATCTTGATAGCAACTTGCGAACAATAAAAAACTGTAAATTCGCCCATTTGCATGAGAATTGAAGTTAAGCCACTTACAGGGAGATATTTTTAATATCCGCTCTATTCATATCAAACGGTCGCTTGTGAAAAGATCCATTAAATCTAGACGTCTAGACTATGCTGGCACTTAATACTTCTAATAAAAGTCAACGTCACGTCGCTTATTGTTGCGGACGCACAAAAAGACCGTGTAATTATGGCGTTTAACGAAGAGGAAGCCACGGTTATTTATACCAACTTTACACACTTTTAGGTGCATATGCCACTGTGATTTATACGGTTCCTTAACCAGTACTTCTACGATAATTAATCATTCGGAAACAGCGGTCTTAGCGGGGAAAAATAACAAACAAAACACGTAATAATTCAACAAGAATTTATTTTCGTAAAAAAAATCGGCTCCTGCTACATGGATTTATGCGACGACATTTATGGAGATTTTTCAAAGGCGACGAAAACACCTCAAGGAAAGATTATCTCTGAAACTTTAATGAGATGTTTTTCTAGACAACGTAATACTTGGAGTTATCGCACAATTCTTGTCTTGTTCTCAATATTTTAGGGTATATTTGGTTCATTTCTGTTCTCAACATCAGTAGCTTTATTACAACATGAACATGGGTATGTTCGAATCCGTTAAAGATAGAAGGATGGTTAAATTAGCAGACTTGTGTTTTGCGTGCTTTGTAAGAATCCATCTTGAAAATACCCATATTAACGATGATGCTCCCAAGGGCGACGACAGACGTACTCGGGGGAAAATTGTACATGGGCCCCAAGTGAATAAATTATTTGAAAATTTATTTACTAAAAAAACAAATTGTAGGATACTCGATTTTTCGATATTTCGTTTTATGACTATATCTCGCCATTTTATGAAAATAAAGAAAAATATTTTTGACGTTCTACAGGCCTTTTTTTGATAAGAATGCAGCGGCGCAGACAATTTTTCAAAAAAAATATTCGAAATTCGAGTTGTGACATAAAGTTGTATTTTTTTAAATAAAACCCATATGTAGTTGGCTGTGGCATCACGAGAAAGAGGATTTTTTTCCTCATTCCAATAATATATATCATGTGAGGTCGATTTATTCATTTTCCTTACATTATACTCATTATAACAAAAATTAAGTCATTTTTCATATTTCACTTTTTTTCCAGTAGTAGACTTAGGGGAAGGTCGGGTTATATCGGACGGTTAAGCTTTTTCACTATTTGTGAATTTGTTAAAGGCTCAATTTGACCATACTACGCATCAAAGCATACTTAGATATGTTGTACAAACACCCATAAAAGCAATTACCTTTAGGGGGAATTTTTTTACCATTTTTAGGCAATCGAAAAAGACCTTACTTTTTGCCCATTCAAAAAGTTGGAGGGTTATACCAGACATGATTTAATGTTTAGAAAATTACATATTTTTGGTTATCCAAACAAGTTTTTATTACTGTCCAGGCCTGATCAGATTTAAGCGTAAAACATTAAAAAAATTATTTCTTGTTGCTACCAATACACTTAGAAAGTGATTGTACTTGTACGTTTAAGCAGGATCAGCACTCCAAACTTAGCTTCGTCCACGAAAAAACACTCTCTAAACAGAAAAAACTTTATTGCTTTGACACACGGAAACGACGCATTCTAATGTAGTGTGCGTTTTCCTTCTACTAGTTGCTGTCAACAGCCAATATCGCGATAGGTGCCTCTGTGCATGGCAAGTGCCCGAAAAACCACTTGTCCGATATTACCCGCTATCCGATATTACCCGACTTTCCCCTATGTTTATTAAGAATATACCTGGTAAAACAAACTGTCGTTCTGTTGTTTTAACGATAATTTTACAGAAACAATCACGTTTAATTGTTTTGTTTCTATTTTCGTACCTTAAAACACGAAATGGCTTACGAATATTACGAAAAGTATGATATGTAAGAATATTTTATTCAAAGTAATAATGATTCTGAAGCTGCCCCGGGTGGTCAAATTATTATCGATTTGTCAAAAAAATTTAGTCTTAACAAAAAAGTTCATGGCCTAAAACTAGTTTTAAGATAAAAAAAGTTTAATAGTAACATATGACACTAGATCTTGGCGATATCAAAAATATTTGCAAGAGTAAAGTGCTCTTATTTTAAGAGTTGAAATTTGTTTTTAGAAAACCCATATTTAATATTTAGTACTATATCTAAACACTATGCATTATCCCCTAAAATTTATTTGAAACTCTTAAAATAGGGCACTTTACTCTTTTCCATTTGTTGTCAAATTTTTAAATGTTTATTAAAATTACTACAAATATAAAAATTGGAATTTTAACGTTAGTTTTTTATATTTAGACTTATTTTGGAATTCTAAACAACTTTTCCCTGTAAACTTTATTTGTAACTCTTTAAATAGGGGCACTTTACTCTTAAGAATATTTGTAAAATCGCTAAAATCTGGTGTCATGAATTTTTATTACACTATTTTTCATCTTAAAATTAGTTTTAGGTTATGCACCAACTTTTTTAGCAATAAAATGTTCTGAGGTATGGATAAAAAAAAAGTTTTCCATGTGTTGTCGACTTTTGAATGTGAAAATTACTACAAAAATTAAAATTAAAATTTTAACGTTAATTTTTTATATTTGGACTTATTTTGGAATTCTAAACAACTTTTTTCTGTAAACTTTATTTGTAACTCTTAAAATAAGGGCACTTTACTCTTACGAATATTTCTAAAATCGCTAAAATCTAGTGTCATGAATTTTTATTACACTATTTTGCATTTTAAAATTAGTTTTAGGTTATGCACCAACTTTTTTAGCAATAAAATGTTCTGAGATATGGATTTAAAAAAACTTTTCCATTTGTTGTCGACTTTTTGAATGTTAAAATTACTACAAAAATAAAAATTGGAATCTTAACGTTAATTTTTTATATTTGGGCTTATTTTGGAATTCCAAACATTTTTTTCCTGTGAACTTTATTTGTAACCTTTAAAATAAGGGCACTTTACTCTTACGAATATTTCTAAAATCGCTAAAATCTAGTGTCATGATTTTTTTTACACTATTTTCATCTTAAAATTAGTTTTAGGGTATGCAACATTTTTAGGAATAACATTTTTTGAGATGTGGATAACAAAAAACTTTTCCATTTGTTGCCGACTTTTTGAATGTTGGAATTGCTGCAACATTCAAAATTGGAATTTTCATTTTGGCGTTATTTTTGAATTCTAGACAACTTTTTCCTATATAGCTTCCAAAATAAGGCACTTTACTCTTGTGAGTAGATTTAAAATCTCAAAATCTATTTTACTGAACTTTTTTCCCCTTAAAATTTGTTTTAGATCATGCACCAACTTTTATCAAAAATAAAAAATTTTGAGAAATATTTATCAAAAATGTTTTCATTTGTTGCAGACTTTTTGAATGACGCTGTTTAATATAAAAATTTATAGGGCGCCAAAAAGCTCCGCCACTGATACGCAGTAAAAATTCATTTGCGGTTTTCATTTGAACGTACCTTGTACAAGACGTGGGTCAAGTTTAAAAAAAAAAGTTCTCTAGTGATTAAAAAAAGCTTAACATTATTGTTCCTATTTTTGATTGTATGAAAGGCTTTTTAAGTCTGATCTGTAAACTCTAACGTCAAAGTAACTTTTAACTTTTACATTTCAAAGAAATCTTGTTATTTTCGGTTTTACGTTTTCAGGGAAAAATAGCTACTAATTTATACTTTGTATCCTTAAAATGACAATTTATGTGTTATTGAGAAAAAATTGTATTTGTTCAGTCTGTGTTTTGATTAAAGGCAAATAACTTTTGTGCAAGGACAATAAACAGAAAAAACGTACGCTCAAAATTCTGAAAAATCAAAACACATCATCGGCCACTCACAAAGAAATACTAGTCTAAATATTTATAAATATTGGCACTGCTTAAAATAATAACTCGAGGTCGAGATGTTAACACTTGCCAACAATGCCAACGAACTGGAGCAAATTGACCAAGTAAAATAACAAAACACACACGAATATTTATATACGGAAGTGGTACGTTTCGTTGCAGATGGAAAAATGCCTGAAATGTTTACTTGCGAACGTCTCAAATAATAATTAAATGTACATTATCGTGTTCAAACTGTTCTAAAATTACGGATAACGGGATGTGCTAGGAAATACGGTGTCTGAACTCACGACATCGTGTCGGATATGTTCACAAGAAGATTGGTGGAGGACGCAACAGACGGCGTCCACTATTATTATTTACATCAAAAATTTTAATTGGGATGACCATGTAAACATCTTTGTTGAATCTTAACTCGAGTAAGAATGTATAACGCATGTGTTATTCGTTCTTAAAAAGACTACAAAAACAGAGATATAAAAATTTTCCCAAGATGCTTGTTTTCTGAAAACAACATTCAGGCATAGACTGATGGAAAATCGAGTTCCAACACTGAAATCTCGCTTATTATAGGAGAAGGAGCGTGGGTTAATAATCCGAAAAAATATTAGAGATACCATGTATTGAAAAGTGTTTATGAAAACTCGAAATAAAATTGAGAAGATTTTTTCAAAATCAGATTGTTAATTAAAGGTACGAAGCTGTTCAATATACAGTGAGCTTGCGTTATGAGCAACTCTCATAAACACCACTTACTATAAGTAATACAGCGTGTTCAAAAGGTATGGAATATACTATATATCTCAGTAAATATCCACTTTAGGGTAAAATGTTTTGAATAAAAGTTGTTTGGTGTCTTGTCATTTAAAAAAATTCAATTGTTTTTCATTGCGCTTTTGTTATTCGAAAAAATAGAATTTAAATTGGTCTTATGGTGGAAAACTAAGTACTAAACAACTTTTATTCAAAAAGTTTTTCCCTAAAGTGCATATTTACTCAGATATAAATAGCATATTCCATACCTTTTGGACACAACGTATACAGGGTGAGTCATTAGTGGCGGATCGGCCGATTGTGGCTAAACGGTTTGAGATAGAAAGTTGATTCAAACGGTATTCCCTACAGTTTTTTCTTCCGAACACGATAAAAATATTTTGAAATATACAGGGTGAGTCACCTCTCTGGAACCAATAGCAACTTTTATATTTCAAATACAACACCCCATTTTTTATTTAATATTCTTGACCGCCTTCATTTTAGCTTTACATCGACATAAAATAGTACAGGTTTTTATGCGGCCTTGTCACTAAAAAAAATAATTTTCAAAATTTTTCAAGGTTTTAAGACTTTATTTAAAAAATTCTCCTGAAGTCATTTTTCGAAGCACAGAGTTGTAATTTGGTAAGGACATGCAGAAAACATTGCTCTATTCGCTCGATACGAAAAAGTTTGAATCACGCATACAGGGTGTTCATAAATAGGTGGCAACTTTCCTGATTTTCAAAAGCTCGTAATTCAATTTTTTTTAATGCAAACCCCTGTATTTTCGTATGTCATGGAATTCGTCTTCAAGAGAGCTTCATTTTTTGTTAAGTATGTCCTATACCAAAAACTCGTACTTTTCGAGATATTCGACATTTTTTCTTCTAATCATTATTAAAGCTCGAAAATCTACTGTTCACTTCACTAACGTTGTCATTTAATTCTTGAATATAGCATTTCCACAATTAATTTCACTTTACAAGAGCAAATTAACATGGTTTATTCACCGTTCCGTGTATTTAATTACTAAAAGTAGGTAGATACTTAAGTCTTGTGGATTCACTTATAAGCAATAAATAAATTGCCAACCAAATCAATTTTATTATTGTTTTGAACTTTACTAGTGTTTCTAAACCTTAAGGGAGCGCGAAGAAAAATGGAAAATGGAAGACAAATTATTTGTTGAAACCACAAAAAAAACATTAAATAAATTCTGTAAATAAAATAATAGAACATAAAAAAATCATTGCTGTATAAAATTGAATAAACTAGTTAGCCTGTAAGTGCATATTAATCAAAATGTGCGTAAATCCTTGCCGCTAGCAAAGGATTTCTTTCGCCTTCTCTCAAGCAATAAACCATATCAATTTGCTCTTGTAAAATGAAATTAATTGTGGAAATGCTATAATTCAGAAATAAATTACAAGTTTTTGACGTTAGTGAAGTGAACAGTCAACTTTTTCGATTTCCACGGCATCCTAATTGCTTTAATAACGATTAGAAAACAAAAGTCGAATATCACGAAAAGTAAGAGTTTTTGGTATAGGACATAGGACATACTTAACAAAAAATGAAGCTCTCTTGAAGACGAATTCCATGACATACGAAAATACAGGGGTTTGCATTTAAAAAAATTGAATTACGAGCTTTTGAAAATCAGGAAAGTTGCCACCTATTTATGAACACCCTGTATGCGTGATTCAAACTTTTTCGTATCGAGCGAATAGAGAATGTTTTCTGCATGTCCCTACCAAATTACAACTCTGTGCTTCGAAAAATGACTTCAGGAGAATTTTTTAAATAAAGACTTAAAACCTTGAAAAATTTTGAAAATTATTTTTTTTAGTGACAAGGCCGCATAAAAACCTGTACTATTTTATATCGATGTAAAGCTAAAATGAAGGCGGTTAAGAATATTAAATAAAAAATGGGGTGTTGTATTTGAAATATAAAAGTTGCTATTGGTTCCAGAGAGGTGACTCACCCTGTATATTTCAAAATATTTTTATCGTGTTCGGAAGAAAAAACTGTAGGGAATACCGTTTGAATCAACTTTCTATCTCAAACCGTTTAGCCACAATCGGCCGATCCGCCACTAATGACTCACCCTGTATAAGCAACTATTTGATCAGAATATGCCATATAAACAACTATCAGTTGTGCTGTCAATGTGATATTTAAAAATATGTCTTTCTTTACCCATATACAGTGTTGCACAAAAGTATGGAAACAGACAAATATCTAGAAGAATATTACAACGAAATTTGGTATCTGCAGCACTGGATTTACAATAGTAAAAGCAAGAAAGTCTTCTTAGTATTAAACGCAAATATTGAAATATTGAAGAAAATAGAAGATGGTACGAAAACCAGTGAGTTGTGCAAGTTCCCTAGAACTGTGTCTATTTCTATCATACAAGCAACTTTCACTTTATAGGCAACTTTCAAAATTGGAATTGGTAGTCATTAGTTGCTTATATCGCGAGCTCCCTGTATTTCATATTTTGCCTAATCGACATGAAATTTAGCGGTTTACAAAATTTAAACCCATTAGCTCTTATAACAAGCGGAATCTTCTTGCTGGAACCCGTAAAGGAAACAAATTTTTATCATCTTCTGCAAATCAATAAAATTTTGCTTTATGGTAAATATGGTTCAATTTTAATCTCTTTATTTTATTCAGAAATCCTTTAAAAAAAAAGGGTTAGATGATCCAAATTGAATTTCAGCAATCATTTTTGTTAGACAATTACTCTGAAAATTGTGTCTGAATATAATTTTATATCCATTTTTACAGATTCTTCCCATACTTTTTTTTACATCCCAAGTTTGAGAATAGATATTATGTTTTTTACCCGGTTAACTACAATGACTTTGCGTTGGTTTAATTCTAAAACATATGCACACATGTGTAATTTACTTCATGGCTTTGTATTATGATTGCTATGATTTGCAAACAAGCAATGTATGTTAACACATTTCGTGCGGGAAGCGTATTAATACCCGATCAAGCGACCGGCGGTCTCCGGCGGGAAGCGTATTAATACCTTTTATGCAGAATTTTTATAAACTGCAGGAATTGTACTAAAAAAATATTTATGCGTTTGCCGTTATACTAGTAACTCTTACAGTCGCACCTAACTTGCATATAGAGTAGAAAAAAACTATCTGTAACCTTTTTGACTTTGGTTTATAAAGTTTTTCTTACTGTTTAGTAATATAATGTATTTGTGTAATTATGACAACTGCTTATTTATTAAATACATATGGTTTATGTATTATGGTTAATGATTTAAAATGAAAAACTGTTAAAAAATATTAACTGTTGTATTTTTTAATTAACTACATTATTAAATAAGAAATTCAATAATTTTATAGTCAGCTACGGTTGACATTAATAAAAACACAGAGGATAATTTAAATGCGCTATATACGAGGTCTGTTCACAAAACAACCGAACTGTTTGTAAATACATTTATTTTATAGTAATTACAACTTATTGGTCTTTATCTCTTTCAAAGTAGCCCCCTTCTCTATAAATGCCCTTATTCCAGCGGTTTTTTCACTTTGCCATATAGTCCTGGAATGTTTCTTTGGGTATCGCCTTCTATTTCCGTGCCGAATTCTCTTTAATATCGTCAATAGTGTCAAAACGACGTCCTTTAAGCACCACTTTAATTTGGGGAATAAAATACGTCACACAGGGCCAGGTCAGGTGAGTAGGGAGGCTGGGGGAGGACATTCATTTGATTTTTTGAACAAAACTCGCAAATTGTCAAGGCTGAGTGGGCAGGCGCGTTGTCGTGGTGGTGTCACAAAGAAGAAAAGGCGAATGGCGGAGGTGACGGGTGTCACAGTGGAGGCGCCGGGTCGGGAAAAGTCCCTTGGTGAACAACACTGTGGATGGTAGCGATGATGGATGATGAATGACGTTGTGTAGTTCGAACTGTGGTTATGAGGCTGCGCATTACGGTATTGCGTACTCCTCCGTAATGCGAACCTCGTAGACTTTCTTACTCAGTAAATAAATGAAACAACTTCGAGATAGCCTGTCTTCTAGCCGTAACGTTTTGTCGCGCCACAACGCTGGTCTCTTCTTGCGAATTTTCCTTACAACTTTTTCAACACCCCTTCGGTTGATTGTTTACCATTGGGGCAAAAATACAAAATGCACAACGCCATCAAAATCGATCATTAATTTTCTGAGTGTTAGTGTCATCAGTTGACGTCGAAGGCCTTTCTGGTCGACGATCGTCTTGAACTGACTTACGACCACTTTTGAATCGTGTAAACTATTCATAGTTTTTGAGTGGCACAATTTGTTTCGAGAAAGAATAAAGCTTGTTGAAGACGATGAACGCTCAGGACGTCGTTCAACGAGCGAAACTGAAGACAATGTGGTAAATGTGAAAACTCTTCTGGACTCTGATCGCCGATCGAGTGTTCGGATGATTGCTGAAGACGTCAACTTACCGAAAAGTGTTGTGCATCGAATTGTAATTGAAAATTTGGCAATGAGGAAAGTGTGTGCAATGTTGGTGCCGAGGGTTTTGACGGACGATCAAAAAGCAAACCGAGTGACGATTTGTCAAGAACTTCTCGATCGTGTGCTTGATGAACCAGATTTCTTAGACAATGTTGTCACTGGCGACGAACCGTGGGTGATCGAGTACGACCCGGACACAAAGCGCCAAAGCTCAGAATGGGACACCAACGCCTCGCCTCGCCCCAAGAAAGCTTGCATGAGCAAGTCAAAGATGAAACCCATGTTGATTATATTTTTTGACTCGGAAGGGGGTGATTCGCAGGCAGTTTGTGCAAGCTGGACAGACCGTGAAATTAATTTTCTACGTGGGAGTCCTTGAGCGACTGAGAAAACGAATCGTCTGCATCCGCGCAGCCATTGCCAATTCCTGGAAGCTTCACCACGATAATGCGCCGAGCCACATCGCGCTCGTCGTGGAAAAGTACCTAGCTCAACAAAACGTGGTAACGCTGCCCCAGCCAGCCCAGATGTCGCTCTCCCAAGTGGTTGCTGAAAGGACATCGTTACGGCACGGTCCAGGCAGTATAACAGGCCGTGCGAAGGAACTGAACAGCACTCCAGTCGCCGCGTTCCAGAAGGCCAACCAAGAGTGGCAGAACCGTTGGAGGCGGTGTGTTGATGCACAAGGGTGCTACTTTGAAGAATATTAAGTCGTTGTACGAATATTGAAAATACATTTTTTGTTATCGAATTAGTCCGGCTACTTTTGGGACAAACCCTGTATTATGTACGTGTTGCTTTACCTATATGGAAACTATCTGTGAAAATTTTAACTCCTATTAAAAATAATTTCGTGGGGGGTAGGGGACGATCTGATTAAAAAATAGAAATAAGAAAAAGTTCTGCCGTAAAACTGTAATTTTAGATGATGGTAAAGTACTCTACATTATCTAACTTTGAATTAAAACACGTTTGAACATCTGAAATTTAAAAGAATCGCCTGCGGCGCATTTTACCTCTTCTCCACTTTTTTTGTGCCGATCTTCGCTGGCTTTTGAAAAAAATAAACACTTGGCAACCTCTGTTTAGAGGAGCGGCAAATTCAGGGACCGCCCCGAACGGCACAAATTCTAGCTACGCCACTGCGGGCCACGTACGACCAACGAACTATCAGGGGCATGCGTAGTTTCGATATAGCGGACAATTATAGTCTCTCATAGCACGATATATCGATACTACGGATGCTCCTGACCGTTCGATGGATCGTACATGGCCCTGCTGGAACAGACCTTTATATCTTCTACAGTCGACATTGTAGTACGGAACAGGCTTTCCAAATATAATGAAAAACATGTATTAGTTACAAAAATTTAAATTAAAAAAATCCCCACCTAATTTTTTTGGCCCGCTATACCTGCCAGTTACTTTTGCGCGCTACCCGCACAAAATGTGTTAATGGACATCTAAGTTTAAAACGGGATCAATAAGTTCATATTTTGTTGCCAACGAGTCTAGTTCGCAGTGTATATTTTTGCAAAGTCATCCACGATAAACAATTATCGATATTGCATAAACGCCGTAAATATAGTTGTTTCAGCGTACATGTTTTATAAACATCTTTTTAATTATATCAAATTGTTTAATTAAATGTTTATGGGTGAACGATTGGGGTTATGGATTCGTAACGTTTTGCTCAAATAAACATAACAGTCACTTGAAATGCAATACTTAATAAGGAAATGGAATATAACGTACAATAATTGCGTATAAAACACAAAATTTCCCATTTACGACGATAATAGAGCGTAAATACTTGTCGTTAAACTGTAAAACGAAAATATCTGCACGCACAGGCACAGCTAATGGCATTTAAAAGATTTTTATGGAAAGGAACCGACTTATTTTTACTGCCGGAGATACTTTCTGCCGACCACTTTGCAAATTACTTTATACAAAAGTATTTTGTAAATTTTTCTGGGTATAACACTTGAAAAAGTTGGGTCAATAAAACCATTAAACCCAAAACTAGAATATCTTGGATATAAAAGTAACTGGCCTGCAGCAATGGCGCCCTCTCTAAATCGAGTACCTGCGCCCCTTTGAAGCAACCCACAGGCAGTCGATTAAAGACAATAATTCTCTTGATGTTGTTCGTTTTCGGTGTTCATAGCTGTCTTTATTCGAGATAGTAAAAGATACAAAGAACCGGATTTCTGATGCGTTAACCATCACTTTCGACATCTGTGGATAAGAAAAAATAAAACTAAAATTGTTTCCCAGAAACCCAAGCAGACGAAACAATTTAGTAGCCTAGATTGTATAATTACAGAGTAGGTAGATGAACAAGTCTGTTTGGAACTTTGTAGGAAGACAATGAAGGCAACGATGATACTGTTTTAGTCTATTGTTAATGAATATGTATGTAGTTGTAGAAAAAACTATGTAATTTTGGAAAAGTTAACCGCAATTTGTAGGCGCCCAACTCGAATATTATTTATGCAAAGATCACGCCTTCATAATTTTACGTGGTTTAATTTAGTAATAATAGAATCTGCAAAGTGATGATAATATTTTATACACCCTAATAAGCAAACTACCTGGCATAACTCTAGCTCTGAAAGTAATTACTAGCTTTAAATGATTTGTTTGAACAAATATGGTTTAAAAATTATAACCCAAGCATGTTGCTTATACGAGGCTTGTTCAATTGAAACCCATCTTTGGTCCAAAAAAAATTCATTGGCAAATATATTTACAAATAACTACCACTACAATTAAGGCACATATCCCACTATTTCACCAACCGATGTATATCCTGCTTAAAGAATTCTTGTGGCTGCTGCTCGAAGAATTCTTTCACGGCGTTTTGTAAACGGTTACCTTTTAACGCCTTTTTCAGTGGCCCAAAGATGTGAAAATCGCAAGGCGATAAATCGGGACTATAGGGTGAATTCTCTAATATCCTCCATTTATTTCGTTGTAGATTTTCTTTCACTACTTTGGCAACATGAGGCCGAGCATTGTCGTGAAGCAGAATGACACCACGTGAAAGCTTCCCTGGACGTTTTCGTCTTATAGCTTGATGGAGCTTGTTCAAAGTTTCATTATACAGGTTTGC
Organism: Elmis aenea; assembly: GCA_947652605.1. Classification (NCBI taxonomy): domain Eukaryota; kingdom Metazoa; phylum Arthropoda; class Insecta; order Coleoptera; family Elmidae; genus Elmis; species Elmis aenea. Next base: position 45,238,037 of record OX393579.1, on the reverse strand, counting down.
GTTGATATGCACTCTAGGTTCTGTAAACTCTATCAGCAAGGGTCCTTCATGGTCGAAAAAAAATGTCAACATGACGTTGCCTGCAGAAGGTTGAACTTTAAACTTCTTTGGTGGCGGAGAATTTGCGTGTTTCCATTGCATCGATGACAGCTTACTGGATGGTTCAAAATAATGACACCAAGATTAGTCGCCAGCAATTATTGACGAGAGAAAGTCATTACCATTTTGCCTGTATTCCGTGAGGTGTTGCAAAGATAAGCCCAATCGCAAGCTTTTTTGGTTTTCTGAAGAAAAGCGAGGAACCCATTACGCACAAACCTTGCTGTAACCCAGTTTGTGTACGATACTATGGACAGATCCTATACTCACACCAACATTTTCTGAAATTGTTCTGATTGAAATCCGACGATTTTCTCTAATCAGGCCTTCCACACATGCCACATTCCTGTCTGTTGATGCAGTACTGAATAGGGTGGATCGAATTTTATTTTTTTATTATTTTTTTCTGGCGGGGTGCGGAAAAGATGCTCTAGGGGAATACAATCAGAAGTCATGAAGACAATATTTTGATATTATTAGTGCAAGTACTGCCCCAAGCCTGCTGAATTTTGAAAAAAATTTGCTGAATGTAGGTTATAGTTTATGCCCAATAAAAGTATTCAAGGTTTGGCTACAAAATTTTTATAACTTTTTTGGACAATTAAAAGAATAAGAAAATAGAACAGAATGTAAAATCACACAAAAACAGTTTAAAAAAAAAATTAAGATCACTCCAAAATTAAGCTAATAACTTGGTTTTGTAGTCTTTCTTGGTATGATACGACAATATTCTAATTTATTTCTGATCCGTCACCAATTTGACACATCTTTCAGTGGTTTGTGTGTGGCAAGGCATCAAACAAAATTTAGGTAAAATATCAGTTTCGACTTTGTCCAGATTTGCGATGGCTTCGGAAATGATGCGAACAGTCAATTGGCAATTGTTTTTGCGTCACTAGATTTCATAGAAAAATGGTCAATGTATTGTGAGCCAGGTTTTTTTCAATAAACTAATGTGCTCTTCAAACACAACTTTTCTGCGATAGTCCTCATTGCTTTTCCTGCATATCAGCATTTGCTTTTAAGGGCTTAGAATTTGAACCCTTAGTTTGAGACGTGGATCTTTGGGACTTTGATGTTTGGGAAGGTTCTTCATAAAAGTTTCGTTGCAATTTTTTGGAAATATTGGTTCCGTTTTTCCTTGTAGTCTCTCTATCTAAGGAACACATCATCATTTTTCTTTGACCTCGCTGGTCTAACAAGAATTATCTTTCTTTAATGAGTATCTTTCGCGATTTGTCACAAGAACTAGTCTCGAACGAACTACATTTGCGTGGCAATGTCAAACAGAAAAATCACACTATCAAATCTCAAATATTCGAAATCAGAACGAAACGTGATCTCTTCCTGAAAAAAAATTGAAACTATAAAGCGAAGGGATGCTAAATGACATATCCGCTGCACTACCCGCGCACACCACGCGCACGTGACAATAAAATGACTCGGGAAAGTAAGAAAAACGGTGTGTTACATTCTTATTTTAATAATTAAAAGCATAAACTGTGATAATGTTTCAAAAAGTCGTGAAATTCGTTGTTAAAAATAGAACTAAGACATTTTAATTTAAAGTAACTTTTTTTAAATACTTTGACGACTTTGGGGCAGTACTTCCAATTATTATTTTTTTTAAATATTTTGCATGATTAATCAAAAGATACCAGGGCATCTATCGCGCAACCCCCGAAATCGAAATTCGGAAGAAAAAAAAAAACTCCCATATAAGTGCGATCCACCCTAGTACTCAATGCACCTGGTCGCGGCTTATCATTCGTCCCCTCTCTTCCATTCCTAAATTTTCGATATTATTCCTTGACAGTTGGATACGCAAAACATGCGTTTCCATACACTGCTTGCATTCGCGTATGAATTTGCAATAAATTAGAAAAGGTAGTTATACATACTACGTAATTTTAAGAAATATTGTCTTTCGACAGTCCGACATACTTTATCGAAAACATGTCCATTAATCTCGAATAATCTTTTAATAAATGCAAAGTGCAAAACCCAAATTGAAGCAAGTTCAGCATTACGAAAATACGCGTTAATTTCAAAAATTAAAAAATTCTATTTTGTTATTTATGTTTTAATTTGGAAATGTCTCTTACATGTAAAATCTGCCGAAAATGAAACTGTGCTTTAAATTTTTTGTAACACTTTACGATAGGTTTGTTCCAACAAACGATTTAAAACCAATCCATGGATCAGTACATCATGAACTGGTTTCTTCGCGTGCGTGAACTATGTACTAATAAATGTGTTGCCCAGTATTAGTCGTTGTTGGAACGCTTTTACGACTGGCTTAACTGTAAATGACATTTGTATCTATTGGGTTCATAGAAATGTGCGCATCGCTAGGGTAAACACTAAACACCTTAAGAATCCAGTACTAAATGGGATTGGAAGGGCGATCCTTAGCTACCAGAGCCCACATTAGTTATGAACAGCGCATGCGTGTAAAAATCCCAGCAACAGTTCGTCCCGTCGTTAATGAACTGTTTTAATGTCCGCAAACCGGTACATGAATTGATCTGAGAGTTGATGGAACGAATGACTGACCGACCTGTGAACTGTCAGAGACTGTGATAGAACGCGATATTGATACTGCGCAGAATCCTGACTGTACGGCGCATGGTCCGTGGACTTATTGGAACAAACCTGATGAAAACAAGACTTTTTGGCGGAATAATCGGATCTCATTAAGTTTAGTTGTGCAAGTAGATTGGATTATGGAAACAGTTTTACTGTTTTGCTACTACTCTAATTTTTAGCTTTTGGCTGCTAATATGGCTATTTATTAATATAAAAAAACACAACGAATTTATTAAAAAAATGTTATAAGGACACATTTAGTTTTTTAATTATAATTGATCATAGGTGAGAGTCAAACATCGGTCGATTAATTGGTAATCGGATGATCAGCTTGGGCCAATTAATGAGTAATCGGCAATTGGCCAGTTTGCTTATCAGTGTATCCCTATTAGATGTATTAAATAAACTGTAATAAGGATTGTAATTAACGTAGCTATTTTTTTTGCAGAGATTTGCGCCCTCAAAGCTTGGAAAAAAGCCAAGAGAGATGTAGACTGCGCCTGTACGAAATCTACGCTTGGGGTGGTCCACTATTAATCGCTGGAACTGCCGCAATCCTGGACAGCCTTCCTGATAATCCTGATTACCCGTTTTTAAGACCTCGATTCGGCGCCAACACATGCTGGTTTTACGGTAAGTCTATTTTACACACAAAATTTTCCACAAAGAAATCGGAAGAAACAAATTTCAATTAAAATTTGTTGTATATATATTTCCACTTGATTCCGCATTCTTAACAGCAGTTACCGCTATTGTGAAACTTGTAAATGCTGCATAGATTCCAACCATGCGCATAAATATAATACCTCATGTATATGTACCTAAGGGTTCTTTCTACGCAGAAGTGCTTGCTTTATGGCGACCTTCGCTGGGAAAACCTTTCTCTTACCTTGGTTAATAAAACCGAAGATCTATCAACTCGTTATTTTAATGGTGCAATATTTTATTTAGTTTATAACGTATAATGTAAGAAATGAAGTAAGAAATTGATGAGACGGAGCTCGATTAAAATTTTCTGTGGTTATTGATAGCTCGCCATTAGCATAAAGCAGCTATAAAAAAGATGCTTAAGCTGTTTTATAATCGAAAATGTGAAATAGGCTTTGTAAGTAGCCTGCTCAGATCCGTTTCATTACAAGATCTGTTAACGATCGATTTGATTTTTATTATAGCAAAAGATAAGAGCATTAAAAGAATTTTTTAACCTAAGTTAATCGAAAATGAAAGTGATATTGTGACTTTTATGAGAAAATTTCAATTGGAAATATTTGTGTATTATTTATTGGCATATTTTAAAAACCAAAATCTCTGCTCTGAATCATCTCTATTTAAGAAACCTTCCCACTACTCATTAAGACACAAATGCCAGAAAAAATGTAAATTAGTAGATTTTAATAAATTCCTGCATAAATGGATTATATTTGAATACAATACGTATATTTTATCGGGGTCATTATAAGGATCTCGGAAATGATACGAGGTACAAAAGTGGGTTAAATGGAACTAAATGTTCTTCGCCTTTCAGAGTGTAAGTTCGCAATGCTCTAGGTTTTTTAAGATTGCATGTTTTTCTAGTTATTGGCAAAAAACTAGTGACAACATTCTCCGTTCTTAAATAATTCAGTTTAATTCAAAGCAAATAAATGCCCAGTAAATAGTTGTACGTAGTCCTATTTAGCTTGATATATCCAAATTTATTTGTTTATATATTTTATTTCCTGAAATCATGCCTTGCAATTTTTTAAATAAGAGTTAAAGTTGGCTTTGAAACGTTAATTTTTCTTTCTTCTTAATTGAATATAGGTTTGCTTATTTTTGATAAAGATTCTAATGAGATTAAAACTGTTAAAAATATTTTTTAAAAGGTTGAGGCTGATAGGATCTGTAGTACACCGTCAATCTTTCGCGTTGCCTGACTAAGTTTATACTTATAAGAGTCAAAGGGTTGGTTAAATGAGTAAAGTTAGGCAAATTACAGAAGACATTTATTTGGATTTCAAACACAACCACCTTTTTAACTACGGCAGGTAGAAAAAGTTGAAAGTAGGAATTTTTAGTTAACTTTATGTAAATTGTGATTAAGACACTAATGTTTAATAACGTTGAGCGGATATCAAATGACAGGCCAAACTAACATTTTTTTTTAAATAATTACCAATATATACAGGGTGACAATAATCTACATGTGTTGTATGGGTAACTTTGTTATTACAAGAGTAACAAAGTCGGTTAAATTAGCAAAGTTGGGCAGAATTTCAAGACGAATTTAATGCCATTTTGACATTTGGTCTACACCTTCAACTTTTTTAAATATTTTGAAAAAACCAAAAACAGACGATTTTTTCAATGGTAAATAATTCCACAGCCACCTATGTTAACACCAAAGTGTGAATTGATTCCTTTAGATATTTTTACGTAGAATTATAAAAAAATATTTAAAAAGTCATAGCTCACTCGATTTTCGAGATATAAGCCAAACTTGACTTTTTTTAAATGGCAACCATAGTTGGCTATGGGTTCATTAAATAGCTTATTTTCTTCTGATTTCAAAAATGTATGGGTTGTCATATCTATTTCCATTAGTTTTCTTACAATTTGCAAAAACCGAAATTATTACTAAATAGTATGTGAGTGCCTTGGAACTGGAGAGCATTTTTTGTTTTTTTTAAATTAGTTGTCAAACTAAGTTCTGTTTTGCTGCTAATTACTGATGTGAATGTGTTAAGTATTTGTGATAAAAGTTTAAAAAAATAAAAAATATGGCTTATTCGAGTGAAGAAAAAAATGATATGTTATTTTGCTACTACAGTTGTAATCGTGATGTAAACGCAGCATCGGAATTATATCTACTAACATACATGGAAAGAAGGCAGCCAGATAAAAGATTGTTTGCAAAACTCGAAGCTAATTTAAAACAGTATGGATCATTTTCTAAACCAAAAGATGCCAAAATAAATTTTAATGAAGATACAGAGGTACTTGTTTTGGCATACAATACTTTTAAACCAACTGCATCTGTACGAGAAATCGGACTTGAGTGTAACGTATCCAGAGAACAAGCAAGAATAATTTTAAAACAAAATAATTTTAATCCTTATCATCATCATATTGGAAATACGTTGTACCCAACAGATTTGGATAGAAGATTAAACTATGCTACATGGTTCGTAGAAGAAAGTCGAAGACACGAACTCTTTTCTCAATCAATTTTATTTACTGACGAGGCAAAATTTACAAACAATGGATTATTTAATAGAAAAAATCATATTTACTGGGCGAGGGAAAATCCACACTTAACGGTTGAAAGACGTGATCAACATGTTTTTAGTATCAATGTTTGGTGTGCCATTCTTGGTACAAAAATACTCGGTCCTTATTTTTATGAGGAAAATTTAAATTCAGAGCGCTATTTGTTATTTTTACAAAATCAATTAGAAGAAATGTTGGACGATCTTCCATTGAACTTGATTCAAAATTTGAATTACTTTCAGCATGATGGAGCACCAGCTCACAATGCACAAATAGTATCAAACTATTTATTAGAAAAATTTCCTAACTGGATAGGTAACAGAGGTCCCATTGCATGGCCTCCCAGGTCTCCGGACCTAACGCCTCTTGATTTTTTCTATGGGGAACTATTAAAGATAAAGTTTATAAAGAAAAGCCTCATAGTGTTGATCACCTGAAAACCAACATAAGAGCAACTGTAGCAGAAATCAGACATAATACTTTACTAAAAGTGCAAAGTGAAATATTAAAACGGTGTCAACTGTGTGTTCAAGAAAATGGTGGCCACTTTGAAGCATTATTATAATTTTTAATTTAATTTTAGTCATTAATTATTATGTTAGTAGTTTATTAATATTAGCCACGAAGTATTTTATTTGTTATTGTTCAATTAAATTATTTTACTAGTAATTTCAATTGTTTCTGATGATTAGATATAAAGCAAGAAAACATGACATTCTTGTCCAATTCCAAGGCACCCTTATACTATTTAGTAATAATTTCGGTTTTTGCAAATTGTAAGAAAACTAATGGAAATAGATATGACAACCCATACATTTTTGAAATCAGAAGAAAATAAGCTATTTAATGAACCCATAGCCAACTATGGTTGCCATTTAAAAAAAGTCAAGTTTGGCTTATATCTCGAAAATCGAGTGAGCTATGACTTTTTAAATATTTTTTTATAATTCTACGTAAAAATATCTAAAGGAATCAATTCACACTTTGGTTTTAACATAGGTGGCTGTGGAATTATTTACCATTGAAAAAATCGTCTGTTTTTGGTTTTTTCAAAATATTTAAAAAAGTTGAAGGTGTAGACCAAATGTCAAAATGGCATTAAATTCGTCTTGAAATTCTGCCCAACTTTGCTAATTTAACCGACTTTGTTACTCTTGTAATAACAAAGTTACCCATACAACACATGTAGATTATTGTCACCCTGTATATAGCCTTAAAAAAATATTCAATTCGTTAGAAAAATCATACGCTTAAAAAATTAAAACTCAAGACTACCTTAGATTCCGATTTCCGGTTTCGGTTTGGCTGAAAATTCTGGTTCAGTTTCGATTCGGTTCTGGTTCAGTTCCGGTTCGGTTTTGGTTCCGGCTCGAATCACAAGTTAAAATTAAGTCTAAACATTAATTCTATTTCTTTCTATTTTAACGTTTTCAATTTTAGAATTGACGAAAAAAAAATAAAAAACAAAATAAAAAACCAAATTTTTCAAAAACATATTTTATTGATATAATTACTTTAAGTAAGCAATTATAATTAAACTTTATAATGAACAATGGGTAAATGTTTAAAAAAATTAATAATAAGTAATAAAAATTCACCCTATTTTTATGGAAATATAACATCTTTCGTTTTTCCGATTCTCGACTCAAATGCAACCGAAAAGAATATTTAGCTGGATGACTACTGCGAAAAGAACGAAATAAATTGTTGCTAAAAAACTTACGAGGATGAGTTATTGGCGAAAGAAAATTACAAAATGTCTTGCAAGGAGTTTCAAAACATTTTAAAAACTAAAAATGTGCCCGCAAATCATTAAAAAATGCAGCAAGGAACAAAAAATATTAAAGAGTATTGCACACGGTACTCCAAATTCGGTGGGATTACACAGGTATCTCCCTTAATATTCAAGATGGAGAAACGGTTAAGAATACCAAAAATCTGCAGTTTTTAAGGGCAAACTCAGAGTTTTCAAAAATATTTTATCATTTCCGGTTTTTAAGTTATTAGCGAAAAACTGTTTTTTTGTTATATTTATAAGGTGTTATATCTTCTTTATTGCTGTAAATATCGAAAAAATGTATGAAGATGATTTTTAGATGTTTCTCTAGAATTTAATGGTACAAAAAAATTTAAGGTTGAAAATATTTTTTTTTAGTTTTTAAAACTGATTTTTTTTGTGTAAAATAGTGAAGCTAAACAAAAATTGAACCTTTTTGTAACCGAAATAAACCGTTACTATGTTAATAAAATTTCGTTGCGGTTACGGTTTCGATTTATAAATCCTGCAGTTTTTCCTTCCGGTTCCGGTTTTGGTTCTGTTAAAAATACCGCTTAATTTCGGTTTTCGGTTCGGTTCCGGTTCGACTCGCTGCTTTAAAGCAAAAAAAATATGTTTGTTACTTTCCATATATTCTTAGTAACTTCATTATGTATTTCCATCAAACAGCTAGCAACATTTAGCACGTAATTTCTCTTCATAAATAAGCCATAGTTTTAAAAAATTTGCATATAGGTACTTACCAATCGACCACATCAGAAAACAAATATCTTTATTACAAGAAAACAGCCAAAACTATGGTGACCATTGGAAATATGTAAGTTTGGTCTATATCTTGATACCGCTCAAGTTAAAAAAGTATTACCTACTACCTTAATGACAATTGTCTTAACATGACCTATTTAAAAAAAATATCAGTCTAAAGCTAATATTAGACTTTGCGATTTTTTTTCCATCTGTAAGAAAAATATTTTACAGCTTGTAAAATAAATACACGACCCCTATTACACTTTGCGATTTTTTTTGCGTACGATTCGAAATCGCCACTGCGCTGTACAATTTATCTGACATTTAAATGACAGCCGGCCGCATCATTACCATAACATAACCTACGTATCTGCAATTTTAGTACTGTGGTCTGTTTACTACAGTCGCAAAATGTGTATCGTGTTAAAAAAAATAAGAAAAAAGTATACTTTGTAGGTTATGTGATCGTTTTTGAAAACACAGTGGCACAAAAATTACCAGAAATTACTAGAAATGTAATAAAATACGCATGTTTGACCTTGAAAAATTAGAGCATGTTCAATAGAATAAAATCCTATGACATTTAAAATCGGTTGCGATTTTTTTTCCTATGCCCATTTAGACGTTGCGATTTTTTGGTTTTGCGTTGTGGAAAAATGATTTGTAAGAAAAATCGCAACGTCTAATATGAGCATAAATTATTTAAAAAATAATTTGTAAAAATTTGTATCTTTTTTAATTCTTTCAATAGTCTTTTTTAGCAATTTTTTACTAAGAACAACTTTGACGTTTGAGAAGAAGTTTTAATTTTAGATCATCTTCTAACATTACCATAGTATACTAAAACCATAAACTAGAGTGGCCACTAAATGACTTTTGCCCTAAACTTTGTGTGTGTGTTTATAAACAGTTTAAGGTGTTGTTCCAAGCATCCTAATTTTTATAAAAATGACGTTTCAAGCTACAGTTTAGGACATACCGCGTCCTTAAAAAATAAGCAAAAGTTTAAAAAAAATCATCAGATTTTTATTACACTTCGAAAGAGCTAAAACAAACAGCATTTTATTAAGAAGAAATGTTTCATCACTTTAGACAATTGTTCAATTTTCTTCGAAACTTTCCAACACATGTGCCTGCATCTTTCTTTTACAAACAGCAAATCATGATCATTAGTAGTCTCTCCATTTTCAAGGAAATTGTTTGTTGCATAAGACAGATGCTTACTCCACGTTTTTTCCTTCAAGTTTATGAATGTCGTGTATATGCAAAACGCTCAATACAAATTTAAATTCCCTTTTCATACTCTTAAAATACTCGTAATTGCAGTATTACTTCATGCCATTAAAATACATTAAACATTTGCGATTTGATCGTGACTCATCAAACGTTGGTTAGTTAAGGTCTGTTTTAATATTCTTTCCTCACAGTCGGTGCAACGATCTGCGTGGGCTGGATGTAATTAACGCGCTAATTTAATAATGGCCAAACGCTCTGCAGGAAAATGGATTTAAATCATGATACGTCGTCTGCATGCGAGTAAATTCACTTTCTAATATAAAACGGAATCTTGATGGGAGTAAATCGAGCAGGTTTCGTATAATTTTGTGTTTTAAAGATAAATTGCTTGGGTTAATGAAAGTTGAAATAATTGCTTTAAACTAGGAAGAAAAGGAAGTGATGCAGTTGTTTTTTATTTGTCGTAATAAAGAAGTAACAAGACGAGTGGGTGCCTTAATGATCTAAAATTAATCTTACGTTGTTTTCGTACGTGAATACGTTTTTTGATATATTTTTAAGCGTTTTTAATAAAAAATGATTGAGATCAATTCGTCGGTCCATTGCCAAAACCACGAATGTGCAAATTTACAGTTTTTAGAAAAATGAGTTTTAAGTATTTGCAGTTGTACCAAAAATTAAGTTTTTACTTTATAAAACTAGTTTCTATATAAAATTTAATTATTACTAAATCCCTAAATTGTGCCACTAATAAAGTTTAAAAATTTTGTTTAAAAATTTAAAAAACGCACATTCGTGGTTTTTTCATTGCAAATTTTTGGGAAAAAGTCTTATCGCGAAAATAATAAATATAATAATTATAAACAAAAATAGTTTTAATAAACACATCTTCATTACCTTCTACAAAATTGTCTTTTAAAACAACCTTCTAATAAACAAAAATATATTATTCTTATTAATTAAAACAGTAATGTCATTAAAAAAAAAAACTATAAATAAAACGGTAACGTCTAAATGCTTATTCATTGTCGGTATCAGTGTCTTCCTCAATATCCGGTTCTGGTAAACTGTCTCTTACATTATAATTCTTTTTTTGAGATAGGTAAAAATTTTGATACGCTTTTAGAATTGTTAAATCTTTGCACATTTTCTCTAAATCCTTCCACTTTGCCTCGCTAATAAGTGGTGAATTTTCATAGGCTATATTTAAACAAGTTTGTTTGGGACGTCCTCGGCCTTTTATGATTTTGTAACAGTCTATGTCATTAAACTCCTCTGCATAATCTGTCTTGAAAAACACTTTCGTTGGATGCTCTCTGACGTAGCGTAGACAGCAAATTCTTCTCCAGGAAGGGTTATTAAAATTAAAAAAAGCTTTTGAATAAGCTTTAAAGTCGAAAAAATCATCAAACATCATGTTTTTAACAATAAAAGGCCGCGGTGTTATACGTGCATCCCGAACAACTTGTGTCCAACCCTCAGGTGTATAAATTGGTACATACTTGGCTTTTTTTTCTATTTTGGAGTGAATAGAGTCGCACTCCATTTCAGTATGTCCAGTCTCCAAAAACCGATGATCAATTGTTTTTAACGATGGATGATTCGTAAGAAGTTTGACACTCATAGCTGCGAATATAGAATTTTTTTGTTGGCCACCACATCCGTCAGACATCATACGAAAAACAACAATTTCAGTGTGGGACATAATAAAATCGTATACACAAGAAGCAATCTCATTTGCTCCTCTTTTGCCCTGTGTCTCATCCCAAAGATAGCACCTCACATCCTGATTTCCTAAATTATAAATTGTGAGGTTGTACACTGCAAGCTTTCGTAAGTAAAAAATTTGTCCCGCGGGTCCCTTTGGTGTAGTAAGTACTGACTGCAGATCAAAATTAAAACATAACACTTTAGAATTTTCCTTTGTCATAGCCTGGTCCTCGTCAGGAGCCTTTCTAGCAGCATCCTTTTTGTTCAGATGTTTTTTGTACGGAGTTATAACAATGAGTATATTGGAAAACTGTTATTGTTAAAAAAATAATACAGATATTTCGACGAGTTAAAACAACGAATGTTGCACATTCACTATTTTGGAGTTGTAAAACTTATTAGGTCGCAATGCCAAAAACACGAATATGGTACGTTCGTTGTTTTGGTATGGAAACAAAACTGAAATCCGCACATTCATGAAACAATCATCAAGTCGTGGTGGGGTTATAACTTTACCAGCACATTCGAGCTTTTGGCAGTGAAAATAATCAACACCAACCGTGTTGCTAGTGTACATAGGCGAAAAACGGCAATTTTGCACATTCGCGGTTTTGGCATTGGACCGACGAATTGTAAACGTTTTAATAAAGCAAGAAAAAAAAATGCGCAAATCTTATCAGACCGTATAAATAGGTTTATGTGTTTTATATTTAAAAAAAAATCTTTTAACATAGTCTTTAAAGATATTACTCAATAAGAATCGTCATTTGCTACTTATATCTTGTAACTCATAAGATTTAAATAAAATTATAATCGTGTCACCTGACACAACTATGTCTCTACAAATTGTTATGAAATAATCTGCAATCAATGTTACATTTCTTGTTTTTTTAAATTATTATTTAACACAGTGCAGGATTTAAATAAATACGTTCCTTTAGTAATGTCTGCGTGTAAGAGATGCTGAAAGGTATACTTTATTTAAAAGTCAATTGTTAAGTAGATGAAAATATTGCACAAAATTTTGTGGTTATCTCGAAGTTGTCGTCATATTATCAGTTAACAAGTTTGTGGTATATTTAAACTATAGTGAAATTGAAATGGACGTTTAAGTTCATTCAAAAAAAAACATTTTATGTAGGCTCATATAAAAAAAATAATAATAATATGTGAGTCCATATTGTCAAATTTTTTAAAATTAAAAACAAATCAATATCCTCCACCCACAATACTGTGAGAAATTTTCTTATAAAGACAAATATTTTTAATACTTTGATAGCTTTTGATACATCGCTAGATAATCAGGGGGAAAAAAATGCTATGTATTCACGTAAAGTTGTGGAGTAACTTTTTAAATTATAACTACAGGGATCTCAAAAACTATAAGTGATAAAGAATAGTTACAATGAGGAAATAGTGTAGAATTATAAGCCGATGTAAATAAAATTTTTAAAACATCGAAAGAAGTCAAGGTTTGTTGGATTTTTGCAAAAATGTGTTGTTTTTTTTTGTTTTAATATATGATAGGAAATAAAAACCTTTAAGGGAAAGATGTGTAGATAATTTTCAGCTTATTAAGAACCAGTAATTAGATTTTGCCTCGCTACGTCTGTTTTTGAGATATGACACTAACTCGCTTTTTTTAAGGAAAACCCTAATTGCCTGTTAGTTCATTATTTGTTATTTTTTTAAATTTTCAATGATAAAAGTAATTTGGTTAATTTTACGATCAAAACATTATAAGAGTGTTAACTATTATTCACATAGAATACATAGTTACCCATGATTCTAACAACTGACAATTGTTTGGTGATTTTCATTGTACATTATTTGTCCAATCGATAATTTTATGGATAAAATTAAAATTTTTAAAGGACCCATACAACAGCTCTCAAGATAAACACCTATTTTTGAAGAAATATGTTTTGTTGAAGTTGTAGGTTGTTGATATGTTAATAAACACATTTATTTCTGTGGCTTAAGTAATAATTTTCCTTGGTGTCTTGAATGAACCCAATTCTTGCAAATTACGATAACTCGATTTTTCGACTTTTCGTTTCATGAACTATATCTCGCTTGTTTATGAAAATAAACAAAAATAGTTTTGACGTTCTACAGGCACTTTTTTGATGAGAATGCAGTGGCGTAGACAATTTTTCAAAAACAAAAATTCGAAATTCGAGTTGTGACATAAAGTTGTATTTTTTTAAATGGAACCCATAGTTGGCTGTGGCATCACGAGAAAGAGGATTTTTCCCCATTTCAATGATATGTATCATGTGGGGTCGATTTATTAATTTTCCTTACATTATAGCAAAAATTTGGTACAACTTTATGTCACAACTCGAATTTCAATTTTTTTTTGAAAAACTGTCTACGCCACTGCATTTTCATCAAAAAAGTGCCTGTAGAACGTCAAAATTATTTTTGTTTATTTTCATAAACAAGCGAGATATAGTCATAAAACGAAAAGTCGAAAACAAAAGACGATAACCAATTTTAGTTTTTACCGTTAACTTTTTCTCGAAAAAAGAGATCAAGGAAGCGGGGTCCGTTTTTCGATACTTCTATGAAATTTGCCTACCTTGTACATACATACGAGGCGTCAACTTGCAAAACTCTTTACATCCAATTTAGTAAGAAAATTAGATAGTGGTGGCGCTGTTGACTTTAAACAGTCTGTCATATGGTTACTAAATCATAATGCAACAAAACTTATATTTTCCCAGCTCATTTTATACATGAAAACTGTCTAACGTTGCAAAACTCTTTCAATCCACCATTACTACTACTTCAAAACTCTTTTCATCCATTCTAGAAGTGATTATTACAAAACTCTTTACATCCAGCGCTACTTTACCCTGTTAGTTACTTTACGGAATCAAAACATCATATATCCTTACCTAATATCTTTTATATTTTGCGCTTTTATTAGTGTTCTGTATTTGACAGCCGAAACGCACGTGTTTTGTTTTTAAAGACAGTCTACTGTGTTTTTGTGTTTTGTTTAACTAATATTTTGATTATGGAAATTTCTCCAACATCTTCTTTGATTGAAAAAGGAAGAAAAAAATATTTGCTGAATATGCAACTGTTCTAGAACTGCCCAAGGATTTCACTGTTTTTGATTGGAAGAAAGCAGTTGAATCTTGCATAAAGCCTCCTGGTCAATGGCATTTTCAATTTTCCATGGCAAAGCGATTTTTTATTAAAAAACATAAGTCAGGAAGTATAACTATAAAAGGTGAAATCCATTATAAAAGCAACATTGGAGTATACAAATTTGTTCTGAAAAGAGGAAAGACTGTGGCCAATATCACTCCAGAGGAACTTCCTAACAACGTTCCAGTCAAACAGTTAAAGCTAATTGATGTTGACAACCTTTTAAAGAAACACTTTGGCGTTGATTGGAGAAACCATCCAGAAACTGATTTGTCATTTTATAGAAATTTGATCGATACTTTTCATGAAGAAAATATAAATGAAAATGAAAATCCTGATGAAGAAGAAATATTGTATCCTGAGGATGATGGTCTTAGAATTTAAATTTTTTCTCCTGTATTACAACTATTTTTTGTACCGTATTTTGGAATTTCAAAAAACTAAAAATAAAAATTTGTAAAATAATTCTAATTTCTTTTAAAAAAGCGAACTATGTTCTTTAAATAATGTTTCAAAACTTTTTAAATCCACAGATAGTTTGCAAAACTATCTAAATCCAAAATATATTCTAAAATAACTTTTTCCGCGATCATCTTTTTTTTTCAGTAATTGCCGATCAATTTTTTAATGCCTTCTGCAAACAACTGTGCATTATGAACATACATAGTCAATTATAAATCGACGTATAGGTTTTTCGCGTTTCCTGTGAAATTAGTTATTGCAGATATAGAAAGTTTTGCAAATTGGCGCCTCATACACAAATACCGATTATTTTCATAAATTTTCTTGTTAAACCGACATGACATATTACAACTCCGCTAAATGTCGGCTCACATTATTGGTCCTATCCCTATCTGATCCTTTTAAGTCACGTTTTCCTAACGCCTATCGGCCACTTCTAAGGCTTAGTACAGACAAAGAACTTCCTCTGCTTAAACTTAATACGTGATGATATTTAAATGTACGAACAAATTTGCCGTATTGAAGTGTAGGTGCAAGACTAAACTTAACAGCGGATGTAATTAATTTTAATTTACAATTCTGAGTGGGTTGAGTGGAAGAAGACATTGTCCCATAATCAAAATATTACTTGCACTCGAGTCAAACCGGAGAGCGCAGCTGTAGGAAGTGAAAGGTCAGCTGTAACATCGTGTTTCATATTTTCCTAAACAAACCACAAATAACGTTCGCCGGAGTGTAACGAACTTTATTTTTTTGCAAGGTCGTTTCAAGGCTGCGCCTTAAGAATGCGGTTAAATTCAATATAGTAATAATATGGGTACCTGCAGCGTTATTTCATGGAAAAAGAATTTAATAACGACCGCTGTTATCTTTTTCATATTAATTAATTATTTCTATTGTTGCGCGAAAGAATGTAAAAAGTGTTGGAAACCGCAGCTGCTGTTAATAGTTAACTAATGCATTATTTATTTAATGTGTAATAAAAATTCTTGTCTCTAGATACATACAAGCTAGAAATTATGTCAATCAATAAATCAAGCAAATTTTTAAAACAATTTGTTTCGCCTGTCTTGGTAGTTTTTTGTTTATCAAGGAAAATGTTTAATAAAATTTTGCTTCACCCATGGGTAAATTAATTTTTTTAATCGTTCATGTTATATTCTTCAAGCAAAATATAAAGAATTACATTTTAAACATTTTCTTTTTAATTTGACTCATCGACTGAAAAATCAAATTAATTGTTCAAAAACTGTATGATACCACCATATTAAAATCGGCCTTTGGCTACATACATTGGCACACTAGGTCTTAAAGTATTGGCTGCCAGAAGACAATGGGGGCCAACCGACAACTACATGGCTATCATTTAATTTTTATAAGAAATAAATAAGATTTTCAAAAGATTCATAAGGATATGTGTATAAAAGTATAATAAAATTTTCCGTTATAAATGTATATTTTTTAATAATGACTGTGTACTTATATTGCACATATTACTGGCAGTAAATACTAAATGCAAATATAGATTGTTTTGATTGAACTTAATTTTTTTTTAACTCTAAATAAATTGTGAATATCCTCAAAAATTATTTTATTATTTTTTTTAATTAAAATAGGTAGGTATACAACAAAATTTTAGTTGCATATAGTTAAAGTATTGGAACTTTATTATATTTACAAGCTACTAAAAGGTCATTAACATTTTTAGCATATTGTCTAGACCAGTGCTTCCCAACCTTTTTTAAATCATACCCCACCTCAACGCTTTAAAAGATTTTAATGGCCCCTCTAGCATAATTCCGATAAATAAGAATGCAAATAGATACTTCAAATTTTAAAAAACATAGGTAGAACTGTTTTTAATCGGACTTTCTTTAGTGAATATAACTTATGTATTACACTATGTATATTATTTGCCTCCCAAAATGTTCAAATTGACCCCCTGCGTGGCCTACGCCCCACGTTGGGAAACACTGGTCTAGATTTCATCAAGGACTTGCCATCGGACAAGCTGACACCCTGGCAAGTCGGCCACTGGATACATATCCTATTAAATATTAATTGCAAAGAAGGAAAATATGACAAAAAACGCAGAAACGAGATAGTACAATTTGTTGTTTATAATGGGAAAGATCTGTCTTGTTATATACAGGGTGTTTCTTAAATATTGCGAAAAATTCGGGAGGTAATTTCTTATCGAAAATTAAGAAGGAGCTTTTATACAATTTGTTACCCTAAGACGTCTCCTTTAGTAGTTACGCCCTCCTAAAGAGCAGTGGTAAAATTAGGTTTTATTTCATTTCTCAAATTTGGTTAAATGTAGGAAAATGATATTTGGTAGATGTTTTGTAGGGGAGACCGGGGATAAAAGTAACATTTTTTTGTTTTTATTTAATTTCTCATAGATTATTACAAATTTTTTACATCCAAATTGGTTTAATGATAGATTGGACATTTGTCTTGCTTTCAAGATATTTATTTCGTGTGTTTCGTAAAGCAACTGTTGGAAAAAAAAAAATTTCTTTAGTAAGACAGCTGTTACTTTCAACCTCAACGTTGGGGCTAAAAGTAACAATGATTGGGGTAAGTTGTAACGGCAAAATAATTTACACAGCTCATAAGTAGTGAGTAAATATATTAGTATTCATCAACAAAATTAATATTTTATTCAAAAATACACATTAGCAAAATTAAAAAATTAAAAAAAATGTCTTTGGTACAATACGAAATGATAAGTGAACAGTATGGCATACCAGGTAAGGGCGGTCCCAAATTATTAAATTTATACTGGATCATAATAACTGTTTGTTTTATTTTTAAAAAATCTAACCGCCCTTAAACTGACCGTCATTCATTAAATCAGTAAAAGAGGGTCAGGTTAAGTTGGGTTGGTTAAAGCTTTGTTTATATTAAGTTATAAATATTAAGGTAATAGAATAAAAACAATGGCGGCTGGTAGGAAAACCAAAAGTACCAGATCTTACCAATTTACATAGGTTTTATAATTTAAAATGCTTTTTAAGAAATGATTTAGCTTTACATACATTTCCATCATTAAACCGATATTATATACTAAGTTTTATAATTTAATAATTTGGGGCTGCAGTTACCAGGTTTACCAAGATTATAAGTACCTACATATTTAAAAATGTGAATCAAAAAGATACAACAAACTGGAAAATTATTCCGACAACTCTTGTATATTCTCATCTACGAAGAAAGCCACCAATTATGTGCTAAGAGTGAACATTTGCAAGTGAAAACATTAATTGGGGTTGGTTGTAACACTTTGTTACTTTTGACCCCAAGTGTACGCAAAAAAAAATTCAAGGAATTCACAATTAACCACGATTCTAACGTCAAATTGTATTGCATCCACCAATAGCCAACTAAATATAGAACAAAATAATATAGGTACTTTTTTGTTCCTATTTTAGAGATCGCCTAAAAGTTACTCGACGGATGAGACAACGCAGTAACTTTTAGGCGGAAAATAGTGACTCTGGCTGGCAAAAAGTTAACCTCTATGACAGATGAAAACTAGCAATGTAGGTAGGGAGCTGGATGTAACTTAACATTGCAAAAGCGTTTAGGGCGATATAAAACAAAAATTAAAGAAACTATAGGCACTGTTACAACCTACCCGTGTTACTTTTATCCCCGGTCTCCCCTACTTGTTAAAAGGTTTCCCATAATTATATTTTTAATCATCTCCCACCTTCACAAGGGGCTGAAAAGTGCGACCCCTGTTGGTTTTTTTATCAGAACTTTATGGGGGCTTAAAATTTTGCAATTTAAAAAAAATTCTTTGATAGCTTGATTTATTTAGATTTTTTTGTTTAACTTTTCGTGCAAAACCTTCAGTTTTTGAGCAAAAAATAAATTAAGTAAACATGAATCATTAAATATTCTAAAATAATGCATTTTGGTGATTTGTTAATGTTTATATTGGGTAGAATTGAGAGGCGCATTTCATTTTGAAATTTAAGAAATGACAACACGAAAACACCTGTCAATTATACTCAACAAGAACATTAACAAACCATGGTAACCACCAAAATGAATCGTTTTATTTTAGAATATTTAGTGGTTCATGTTTGATTATTTTATTTTTTACTCAAAAGCTAAACGTTTCTCAGGAAATATTAATGAAACGCCCTGTATATTAGCGTTAAAAACACTTTACTAAGGGAAACTTAAGTAACGACATAAATTCAAAATAGATACAACGTAAGCATAACTTAAAATGAAAACCAAGTTATAGGAGAAAAAACAGTCCATATTTAATTGAAGTAAATAAAAAAATGTTCTAAAATCCTAATTCCAATGCCACTTCTTATTTTTATATCCAAAACGCTGACTAGGCGTAGAAACATGTGAATTTTCGTTGATTCAGTATGCAGCTATCGTTTCGATAGACAGACATAGATATAAGCATGACTGACATAACTGAACCGACCAGCGTATTTCAAACTTATATAAGTTTTTTTGCACAACTTCGATCAGTCATTTGATCAAAATTATATAAACCTATAAAAATATCGCTAATAAACAACTTTTTTAATGATTATTGTAGAAAATGAAACTAATCCTGTTACTGTTGTGAAATTGGTATCACGTTATAACTTATAAATTGCAACACATTTATTTACCAGCCAACACCCAATAAATTTAAAAGTAAACATTGCCTGTTGGTTATTATGGGCCAAAATTGGAGAGACTATGGAATAAAGTAGTAAACTGGCGTTATCGCTAACAGTGTTCTAACTTAAGGTGACCGTAGCTTACTCACACCAGTTAAGGACCAAAATGACAAAAAACAGTAATTAATAGGACCATAACGTCTGCATATTTTTATAGTATCAATGTAAGTAAGAAATCAACCGAAGAACGTTTAAAAACAGTGTAAAAAAAAACATTCAGCAAATGTTGATAACGAATATAAATTATATATAAATAAATCGTACCCCAGGGTTAAACAATATACCTGTATGTATTTATATTCAACAAACTATTTATATTTTGATTATAGTTTTTGCTGAATAACTTTTTTCAAAAGTCTTTGTTTTCAATTTATTATTTGAACTTTTCTCTAGAGTGCACATGTTTGCATCTTGTTATAAGCATTGCAATGCTTAGGTGTGCTTTTTTGAAGCCTACATTTCATTAATCACAAAATATGTACGTTATATAATATATGGCTGCATTTATCCCTGAAAGGTACAAAGTTAAATTTACAATTTTCTTAAATGCTCCAAAACAAACGAGGTGCTGGAAAATGCTTGAATATTTAATCTATTTTTCGTAATTTATAATGTTTTTTGTTGTTCCATACAAAAAATTTATCAATCAAATCGTTTTCTACTGGTGACTCATTTGGATTGAAATGTTTCATCGATATTTCAATGATTTTTATAATTATTTCAACATCGTTCCAACATCTACTAACCCAGTGTTTCTCAAAGTGTTGCCCACGGACCCCCGGGGTCCCTGAATCCTTCTGAGGGGGTTCCCCGAGTCTTTTTATAATGTTCGGAAATCATCCAAATATAACAATTCAACAAAAATATTGTCTGCAAAACAATTCATTGCGTTCTTCAGAGTACAAAGTTTGAGAAACACTGTACTAACATTTATGTGTAGTTTTATCACATGTACCTATTCCTTAAGCTCCCAGTTTGGATTTTTTTGTATAGCATTTTAAAATTGTTTTTTTCTGCAAAAATGTGAAATCATAGAGGTTCAACTGCTTCACTAGAAAATTGCCTCTTATTTCTTATTATAATCACTTTCAACTTTTAACTATTATTAGTTTGGTGTAGCTTTAATTTTTTAATATATTTTGGGATGCCCTGATGTCAATAAATATAAGAAGCACTGTGTATGAGTAATTTTTTCATTTGTTTTTTATTTACAGGTGATTTGGAGATTCTGACTTACTTCTTCGGACCAGTAGGTGCCTTATTGGTCATCAATCTTGCCCTGTTCGCTGCAACCGCAAGAGAATTAACCTGTGGGCTATGGAAACGCGAATTAGTAAAATCCACTACCGAAAGGTGAGTTTTTAACACACAATTTCGTGTCAAAATTACACGTTTTACAGTCGTTTAAATTGTACGTATTTATGTTAGTAATTCTTCATGCGAACTCGGTATTAACTACATTTGCTAAAAGTAACCGGTTATATAGTGGTACACAATAATTATGTCGTGGCATTCCTAGCGTACAAAAACGTCTCGACTTTTGCAACATTGCTTGTTCTCGTTAAAAATACCAGTTCAACATAGTTCTTAAAACAATTAATAATTGCTCTAGCGCCTGGAATGTCGTTTAAGTCCAATTTTGGTATTACTTTGACTTTGCTGCTAACTAAAAATTCGCAGCGTCGATTGTGTTAACGTTACTGACAATTTTATCGAAGCGCTAAAGCTGTGCTTCATTTAAATTCAGATTTGTATCTTAACAGCAGCGTAGTAGTCAGGATTTTTGGGCCCCTAGGCAAAAACCACCAATGGCCTTCATTTTAATACTTTTATTATTTCGCTGCTATCCTTGCACTAACATCTGAGTTTTTTTGTAAACTACGATCGAAAACTTACTTATCTTTGTTACTTTTGCAAAAGACATATAAAATTATATATTTTCAGAGGACCAAGAATTTTTTTTTCAATAAAATGGCTCTATAGATACCTACTTCATAAGTAAGTATAAATTTGCACCTTCTAAATCTCATAAAATACGATCGTCGTTACAAATGAAAATAGAAGAATGTACCGGGTGTAACTGAGTTCTGGTACACCCCTTTTTTTTCATTAGTTTTGATTTTGGATAAATGAATTTTAGACGTATGAGATGTGTAAAAAACCGGTTTCGCCGGTAATGACCCTAACTTTGTTATTTCAAACGGAACACCCTGTATATTTTTACATTTTTGGAAAGAAGAAGCTATTTTGAATACATCTGCACCATTTTGGTTAATTTTTATAACCTCAAATTTTTGGATGAAAATTTATTTTGTTATTGTGTCGTGACTAGGGTGACCAGACGTCCCCCGATTTTTAGGGAATTGTCCATATTTTTGGTTCAACGTCCCGGTGTCGCCAAGATGTTTTTTCGGGACTATTGTGTGTCCCGATTTTCAAATACTAAACAGGGATGCGCAAAAGTATGGAAACAGACAAATATCTAGAATATTATTGCAGATATAACAATGACATTTTGTATCTGAGTGTTATGTTACTTTGCGGATTCGATGAAAATATTAAGGTTACAATACGACTTCCGGTTCAACCGGAAAAGGACTTTACAATTTTAAATAGAACGTCCTGTATATTTTTACATTTTTGGATTCCTTTTAAAATTTAATTTCAAAAATGTATAAGGTTATATGGGAATAAAGTCAACCGTTTTCGTAAAATTTATATTTTTATGAAATTTTGAGCCATATAGCACTTTAATTTTTTTTAACATTAAAGTTATTCAAAAAGGCATGAGAATTTCCTTTAAAAGTTGGATTAACAATAGAATAATTAACACTGCTCTAGATAAATTTTAAAAATATTATACAGGGTGTTTTTTACGCTTGGACAAACTCGTGAAACTTTCAGGGTTTAGGTTATTGTTATGAAGGTCAGTTAGATCTGTCTGTTAAGTTATTTAAAAAGGCATGACAATTTCGTTTAAAAATCGGATTAACAATAGAATAATTAACACTGCTCTAGATAAATTTTAAAAATATTATACAGGGTGTTTTTTACGCTTGGACAAACTCGTGAAACTTTAAACATCGATAACTAATTTTTCTTAAATACAACACCCTATATGTTTTTACATAATTTTGTAGAAAATTTGATTGCCTTTCAAAAACATTAACCATGTTTTATAGATACCAACCCATTGACTGCCAAGCCAATTTTGCAAATGTTCACCAGCAGGCCAATATAATTTTATTTTGTAAATCGTGTTTTTTCAACTTAAAACTCTATATAAAAGTCATAGTTTTCAAATAGACTAAATTTTGAAGGCACGGGACGAATTTCGTCCTGGCTATCAAATATGATAGCCGCGGCACCCCAAGAAAATTAGTGCAATTTTTTTGATTATAGGCCATAGCTATGATATTTGATAGCTAGTTGAATTTGATATTCACCACTAAAAACATTTATTTATGTTCAATTTTTTTTTTACTTTTGTCGTATGTACAGGGTGGTCCAAATTCGATGGGATTGCATGGGTATCTCGCTTAATAAGCAAGATAGAGAAACGGTTAAATTACCAAAAATGTGCAGTTTTTTGAGACAAACTCAGAACCGTTTTCAAAAATATTTTATCATTTCCGGTTCCTGAGTTATTAGAGAAAAAACGTTTTTTTTTTTTATTTTTATAATGTGTCATATTTTCGTTATTGTTCCAAATATTGAAAAAATGTATGAAGATAATTTTTGGTTATTTTTATGTAGAATTCGATTGGTTTATAGAGTCTTTAAAAATATATTACAAAGCGTGCACATTTATTTGATTTTTCAAATAATAACTAATATACAGAGTATTTAAGTTGTAACGTTAATCCAAAATTACTTTTAACGGTAATAGATAAAAATGCTCTGTTAATGTAGTTGTAGGTTGTTTGTAGTCAATGTTGAGGTCAATAAAAAACCGTAACAACTTTTTTTGGTAGGTAGGTAAATTTTAAAATTACGAAATAATTTAATATTTATTCAAGAATGCGTGGTAGCTCATACAGGTATGTTATAAACACATGCAGAAACGTTATTCTGACATATATTGTTATCAAATACCCACAAATATACAATCACACAAGTTTATTTGGTTTGATTGAAGGGTATAAGTGTGAACAAGTGTTTTTTACTAGGAGTAACCGAAAGTTAACTTTGATGGAAATTAAAGCTGCTACGATGAAATCGTGTGATAACGATGATTTTGCTTCGTTTGAATGTGACAGCGATGCTGAATATTCCCCTGGAAACTTATCCGACGAAAGTGATACAGATGATATTGAAGATATTATTGAAGCTATGTCAATAGAGGAAGAAAATGAGGATTTGATAGAATTGCTTGGTAATGATCACCAAGAAAACAACAACACCACTACCCAAGGAACTTCACGGTGGACGGAATATGTGGGAAGACATAAAGTATGTGACTTCGCCGGCAAGCATGGTTTACAATCAGACATTTTACCTCAGAGCACACCATTAGATTTATTCTCACTATTTGTTGATGATGAGGTAATTAATCATATTGTTGTTGAAACAAATAGGTTCGCTCAACAAAATATTGCATCGGAACCAAAATCTAAGCATGCCAGAATGAATCGATGGATTGAAACGGGCCCTGAAGAAATTAAAAAATTTCTTGGGTTGATGATGTGGATGGGCTTGGTACCACTCGGACGATTGGAAAACTATTGGTCACAAAACAAAATGTACAATATGACAGCCCCACGTGCGGTAATGCCTCGCAATCGTTTTCAGGCATTACTATCTATGCTTCATTTCAGCAACAATGAAATAAACGATACAGGTAACAGGCTGCGAAAAATACACCAGCTCATTGACATGCTCAAAAAAATTTCAAAGCTATTTTTTACCCAGGGGAAGATTTCGTTATAGACGAAACTCTCGTGCCATGGAATAAAACCCACCGCTATGGAGTTAAGCTGTTCAAACTGTGTTCAACTGATGGTTACACATGGAGTCTTAAAGTCTACACCGGGAAGTCTGCATCTGGAGAGCGTAAAACCGGACTGGCAAAAAATGTCTGCATGGAACTATCGGAATTACTTCTTAATGAAGGTAGAACTCTGTATATAGACAATTTTTACACCAGCTACGAATTGGCACAGTGTTTGTTAGAAAAAAAAACGCATGGTGTTGGAACCCTAAGGGCAAATAAAAAAAATATTCTAAGGGACGTTCTCCAAACCAAATTGAAGAAAGGAGAAATTATTTCCAAAGAAGATGAGAATGGCATTGTCGTATTAAAGTGGAAGGACACCCGTGATGTGCGCATATTGAGCACAAAACACGCTCCCACATTAGTTTCGGTGCCAAATAGGCAAAGCAGAAGATCGCGAATTCTCCAATTGGCCAATACAAATCTACGTGCTGACACTACTCCAACCAGCCAAAGCCTTCCACAAAGCATATCATCTACCAGCATAAATCAATCTGCAGTCGCTACTCCAACCAGCACAACGCCATCAAGACGACCATATCGAAGGGCTTTGTTAAAATCAGAAGCAATATTAGCATACAACAAAGGCAAAGCTGGCATAGACTTATCTGATCAGATGGGTTCTTATGCCACCACCCTAAGAAAAGGTGTTAAGTGGTACAAGAAACTTGGAATAGAATTACTGTTGGGAGTTGCAGTAGTCATTGCATGGGTTGTGCATGCTCATGTCACAAAATCTAAAATGCAAATTCGAAAATTCAGGGAGAGCTTGGTTGCTCAGTTGCTAAATATACATATAGGATCGGATCAAACAAGCGTCGCAACGACTACGAACCAAACACCAGCGAAAACGCACCATCTCATTGAAAGGGTTGATGAAAACAGTAAAAAGTTACGACGTAAATGTAATGTTTGCTATACCAACATTTCTAAAACGGAAGGTCGTGAAGAACCAAGAAAACGGGCTAAGTTAAGTTACTTATACTGTGACACATGTCCTAAAAAACCACAGATGTGTCATGAATGCTTTAACAGCTATCATTGATTAATAAGTTATAATATAAGATTATATAAAGTGAATTGTTTCCCAAATTGAATTTAAGTTATAAAATATGGATTATCTTCTTGTAAAGTTTGTGAATATAACAAAATTTAAGTATTAGGATAAGTTTATAAAAATATTTTTTTTTCTAGAATTAAATTTAACTTAAATAAAATGAAATTTAGAATTATATTTAATTTAAGTTATAGGATACGTTTACAAAATGAATTATATTCCAAAATACATAAAACTTTATACGTACTTTTGTACAGTTTATTTGAATTTTACAAATTTTTTGTTTATCATGAAACAATGTTCATAAAATCTATACCTTCATCAATTTGCGCAAACCACGTATTCGCAACACTTTGTGAGGCTCCCAGCATTCAAACTCACAAACGATTTGTATGTAACAGATATCATATTTGATAGCCATGGCCTAACGTGAGCAAATACAATGGCTATCATATTTGATAGCCATGGCCCCCAGGGAAACATCACTGGCTATCAGAAATGATAGCCATGGCAGTCAATGGGTTAAACTAATAGTTTTCGAGATATCGCGATTTTATTGTACATTATTCGGGCAAGGGGCGACGTAATATTTTCGAGTAGGCTATGAAGGTAGACAGCGGTAATTTTGAAACAATTGATAGGTAAAAAAAGTAGATAGTCACTTTTGGGTAACTCTGTATTTTGGAAATATCAGAAAATCGGTGTAACCGAAAAATTCCTGTTTCATGTTCTTAGTCGTCATGTTCCAATCTTTAGTTGTACCGATCTTGTCACCCTAGCCGCGACATACATAAATTGAATTTTATTACGTCAACAAGTCTCCGAAAAACGTTTTTCTAAATTTTATTTTTAATTGAATAATAAATTTAATACGATTAATAGGATATCTTAAAAAGATTTTATAATATTTTAAGCCTTTGATGCAGCCCCTTAACACAAATATAAATTATTGGTATTGTTGTATTCATTAGCAAATACTCTATTTAAACAACCGCATGTACCACTACCGTTGCATGTAAAAAGATTGACTTTCTCTCAAAAAAAAAAACGATTCTGCAACCTTCAAAGCCGATTAAAGTAACCCAAATGTCAATTAAAATTCGCAAAAACATTTTTTGGACACTTGACATATGACGTTTCAATTTATATGTCACAGCACGCTTAATAAAAAAATAAATTTTCATCCAAAAATAATTTGAGGTTATAAAAATTACTCAAAATGATGCAGTTGTATCCAAACTTGCTTCCTTTTTCCAAAAATGTAAAAATATATAGATTATTCCGTATAAAAAGGGTCATTTCCGGTGAAACCGGAAGTGAAACAATAGTGTACCTAACCTACATATATTCAAATAATCCGGTATTTTACACATTTTTTATCATTTCATTTGATTAAATGAAAACTTTAAAAAAGGGGTGTAAACTCAGTTACACCAGGTATAATTAATTTTTACTTTTAAAAACAACTACCTAAAACAAGTATACTATACCGAGTCTGTAGCAACTGTATCAATTTCCTAGCAACCAAAACGCAGCAGTCTTCCCCAATAGTTACAAATATCGATTGTAAAATTATAAATTATCTCGTAGCAAACTGGAAAATGAATCAATCAAATGACATTTTGTTACAAAATAATATCTTTCAATGTATAAAAAAATTGAAAAAGCTAGAATTTTTTGGAAAAATTGAAATGTGCGCATTCTAAAAATTTTGCACCTCTTTAAAATTTGGTTGCCAATGCCCCTCTATGCTCTTAACGGGAGGTCCATCACAGTCGTGGTGTAGCCCGCGGGACCCATAATTACAGCCCATAAACTTTGTTGATTCCAATTACATGGAAGCTACGCCTTTGCTTAACTGTAATTCATCTTCATTCAATTAATTTATTCAAAAACTTCCTGTCCTGTCCTAGCATAAATTTATCTGATAACACCATGCGTAGGTTAAAGTCAAAGTTAAATCATGCCCTAATATGAATCCCCATGTCTTGTGCTGGTACTCGAAGTTCTTCCTGCTTTACCAAACCTAAATTGAACTTCTCGAAGTATGTTTAGTGCCATTTCATGTTAAGACAAATGAACTTTAAAGATTAACCTGACAAGTCGATTTTTATCTGTCGTTTGCATGCCTTTGCTTTACTCAAAAGGTCTAGAAAATGTTTAAATCTCTGTCGATTTTCTAAGATTAAAAGCGTACGTGTCGACGAATAAGCGAGGAAAATTTGAAGACAATTAAAACTTCAAACAAAGGATTTTAACGAATCACATTGTGTGAAGTTTAAATAGTTTATTGGCACAAATTAAATTAGTGACTCAATAAAACGTGATAATATTTCTCTAACTTGTATATTGATTGTGACGATAGGTACATGACGTGTGGAATGCAAAATATTTAAACAAATAAAATTCTGTTTGTCTTTAACTTTAAACAATTGTTATTTATTGATAGCGTCTGCTACGCATTTAACATTAATATTTGTCACTACTTTCGCTAGATACGGTACTATACAGTGTGTCAAAGTCCAGGCATACGATAAACTAAGCCGCATTATGGTTGCATTTCGTTTTAGGTACTGACGTTGATACGAGATGTCAGTTGAGTGATGTGTGTTAATTTGAATTTTGTTGTTGTTTAAGTTTAAGCTACGAATTTTTGTTAATTATAAAAAAATGTTCTTAAGATAAATCGCCGTAATGTTTTTTAATCATTTTTGTCCCGCGAGGCCTCATTTGATATCTACTCAAGACCCAATGTCCATTAAAATGGACATGTGGAAAATCCAGGAAAACGAAAATTTAATTCATTTAAAAAATATGAATTACGTTATTTATAACCTAAATAATATACTTACAAGCCTCAAAATTAATTCAGGTCTGAAGAGGTTAACAAAGCAACTTAGTCATGCTAACACCTTTTTATAAAATTCCATGACATAAAGTATGGTCATAAAACCAAAATCGGCCAATACTTTAAATCTAAAATATCTAAATATCTCTTTTGTATGGTTGCAATTTGCAAAGCAAACCTTTGTAGATATTTTTACAGAATATAAATCGACGATATTAATTTGTTTAAACATCGTTTTGATTTTGAGATAAACGACGAAGTTGCATATTTTTAAACGGAATGACAGTGTTTGAGTTTTATATTTATTTAGATTTGTGATCTCTAAATAACAAAAAATTTATCAAATAGGGCTATAAAACTTGAGTATCATGAATTAAAAAAAAAAACATATTTGGTATTATAATGGGAAAAAGTTACAATTTAAGTAATAATGAAATAAAAATAAATAATAAGGCCGTTTTATTAGCAATAAATAAACTACATTTCATATTTTACTTCAAATTTGTAACCACTAAAGCTGATACAAATAATACAATAGATTATTTTGTTAAAGATGTACATAAGTGATAAAAAAAATGTCAAAAATGTTATCCTTGCTCAATAAAAATTGATCGAATTCGTTACTGTATGTAATATTTAATTTCTAAAATTAATTAAGCTTCTGTTCGGTAATCATTTTTTTCTGCGTCCGTCCAGAAAATCAGTTGTTTACTGGCCTAGGCGAGAAAGTAGCTGGTTGCCATGGTAATGAGTTGTTTTGTTGATTTGCGCCTTCAAACAAGCGTCATTGTACCACTAAGCGAGTTTTCACCTGTAGTTTGTTAAGTTATTGTTAAATTATGGATGGTGACGATAGTGATTTTGGTGTCAGTGGCGGGCACAGGAAAAATATTGTACGTAACATACTCTTGTCCTTTCAGGACTCGCCTACGGCTCGTCCAAAAACTGTCTACTCGTCCAGTACCAAGTACCACTTTCCGGTCTTTTTACGTAAATAACTATTGTTGTTCGTAAATAACATTAGAAATGTGGTAAAAATTAGATTATATGCATAACTATTTTTAGCGTTAAACAATTTATTGATACCCTTCTAATTGCATTGCTTTTTACTTTAGTTTTGTGTTTTTTTTAATTGCTGTAGCAAATGTTTTATTTATGGCATTCTAGTTTTAAAGACGCTGTTATTTACAGCCTAAACATCAAAATAACCAAAAAATCGTTAAAAAAGCTTTGTTCCCACAACAAAGCCAACTAAGATTTTCGTTAAAAAAAAACAGTCCCGTTTATTTATACCGGGTGATTCAGTTTGAGTTTGACTGTCATACTCCTATAACTTTGTTACTTTAAAAGGAAATCTCAGTAATCCTTATATTTTTGTAAATCGCATTAAATTTTCTATCAAGTGACCGTAAAACGTTTTTTCTAAGATGAAATACATCAGACTAGCGATAGCCAACCTTTTTTTTTTTTAATTACATTTATAATTTGTTTTATTTTGATAAAAGAATTTAATTCTGAGTGTAATAGTGCATTAAAAAAATATAATAGAATGGTAAATTTCTAAGAAAACTAAGTTTAAAAATTATTTATGACATTTTTAAATAATCACTAATTTTTTTATGGTCATATCTAGTGTACCATGATTTTTTTAACTAAAAGCATCTCTTTTATAAAACGTAACGTTTGTTTCAAACAAAGGACCTTGTATATTTTATGGTATAGTGACGTTGCCAATTGTGAGCCTCGATTTTCAGACACACTGTATATGTAGCTATTAACAAAGCAGACTTTTCGTTCTAATCCAACAATGAATTATGCTGCGATTTGCATATACATATATTTTATAACGATATTTCATTATTACCAGTTCGTTAACTAGTTTACCACCAATTAAAAATACAAGCAGTAAATTTGTAACCATCTATAAACAAATTAGGTTATCAGAGGCGCCTACGATCTTGCTACCGGCTAAATTAACGAGCAGTTTCTCTTTAAATGTTAGGATACAGTATCGTTAAGTTAAATTATATTGTACAATAGGAAAGTGTCGATGATTCATTATTTGAACAAGATTAAGTAGGTACCAACTACTGCAGATGGAACGTAATGAGTAATCAAAAACTTCGATAAGAAGTTTAGCTCTTCTGTTAATGCTTGAATACGTTCATAAAGTTGTAGCTTTAAATAAAATACATCAATAAGAATTATTTTCGTTTATATTGCAAGAATATGCATCTGCAAACTGTAATTTTAGAGTTTCTTTTAAAACTCTGCTAAATTTTGTATTCATATCAATTTAAATTCGTTTTTAACTCATTTTTGTACGTTATTTGGCTGTTTTAAACTGAAATTACAATTACATTTGTACTGAATAATATAAATTTCAGATATAACTGTATTATAACCAAATGTAAGCCGTAAAAATTATAACCTGCGGCCTTTTTTTGTTAAAATATATAATTTATAATTATTGGTGATTTTAACGAATATTTGTATCTTTTTTAGGGCCGCCTTGGGACGAGTATGTCTAAAATTAGTTATAGTGATGGGCATCACTTGGATAGCCGATGTATTGTCTTGGGCAGTCGGTGGCCCCCAAGAATTGTGGTACGTTACGGATCTCATCAACTGTCTCCAAGGCGTGTTTATCTTCATCGTAGTTGGCTGTCAACCACAGGTAAATTAAAATTAATATAATCTTTTATTGTTATTTATAAGTAAAATACAAAAAACCTACCGGTTCAGCGAATATAAAGAATTAGAACATTGTGGTAAAGCATACTATTTGAATATATGTATAAAGGGTGGGTGATTCAGTTTGTCTGTCTCACCCTCACACCCCTATAAGTTTGTTATTTTTAGAGGAAACCCGTATAAACCTTATATTTTTTCAATCGTGAAAAATTTAGTATCGAATGACGTTCAAATGTTTTTTCTACGATGAAATATGTTAGACTGGCGATAGTCAATTTTTTTTTGAAATTACATGGTATACTTTTTTTATTTTTATTGATTCTGATAGAGAATTAAATTTTAAACCTGATAGTGCATTAAAAAAATAAGCATACATAGGAAAACTTTCAGAAAAATTTGTTTAAAAGTTATTATTTTGCGCAAAATCGTTGTTTTGGACTAAACAAAACACGATCGCTGTAGTCATTGATAATTTATAACTTGTTTCATTGTGTTCTATTCTTATTATATATTACTGAATCATGAGTAAGTAATCTTTAAAAAGTATTTTTTTTTTTTAAATTATGCTATATACCCAAATTGTTATTTACGGATGTGTGTATATTTACTGTAGAACGCAGTTCAATGACTCGCATTTTTTTTGGCAGAGAACTGAACTAAGCACCTATTATATTTTTCAAGCATTTGCGTCTATGGCATGTACGCTAATTTAATTTTTGCAAAACTGTCGCGCTCTTTCAAGATGATGTATTTTTAAATACATAATTTACTTTACATTGTGAAAACAGTGTTTTACACAAACGTATTTAGTGGCGTTCTTTAATTAACAGATTCATCATAGTGGCGTGACATTTGAAAAGGCAATGTTGCAATCAAAATAAAAGTTAATTAAGGTACTTTATATGGTTTTGAAAACAAAAACTCATAACAGAAAGTGTATGTAATGATTAATAAGTGTTCAATAATCTAATGATAATTATAATGGTATATAAAGGCACCACCCTTGAAAATAATTCAATAATTTGTATCTACTGTAAAAACAAATTATGACTTTCCTAAACGAACAGAAAGTAGTTATGTAATTTTTGGAGTATGTATACCAAATTGACAAACTGTGAAGTCAAAATTTTAGAACGTTTATCAAAAAAATATGCAAAGCTACATATTTAGAAGTTTTTAAAAACTTTGAAGAGCTGTAAAATAAAATTAAGCGATTTTTAAACAATTTGGAGGTAGATATGTCTTCCTTAGAGTATGTTCCAAGGCCTACTATTTAAAAATGTTGCAATTTCTCTTAACTTTATCAAAAATTCTTAATAACTCGAAAATTGTTGCAGATAGTATAGGAAACGCGAATACATATTGATGCAGAATGTAATTTTGCATTAGAAAATGAAAAAAAAGTTTGGCCATTGTATTTGAAAAAAACGAGTCTGAAGTTGTATTAAAAGAAAATTAAATTTTGGACACCCTGCTAGTAATGCATCGATTGCAAAAATTCCAGGATGTACTCCAAGGTTTCTTCTAAGCATGGTCTAAATTTAAGCGGTTTTTCTTCAAAAATGGCTGCGTTAGATAATATTAAGCATCACGATGAAAATCAAAAAATTTTCAAAAAAGTCCAACAATCTAAAAAATGACTGCATTTGGGTATAGGTAATGCTAACAAAAGTCCCTCTTAAATAACGTTTTAAATCCAAATACGCAATAAAAAATAGACCATTGTATTTGAAATAAGAAAGTAGACGTCAATTTCCGGTGTTTCCGGAAGTGTCGCCATCTTGAAAATATCTTCAATAAATAGATCAGATGCCATTATGGTCATAATCAAAATTTCAGATCCATACCCTTTTTCATTCTTTATATATTTTTAAGTACCGGTCTCAATCAATCACCCTGTATAACAGTTAAAAAACTTTTACAAATATGAAAAAATTCAAACTAAATATTAAAATATTTAAAGTGGTAATGATCTGTGTATATTGCAGAAGTTAAATGTGTTAAATGTTTGTATTTGTTATAGGTTTTAACAGCAGTAAAACGATGGTGGTGTTGGAGAAAACATCACACAACAGGCACAGCTGGTACAACGAACCATCATTCATCCAGCTCGCAAGGTTTACCTTCCATGGGTGATACCATCACTAATCATAGCGTCACCAATAACACAAAATCAGTACCCCTAGAAACTAGTTGTTAGTTTTTGCATTAACTCAAAGATGCCAAATAAATTGACAATAAACATTTTTATTATGAGACGTGGGAGCAATAACATTTTTGTACGCTATTTATTTTTTTGAATAATATTCGAAGCTCGGTATCAAAGCCAAAAGTGCTATGTGTAGATAATTAATTGTAACTAGTCACCTATTCTTATGTTAGGATAAGAAAATTGTGTAATGTGTTTGTAAGTTATCTGTGAATTGCGTTATTTATAAGTTTTTATGTTCTACTATGGCTTTTTTCAAACTGGTACACAAAGCAACCTAATGGCGTAAAATAATATTTTTAAAAAAAATTTGTAACTTAGATAATCAACGGATTTTTTTTTAAATTTACATTAACCCTTTCAGCCCTGACTACTTTTTTATTAGAAATGCCCGTATGCCGGGCTATTTTAGACGTTTGCGGAATCGTACGGCCTTCGTCATTGTACCAAATTGTCTTCGGCAAAATACGTTCCTCGGTCTCACTACTCGAATATTATACGTAATTATCAACACTGTTAGAAATAAAAACGCATATTCAATTTTATCTGTTTATTTTCAAAAAATTGTAATCAAAAATGTTTGTTAGTAATTACGTTTACAATGATAAATTTCGAAACAGGAAATTATCAAATTGTCTTCGGCAAACTACGTTTCGCGGTCTCACTACTCGAATATTATACGTAATGATCAACACTGTTAGAAATCAAAATACATATTCAATTTTTTCTGTTTATTTTCAAAAAATTATAATTAAATATGTTTGTTAGTAATTACGTTTACAATGATAAATTTCGAAACAGGAATTATGCAAAGAGGAGCATTGCAATCCTTGCAATAATACGACGTTTCTTTTCTTTTATCATGCTTACTACAAACAACGCATCTCCTAACTTTTTGTTTACTTCCTTCTTCCGTTGGAATTTTACTAAACTGTTAAATAAAATATAATAATTACCTTTGTATTTTAAAATAAAATCAACTATAAGCACAATAAACACGTTAAAACTGAGACTGACTAATGCACTGATATGCACGCGAGTTTAAACGATTTTACACGAATCTATAGAGCCTAATAAACGTATTTTAACCTATCAAACGGACGCGTACGGTGTTCGTCGTCTAAATATAATAAGTTCGAAAAAACACGGCCTTCGGCAGTTGGTCACAAAATTTTATTGCGGAAATATACGGTCTTCGGGCTGAAAGGGTTAACAGCCAAAATTTTAATAAATAGTTATTTGTTGCACAGGTAAATGTACTTGTATATATCTTTACAACAGTTTGAGAAGTGCTGTTTAAAAACAAAGTGCTTGTGTATACTATACACTATCTTGACAAATCGAATATTTGAGACTGACTGACCATGTGTTTTGTAAATGTTTGCAGTTTTGTTATGTTTTTTCTCAACTTTTTTTTAATCGCAATATTCTTTCCTGACAAAAAATCATTAAGAAGTCTTTATTCCATTCACACAAAAATTGCACATTTCATTCAAGTTCTTACCATTTTGCCATTGTTTTTATGCAACTTATACATTTAAATTGAAAACAGAAGCGATATTCTTTTGTTCATAAAATAGTAGTGCTTCTCTTATTTGCCCATCTTTTTTGTTTATTATTATAGTTTAGTTCCTTACCTGTTAGTTTTAGTGTTACCATTGCCAATGTAGTGTAAAGTACTTATGTACGTTCGTTTTTGTAATAGTTAGTATTAGTACTATGTATTTTTTTTTTAATATTTCGCATTAAGGCGCTGTTTAAGTTTCCTTATTTGTTGTAGTAACTGATACATCGATTAAGTGTTGCTTTTTGTATAAATAGTTTTATAATGTTGTTTTTATTCAGTATTACTTTACTATAATTCTTATAATGTTATATTGAAAAATATAAAAATGTTTGTGTTAACTTGTACCAGTATTTTATGTGTCAATAAAACATTATATTTTAAAAATGGTCTTTTTTATCGTTTGTAACTACCAACTATATCTTTATAACAAATAATTTAATTGTCAGATATAAGACACCTACCCTATTAACATATTTGATTATTCCAAGATACTTTTATAAAAATAATAAATAAACAGTTAATTTCATGAATAGTTCATACAGCGTCTGGTAGTTCAACTAAACATTTTCTATTAAAACGACCTAACGTAAATCTAACCTAACTTTAAACACTTGCCGATCGATCATTGTAGTGTAGACAACTGAGTCTTCCTTAGGTATAAACAAATTTTACTGCGGTTACCTTTGTTGCTATTGAGATTATGATTGTTATTAATAAAGGTAACCACAGTAATGTGTTTATACCTAAGGAAGATTCATCTGTTTAGATTGACCCCTAGTTACTTAGTTTGATTCAGGGATGGTTTGATTATCCATAACATAAAAGGATGGCGTCTACAACTAATAACTTCGATTTGAGTGCCAGGAGAGTAATTAAAAATGAACTGTGTTGATAAAACAAATAACCAACAAATTAAAGAGAAGGAAGAAGAATATAAATTACAATTGTTAGCAAGCGATGAAGATCTGGAACCAGATAGCAAAATGTTTGAGGTTGAAGAATTTCTGAGTACCAATTTTAAATTTGAAGAAAACTTCGATTTGAGTGACAGGAGAGTAATTAAAAATGAACTGTGTGTAGATAAAACAAATAACCAACAAATTAAAATGGAGCAAGAAGAATATAAACTACAATTATTGTTAGCAAGCGATGAAGATCTGAAACCAGATAGCAAAATGTTTGAGGTTGAAGAAGAATTTCTGAGTACCAATTTTAAATTTGAAGAAAACTTGGAGATGCTCAATAATGAAAACTTCATGGGAGGTAGTTTAAATGAATATAAAATTACAGACACACGAATTGAACATACACAAAACCCTAAAACGTGTGATGTTGATAGAGCAAACGTGTTAAATGAAAAGAATGTTGCGGCGTTGGAAAAACTGGCATATTTGGAAGATGACAAAATATTATGTTTAAATGAAGTAAATGATCTTTTCCCAGTTATATCAAACGGCAAAATACAAGAAAGTGATGTTAATAAAGTACAAAAAAAATCATTTGCATTTGAGAACAACTTTCAGTCGAACAATAAGCAATATTTTCATCAAATTACCGATCTGAACAAGCAGCAAAGTAAATATAAACTTAAAAATTGTTACGTTCATTTACATCAAATCTGTACAAATGATAAAAAGTCAAAGGAAGGTAATAGTGCAGACAAAATAAAAATGTACAAAGAAAGTTTGACCCAGAAAAATAATTTTACAGTCATAAAATCCAAAACCAAGTACAATACACTATTAAAATGTAATGTTTGTAAGAAACATTTCAATCAATGTGATATGAAGACACAAACGGATGAAAAACCTTATAAATGTTACGATTGTGAGAAGTTTTTCATTCAAAGATATAAATGTGACATTTGTGAGAAATTTTTCAGTCGTAGTGACACATTGAGATTACATATGAAGACACACACGGATGAAAACCCAAATAGGTGTAACATTTGTGGAAAATGTTTCAGCTTAAGAATTAATCTGAATTTTCATATAAAGATCCACACGGGTGAAAAACCTTATGTATGTGACATTTGTGGGAAATTGTTTAGTCAAAAATTCATTCTCAATAGACATATGAAGGCACACACGGGTGAAAATCCATATATATGTGACACTTGTGGGAAATCATTTAGTCAAAGATGCACTATCGATAATCATATGAAGACACACACGGGTGAAAAACCATGTAAATGTGACACTTGTGGGAAATCGTTTAGTCAAAGCAGCCCTCTCGGTAGACATATGAAGACACACACGGGTGAAAAACCTTATAAATGTGACATTTGTAGGAAATTGTTAAGTCAAAAATGTAATCTCGATGGACATTTGAAGACACACACGGGTGAAAAACCTTATAAATGTGACATTTGTGGGAAATCTAGTCATAAATATACTCTCGATGGTCATTTGAAGACACACACAGGTGAAAAACCTTATAAATGTAACATTTGTGGGAAATTGTTAAGTCAAAAATGTACTCTCGATGGACATTTAACACACGGGTGAAAAACCTTATAAATGTGACATTTGTGGGAAATTGTTTAGTCAAAAATTCATTCTCAATAGACATATGAAGGCACACACGGGTGAAAAACCTTATAAATGTGACATTTGTGGGAAATTGTTTAGTCAAAAATGTAATCTCGATGGACATTTGAAGACACACGGGTGAAAAACCTTATAAATGTGACATTTGTGGAGAATCGTTTAGTCAAAAATGTAATCTCGGACATTTGAAGGCACACACGGGTGAAAAACCATATAAATGTGACATTTGTGGGAAATCGTTTAGTAAAAAATTCACTCTCGATAGACATATGAAGGCACACACAGGTGAAAAACCTTATAAATGTGACATTTGTGGAAAATTGTTTAGTCAAAAATGTAATCTCGATGGACATTTGAAGGCACACACGGGTGAAAAACCATATAAATGTGATACTTGTGGGAAATCGTTTGCTCAAAGCAGCACTCTCGGTAGACATATGAAGACATACGGGTGAAAAACCTTATAAATGTGACATTTGTGAGAAATTTTTCAGTTGTAGTCAAGCGTTGAAATTACATATGAAGACACACATGGGTGAAAAACCATGTAAATGTGATAATTGTGAAAAGTTTTTCATTCAAAGAAATCATCTTAATGTTCATATGATGACACCGACGGGTGAAAAACCTTATAAATGTGAAATTTGTGAGAAATTTTTCAGTCGTAGTCGAGCATTAAAATTACATATAAAGACACACGGGTGAAAAACCATTTAGGTGTGATATTTGTGGCAAATGTTTCCGTCAAAGAATTAATCTGACTTTTCATATAAAGATTCACACGAATCAAAAACCTTAAAAATGTGGCCTTTGTCAGAAATTCTTTGTATACAGAAATGTTATTCATGTACATAGGACACACGGGTAAAAAACCTTAGAAATGTGGCTTTTGTTAGAAATTCTTTGTATACAGTACTATTTTTATTTTATTTCATTTTATTATTTTTTTTATTACTGTTGGTATTTATTCCTGAGAATTTGTTGTTTCGTTTTTAGTTTGTAACTAAAAAAAAATAAATTATGTAACATTTATGTTTTGTTTGTTAAGTAGTGAAAACCTTTTTCATTATAACTTTATACAGTTTGTATACCCAAGTGCATCAAATAAAATTAAAAACTGCAATATTAAACGAATAAAAATATTTTTATTGCAAATTCGATATAATAAAGAATACATGACCACAGCAAATGAAGTAGCGCTCAGCCGGCCCCAGTGCTACTTTGTTTGCTTGTTGGGGGGTGCCAAGAACCTTTGCCTCCCCTGGGTACGTCACTGACCACCACTGTTGCTCCTTTAAGCTAATTTAAATCAAAAATGCTTTTAAAATCAAAAATAGTATATTGATGACTAAATACAAGTGTAATAACACTCCTTAAATTATAATAGGGGATAAGACTTAGTATCACAGTACCTATTTTTAACAAATCTTAATAACCTAAACACAGAAGATGGAGTAACTCCAGGTATTCTACTAGCAGCTGCAATCTGCAACAAAAAAAATAAGAAACCCATACATTTCAACCAAACCAAATTCTTACCGTTTGTGGCTGTACAGCAATTAATTTCTCCCTTTCCTCAAGACTTAAATTAAGAGATTCAGACGAATAATCAACATTATTAGGAATAACATAGGCCTCATCACGTCTAACTTCTTGCAC
The DNA here is from genome assembly GCA_947652605.1 of Elmis aenea. NCBI lineage: Eukaryota > Metazoa > Arthropoda > Insecta > Coleoptera > Elmidae > Elmis > Elmis aenea. The sequence goes on along the minus strand of OX393579.1, from coordinate 45,198,727 downwards.
TTCCTCTGCTTGTTCCCTAATGGCTAGCTCGTATAAAGCCTCAATTTTTAATCGATTTTCAACATGACGTTTATTTTTTAAACATTCGAGTTCCGGCACTACTTTGGCTAATGCCGATACCGTTATATCATCATCAGAAAATTCTAGCATTTCAAAAGCCCTAAAAAAAATTGTAGAAAATAAACATAGACTAGGGTACCTCTACAAACAGGGTAAGGACAGGCGCTGGACAGCTTTCTATTGTATATACGGTCGAGTTTCGCTTGCCACTAAGCTGCGACCTCCAGACATAATATAGTTTGCAGGGAGAGCATAGGCAGTTGTACACATTTTATTTTTTTCTTGCGTGTTCAGAGTGTTTAAGTGTGATCCAAGACTTTAAAAGACATTAGTGATAGTTGTGTAAGTTATTACCATACCTAAATTTTATAACTTATGTTCAATTCAATTATTTTTTTAATTTAAAAAAAAAGTGCATAGTAATTATTTGTCTACATCAATTTAATAGCAATGATTGGAATTAATAATGTAATTTTGTCATAAAATATGAAAGTAAATTGATGAATCTATACTTTACAGTTGCTCATTGGACATTAAAACAGGAATTAAGTAAACAATTGTATGCAACTTAATTATCATAATTAATTAAAGTTGCTTAATATTCGTATCAACACATTTATCTATCTTGAAAACAAAGATTTGTGTGGCATAGAATTAGCAAAATTTTGGAACTTTAATATAAATTTAAAGACTAAAGCCGTTATTAAATAATTTTGTTAAGTTAGGTATTAGGATTCTTTATTTGATAAATATCATTAAATTAAAAATATTTTGCAAACGTAAAAATAAAAAATATGTTTACTATAACGTCTTGTTTTTTATTCCTTAAAAGCAGGACTCGACACGAAAAAAGGTTGATTAATGGTTAACTGAAAATCGACAACTTAATTTTTATAACAGTTTTTACTTAAAAACCAGTTTTTTCATGAAAAATTGGTTTACTGTAAAAAAACGATTTAAACCGTTTTTTGACATTATTTAGAATAGGAATGCAAATTATGAAAAGGTATCATCTATTTATAATTTTATAATATACAGGGTGATTCAAATTCGAGGGCGCCAATGGGGATCTCGCTTATTACTGAAGATAGAGGGTAGGTTTAAATTTGGCAAAGTTGCTACATTCGATGCTTATTGATAATCCAAAGAGAAATTGGAAATATCTCAAACGGTATCCGAGAAAATTAGGAAAAACTGGAAAATACGATTTTTGTAAATCGTTTATAACTCCTTCGGAGTTTGAAATATTTTAAATGTGTAAAAACGTTGCCCAAGCAACTTTTTAAGCCGAATCGGATTGTGGTCACAAATTTTTCCTAGATCGATTCGTTTTTGTTTTAGACAATCAACTTTGTTTTTTCTTATGGGCAGCATATCGCGTTTTTCTTCGTTATTAAAGTTCATTTTTACGACTAACAGACCTTCAAAACTTTTAGTTTGTTGATCGGTTGTCATGGAAACAACGTAAACTACAATGACCGGCCTACCTGATTTATAATGGTTATTGTTTAAAACGTATTTTTTCAAATATCACAATGAAAGAAAAAGTAAAATACTATGTGTGATACATCAATGGATTTAGAAAAATAAATGCTATTTGATAATGTAAATAGCAAAAATTGCGCCCATAAGAAAAAACAAAGTTGATTGTCATAAAACAAAAACGAATTGATCTAGGAAAAATTTGTGACCACCATCCGATTCGGCTTAAAAAGTTGCTTGGGCAACGTTTTTACACATTTGAAATATTTCAAACTCCAAAGGAGTTGTAAACGATTTACAAAAATCGTATTTTCCAGTTTTTCCTAATTTTCTCAGATACCATTTGAGATATTTCCGATTTCTCTTCGAATTATTAATGAGCACCAAATTTAGCAACTTGGCCAAATTTAAACCTATACTCTAGCTATTATAATAAGCGAGATCCCCATGGGCGCCCTAGAATTTGAATCACCCTGTATGTACAATCAAGCTTTCAGTAATGACCTCTGGTAAACTACTCGCATTTAATACAGATTATGTATTTTTTTAGTTATTTTTATCGAAAAAAAAAAATAAAAAAACGCCTTTTAATTATTTTGATTAAAATTACCGTTTTTTTGCCAATTAAATTAACAGTTTAGGTTAAAAATCACTTATACGGAAAAAAAAACGTTTAACCGGTTTAAAAAATCGGTTTCTTACCCTGCTAAAAGTACGTACAGCAGTATATTGTTGCAACTATCGTACACACAAAAAAAACGCTATTATTACAGTGTTTTAAATTCTTTTATGTACACTGCGTGTATCATGGGTTGCATGCATACTGTGAAAATACACGCTTTGTAAATGTTTTTTAAACATTAACAGCTAATAATAATTACTAAACCTTCATTTTACTCACTTTTAAGTTGCTATACTAACTATTGCATCTATTTCCGCATGCCAAATGAGTTTTTACCTTCAAATTTCGTTTAAAAATTGAATTATTAAAAGAAATCCTATATAATCCATTGCCGCTATTAGAAATTTGGAGAGTTCGTGAAGCTTGGCCATACCCTGTCATATAGAGGTACCCTAACATAGACTACACATGATGCACTTACGATTTTTTTGAATTATTTGCTGAAGGATTTAAATGTAATAAGTTTTTCCACTGGGATACAGTTTTCGTGATACTTCTTAATAACGCGATACTATCCTTCAATTCCTGATAAACTAGTTTCGTTCGAATGTACCTTGATTGTGACACACAACCGATTTCATAACCTTTAGCTGTTAAACGTAAATCGGCGTTATCGGGTCTTAGGCTTAGCCTAAATTCGGCACGACTCGTAAACATTCTGTATGGTTCTGTTGTACCTTGAGTTGTTAGATCGTCGATTAAAACACCGACATAGCCTTCGGTGCGGCTTACTACCAATGGAGCTTTTTTTAATGCCTATAAACAAGCGTTGTTAATATAAAACAGCTAATATGGAAATTATAAGATAGGCATACGTGGGCTCCAGCATTTACGCCCGCTATAACACCTTGGGCTGCGGCTTCTTCATATCCAGTTGTACCATTAATTTGGCCAGCTAAAAATAAACCCTGCACTCGTTTTAGTTGTAAAGTGTTTTGCAATTCCCTCGGATCTACATATTCATATTCAACACCATAACCTGAAGAAAAACTTTCAATAATCTATCAAAAATTTTAAAAAACTTATTGAGAAATTAAGCTTTCTTACTGTTAATAAATTTGCAATTGAGCATGAACTTATAAAATAGTTTCGTGTAATTAAGAGTATGTAATATACAGGGTGGACCAAATTCGATGGGTTTACATGAGTATCTTGCTTAATATTCAAGATAGAGAAACGGTTAAATTACCAAAAACGTGCACTTTTTTAAAACAAATTAGAAACTGTTTTCAGAAATATTTTATTGTTTCCGGTTTCTCATTTATTAGCAAAAAGCTGTTTTTTTTGTCATTTTAATAAATTGTCATATCTCTGTTATTGTTGTACATATCAAAAAAAACCTATAGGGATTATTTTTAGATTTTTTTTGGTATAGAATTAAATAGTGCTTAAAAATGCTTTCTTAATGTTTACCGTTTAAAAGTTATGACATTCTTACTTTTTTTTTAAATGACTTTACTTGACCATGACCTACTCGAATTCTTTATTATTTTCTCATTTCAAATATATAAAAGTTGATGTAGTTATTTTTAATAATACGAAAGTTACAAAGTTTTTTTTTTTAATATTTAGGGAATACTGATTATTGCAGAATGAACCGACAAAACTCAATCCCTCTTAAATAATCATTGAGATGTTGTACCACTTTAGTTTTATGTTTTACACCTTCTTGTTTTTTGTTTTCACAGCCTACTTTTTGTTATTAGTTTATCCATAAAAACAAAATGTTTGTAACTTTGATATTATTAAAACTATATACATAAACCCTTATACAGGGTGTTTCTTAAATATTGCGAAAAAATTTGGGAGGTGATTCCTTCACGAAAATTAAAGGGGGTCTTTCATATACATTTTTTTCCAAGACGTTTCCTTTCGTAGTTACATCCCCTTGTTTATGTTCATATTGGATAGAATTGACGGGTGTAATTCATTTTGACGTTTATGCGGCGACAACGCTAAAACGCCCGTCAATTCTACACAGTATGAACATAAACAAACCATGGTAACCACCAAAATTAATCGTTTTATATTGAAATATTTGATGGTTCATGTTTACTTATTTTATTTTTTACTCAAAAACTGTAGGTTTAACGAGAAAAACTAAAGAATAAAAAAAGTTTCTTAACAAATCAAGATTTCAAAACAAAAATTTTTAATTGTAAAATTTCAACCCACCAAAAAGTTCTGATAAAAAAACCAACAGGGGTCGCACTTTTCAGCCCCCTGTAAAGGTGGGAGATAATTGAAAATATTATGAAAAATAATGGAAACCTTTCAATAAGTATAAAACATCTACCAAATGTCATTTTCCTACATTTATCCAAATTTGAGAAATAAAATAAAAACCTTATTTTACCGCTTCTCTTCGAAAGGAGACGTCTAAGGAAAAAAATTTATATGAAAGACCCCCCTTAATTTTCGATAAGGAATCACCACCCAAAATTTTTCACAATATTTAAGAAACACCCTGTATATTTGAAATTAGAAAAAAAATAAGGATTTCTATAGGTCATGGTCAACTATAGTTTCCTTTTAAAAAAAGATAAGTTCCTGTCATACCTTTTTAACAATAAGCGTATTTTTTTTATTAGATTAACATCAATTTCTACTCAAAAAAATCCAAAGTTACACTTTATAAAGTTTTTCCATGTTTAAAACAATAACGGTGATAATACACTCTATAAAAATGACAAAAACAAACACTATTTTGCTGATAAGTGAATAATCGGAAATGATACAATGTTTCTGAAAACCGTTCTGAGTTTTTCATAAAAAACTGCATTTTTGGTAATTTAATCTTAAACATTAAGCAAGATACCCATGTAATCCTATCGAATTTGGACCACCCTATACACACGGATAATCAATAAGTCATTTACAGTTAATTAATACATATGGCATACCTGGTCTAATGATTTCCACATTTTCCAACCCAGGAATCGTCTTCACCAACTTTTCTTGTAAATCGGCTGGCAAAGTACAAGATAAACCATTGGGATAAATAACATTACTATTAAGGCCTTCAGGTTCTAACCAAACTTGATGTTGTCGACCACTAAACCTAAGCACTTTCGATTCAATACTGGGACAATACCTCGGTCCATTAATTTCTTCACTGACGTGTCTGTTTAAATGTAGGTTGTCTTTGACTATTTTTTCTATTTCTGTTGTGGTATGAGTTAGATAGCAAGTTAACTGATCTTCAGGCTTAAAATAAAAACAATTAGATTAACGAAATTGATTTAAAACTTAATAGCAATACCTTAATCCAGACTTCATCATTTAAAAAGGAAAAAGGTACTGGTGGATCATCTCCTAACTGTTTACTACAAACACTGTAATTAATTGTATCAGCTTTTAATCGCGGTGGTGTTCCTGTTTTTAAGCGTCCCATCCTTAAGCCTAACGAATTTAAAGTGTTTGCTAAACCTGGAAATTTTCTGTCAATAAAGTTTTTTGCACTAAATAAAATAAAATTTACCAATCGATGGGACATCTCCCATTCTTCCGGCAGGTTTAATTTCCAATCCAATGTTTATGTGAGCTTTTAAAAATGTTCCTGTTGTTAAAACTACACTTTTGGATCTTATTTTTGTACCATCACCTATATTAGATATTGGAAAAAAATAAGCAAGGTAACACACAATGGTTCATTGTTAAAAACTAGTAAGAAACTGTAAATATTTTCATAATTTAAAAAAAAAACAATATTTATTACCATAATCAAGATATATTTTAAGAGAATATGTACAGATAAATAAAAGCTGGATGAAAATGAAGTAAAATTAGCTACAAAGTAAAAAGTAATGCTCCCAGACTTAGAAATGTTAACCAAAATACTTACCAAGAATGATCCCACAGCAGTCAAATATAGTTTGGTGATTAGCATTAGTACTTGGATTTTCAGTAATCAGATCTTCAACTGCACCAACTAGGATTTCCAAATTTGGAGTGTTTTTAAAGAGCTCATTTTGCAGATGCATTTTGTACAAATCACGATCTATTTGTGCACGTAATCCCCAAACTGCTGGACCTTTCCTTCTATTCAACACCTAAAAAAATATTGGGTTACTTTAAGAAAACAAGATTGTAACATTAAAACAATTTATACAAAGTCACCAATAAGTTTTACATACTTTATATTGTATTCCTGATAAATCGCACATTCGTCCACACACACCATCAAGAGCATCGACTTCTCGCATCAAATGTCCTTTACCTATTCCTCCAAACGATGGATTGCAGGACATTTCACCTAAATTATTTTTTTAATAATAAAAGTCACCTAGAGCCACTTAAAATGCCTTACCGATCGTTTCTTTTTTATGTGTGACCAACAAAGTTTGCGCACCCATGCGGGCCGCTGCAGTACATGCTTCAGTACCAGCATGCCCTCCACCAACTACAATAACATCATACACCTTATCGAAGGAAAATTTTCGTAGCAAAATGTGATTTATATTATTCCATCGTTGAACAGAAGTCCTTGATTGAAGTCTTTGCAACATTATTAACGTATTTAAAAGTTTTAGATCACACAACACCTATTTTAATTTTTTAACTTTAATGCAATCAAATATAAAACCTACATTTACAATAAATAACACACATGTAAAACGTAGGTTAACATTGACAGTAGCTCACATGTACTTTTTCAGCGTGCGTCAGAACTACGTATCAGCGAGCATTAGGACTACAGCAAAAGTACATTTACTACTGTTTAATAGATGGAAGCAATACTTTAAAGATCTTTTTTGTGATTAAGCTTCCACATTACAAATTGTAAGGTTATAAATTTTGTTTACATGTTACATCGGCATCTAGAATAACAAAGTGTAAGAGGATTCTTAAGAGCCCAATAAACTTTACTTGGCGGTGAGTGTTTTCAATGAAATTTTTGCAAAATGATGTAGTAATTATATTCGTTTATTTTCAGGTTTATAATGGCTAAACATCATCCCGATTTAATTTTTTGTCGTAAACAACCTGGGGTAGCCATAGGAAGATTATGTGAAAAGTGTGATGGCAAGTGTGTTATTTGTGATTCTTATGTAAGGCCGTGTACATTAGTACGAATTTGTGATGAATGCAATTACGGATCGTATCAAGGGCGATGTGTGATTTGTGGTGGTCCGGGAATATCGGATGCTTATTACTGTAAAGAATGTACCATTCAAGAAAAAGATAGAGATGGATGCCCTAAAATTGTTAATTTGGGTAGTTCAAAGACTGACTTGTTTTACGAAAGAAAGAAATATGGATTTAAAAGACGATAGAACTGTATTTGTAGGTTTATTAATTTTATACTAAAGAATAGATATTGCGAAATTAATTTTAAAGTTGTTTTGTGTATATTTATCAGTTTTTATTATAATGAATGTATTTTGAAATAAACTGCCCAGAACATACCCATAAACTGTTTTTTTTAATTATGTAATTTGTAACTAATAAGATTTTATTTTATGCATTTGCTTTGCTTTAAAAAAAAGCAATTTTTTTAATGTTTTATTAGTAATGGCATTTTATGTTGTGCGTATGAAACACCTTAGGTGAGATTTTTTCAAATAAATTGCAACTAATTTCATACAGGGTGTAGAATTGAATCACAACTGTAATTTCGATGGTAAAATTTTGAAAGTTGTATATTATCTAATTATAAAAAAAAAGTGCAATTAAGTTTTTTGTAGAGAAAAAAATTTTGTAACCACAATTGTAATCAATATTAATTTTTAGTTTTCCACTAACTGAAAATTGAGAAAATTGCAAAACTTCATTTTGACAAAAATCTGTAGCGCTTTGGAATTATGCTGTGACAACTGCCCATCCTAATGCCATTTATACTGTCACTTTGACGTGAAGTTTATTCTTAATCAAGCCGCTCACTTGCCAAATCGATTAAATCCACAAAACAAAAAGTAGAGAAAATTGATAAAATAGTAAACACTTTTTTTGAAATTTCTTTTTAAATTTTAATTCAAAAAACTATTGTAGGATGTATTATTACATTTATCCAACGAAGTATAAAATACATAAAATAGTATTTCCGAGAAATAATTGGTTTTTTGAAAAAAAAAAAATGTTCTTTATGTGACGGCCAAACGTTTTTTTGTCATTTAGTGGTATTAAATCTAATTTTTAAGCAACGTTATTTTAAATATAAAATGTTACGCATCAATCAAGTGCTTTGCCACTAAAATCTAAAAAAATTAAAAAAGGAGTTAATTGATTTGGCCTATGAACGGCTCAGTTGTCATTTTTATGCGCTACCCTGGCGAATATGAAGAAAAACCAGTATTAAATATTTTCAATTTTGTTTTCGTTGTTGAACAAAAAAAAGTTGTTCCCGTTTCCGTTATTTAAAAAAAATCGGTTAATATCGTTATTTTGTTTTCGTTCTGTTCTCATCCTTATTCAAATTTAAATTCGTTCTGTTCTCATCCTTATTCAAATTTAAATCAAAGAGTCGGGAGTCGATAATTCCCGACTTCTTTAAAAAGTATTGACGCTCCGACTCCCCATCCCTGCAAAAAAAAAAAAAAAAAATGGAGCATAAAAACGTTTAAATTTGGATGAATTATGCCCTATTAGATATTTGAGAAAATGGTTTAAATGTCTTAGAATGTAATATTTGTTTGGTGTATTTTTATCGCGAACCTGAAGATTTAAATATTTAAAACGACATAAATTAACAGTGTCTTTCTGATAGAATGAACACTGGTGTTATATTTCGTGAGGCAATAACAACGTCGTACTAACATTTTAATTTCTTTATAACAGCTAATTAATTCCGAGCAGTGAACAGATCTTATACTTCTAATAAGCTTTTCGAGTTTTGATTAAATTTGCTGGCAATCTTCGGCAAACTTAACGCATCATAAAGGAGCTATTTATTATATTTTGGGTGTAGTTACGGTGATAACTGGAGAGGGCGTTATGCATTTTCCCATGAGGGTTGTTTAAGACTAGCCACCCTTATCAGAGCACGTACGCTCTAAAATATAACATACTTGACTTTTACGAGATAAAACATACCGCTGTTGTATTTATTTTTTTTTGTTTGCGAAATAAATATCATTACGATAGAAAAAAAAACGTTTTGCGTAAAATGAGCCTAACAACCAAGAGATAACTTATAAATCCTTTGATAAGGAATTTCAAGACCTTCCAAATGACGTAATAGAAAATATAGGGTGTTAAAAAGAAATAAATAAACCACATAATAAAATTTTTAAATATCTCAAACATAATTGAGTGTATGTAAAATCCTATAACATGTTTAAAAAGGGCTTGTGGTCTTCTGAATACTTCGTAGTAAACACCAAAGCTCCATATCATGAAATAAAAAAGTAACAGGCCTGGAGAGTTTCTAATTTAATGCTGTATATTAGGTAAAAATTAATCTGCATATAACGTGAAGGTTATACGAGCGACAAGTTTTTTTGAAAAACAGCAGATGTGGTCTACGACATTTTTGATAACAGAATTCTTGAACAAACGCGAGGTACAATAGTGATCTCAACTCAACAGTCAGTCATGTGGTATTTTAAATTTGTTGGTAGTGTATTAACTTGTAATATTATTCAGTGCATTGCTATTGTAAAAACTAAAAAGTAATGCATCTGAATATAATAGTGATACTTTGTTACCAGTTAACGGATTGAGTGAACTTTTCTTTGGATAGCGTTGTACGAGGTAAGTTTTTTTAAAGTACCGGGCAACATTCGACATTTTTGTAAGATATTTAATAAGTACAGGGTGGCTTATTTTCGATACCCATACAGGATATATCGGTTATTATCAGAGATAGAAAGAAAGTAAATACATAGTCTTGATTTCTTTTTTTGAGAGGAATTCATTGCCGTAAACAGATTTTTAATATCTTTTTTAATTTTCGAAATATAACCAAAAACCGATTTTTGTCAATTTTCAAAAATGTTAAATATCTCGCTTACACGAAAAGATAGAAAACAACTTTAAGGACATTTTTGGCATGGTTATTTGTCCTTAATAAGATAGCGATGTTCAATTTTTTTTACTCATATAAATATGGATATATTACATCTAACTTTCTTATTTTAAATGGCAACCATAAGCAAATTATATATTTTTGAAAAGCGCAAAAAGTAAGCTTTCGATTTATGTCAAAGCCAAAAAGATAATAAACACATACATAACATGGACAGGGTAATCTAAATTCGATGGGTATCTCGCTTTATAGTCAAGATAGAGAAACGGTTAAATTACAAAAAATGTGCAGTTTTTTGGGACAAACTCAGAACCGTTTTCAAAAATATTCTGTAATTTCCGGTTTTTGAGTTATTAAAGAAAAACTGTTTTTTTTGTTATATGTATGTTTCATATCTCCCTTATTGTTTGAAATATCGAAAAAGTTTATAAAATCTATTTTTAGATTTTTTTATGTGGATTTTGATAGTACAAAAAAAATCGCCGTTAAAAAGTTATGACATATACTTACCTTTTTTCAAATGGAAGCTATAGTTGGCTATGACCTATTTAAATTCTTTATTTTTTTCCCATTTCAAATATATAAGAGTTGATGTATTTATTTTCAATAACACGCAAGTAACAAAGGTTTTTTAATTTTTTTAAAGATGAAAAATAAAAAGTAGGCTGTTTTTATAAAAAAAAAAAAAAAACAAGAAAAACCGGAAATGGTAGAATATATTTGAGAATTGCCTTGAGTTTGTCTCAAAAAACTGCACATATTTGGTAATTTAAACGTTTCTCTATCTTGACTATTAAGCGAGATACCCATGTAATCCCATCGAATTTGGACCACCCTGTACTTTTATTTCGATGGAGGGCTTTTTAATTTCTATTAACGTTTAGCAAACTGATTCTTGTACTGATAAAACTTTAAACGCATGCAATTTATATCTTTATAAACTTGTTGTCTACATATTAAAATGCCACATTAAACTGAATTTTTACGTCAAATTCCATAACAATAGGAACTTTACTGTCTTCCAGTATCTATTGTGTTCAAACAGAACAACATACGTTTTGCTGGGAGTAAATTTATTTGCAAGGCTACAGTTTGTTCGGCTTTCTCAAAAAGATTTATAATACAAATAGCGTTTAACTCCTTATAACTATTAATAATTGTCATTGTCAAAATATCGATAAAAAAGTTGTGATGCAAAATTACATGGACTAATTTTCACATTTGTGATTTTATTGTTCACGCTTGTGTTAAATAGTGATTATTCTTTTTATGTTTATATATCACGCGTTTTATTTTTAAGTATTTATTTTTATACAAGTTTAAAAAACTGTACCACTGTTAAATTATTATTTGTTTCATATTAAATTAGTTACAGCAACTATAACAAAAAACGATTTCATTCTATTCAAATAAGAAAGTTGTAATTATCCCAGTGGCGTGCAGTCCATGAATGCGTTGGATGCGGCGCATCCCTTAAAATTTTGAAATATTTCATACATTCATTTAATATATAATTTGTTTTTCTAAAATTAATTTGTAGAGAGTAATTATTGAACTATTATGTCCATTAAAAGTTACATTTTAAAGTTAAGGGGAAAAAGATCTTATAATATATCCCATTTGTCTGACTGCCTCATTTAAGGCCGTGAATGCGGTGTAGCGCTCAGCATCTAGGGCTGGACTCATAGCATAGAGATATAGAAGTTAACGCATGCGTATTAAGTATCAGTTGATGGAGCTATATACTAGCTGTAGATGCTGGTTTGAAAACAGCATCTACAGCTAAAAACGCATTCACCGATCACCGGTAATGCGGTAGTACTGTGTTCGCGCTTAGCGTTTATTGTTGGATACGATTTCATTAAACATGAATGCAACATGCAACTGCATAGTGGAGAGTTTGTTAAAACAGTCATAGCTCTTAAATTTTCAGTCTGTAAAAGAAAAGTCTTTTTATATTAATAAGTTGCAGAGCTCGAGTATATTAATTTTATTTTTTTATTTCTCAAATTATCAGTTACAATTTTCTTTAGCTTCGTTAAAAATACGAGAGTTTCTCTCGCGGGTATGTACATCACGAATTATAACAGACTAGTAAGAAGTTGATTTTTTTTTAAAATTAAAACTTTTTTGGATTATTACAAGTTATTAGTAGTGCTAGTTAATAATAATACGTTGTCATGCTATTTTACGGGATTTAAGCATGTATATATATATATACATCTCACTATCCATGTGGCGTCCAACAAGTGTTGCAGTATTTTGGCGTCCACTAGATTGAGCTGGAATATATGAAATCTGTTTAATGTATATTCCGTTTTATCACCTTTACAAACAGATGGCGATGGTGCAATACAAAATTGTGATACAAATTTTCATACAATTTGCGTGATATTTGAAGTCCGTATAATCAACGCAATAAATAACCTCTATATAAAATACCAATTATGAGGCGTCCGCAACGTATACACTTTAAAAAATTACGTACCAAGTGACGTCCTGCGTTGTTCTGCTTTTCATTAGCTTTAGTACGGGTATAACACCGTACTAACTATTTCTAAATATTTAAATTAATGTAAATTGGTCAAAATTTTCTTGTGTTTTTTAACAATGTGTGTGCATCCAGCGTACTTGTATGTGTGTATGCGTTTTCCTCTGTATATTATAGTTAAGGTAATAGAGAACAACTGTCACTGCTTATTATTTATTGGCCACTATCAAATCTATAAATTGTTTAGCAAACAAATTATGTCATATTTCCATTAATTCAATAAGTTTTGAACATATAAAGATACCACACTGTTAATTATTAATTTTATTTTATACTTCAGACATGAATAATAACTTTAAAGTCAAATCAGACTAATTTATTTAGTTTTTTTAAAAAACAAGAAAGTGCTCAAAACAATGAAAAGCAATCTAAAACAACTTTGGTTTCAAACCAGGAAGTTGATGAGAACGAAGGTTCTTTTAGCGAATAGTTTGTTTTTTATTTAGTTAAACAAAGTTTCTTTAAATTCTTAAAATTCCTTAAATTAAATTGTATTATATTATTGTTTAAAATGCGATATTTATTACAAATAAATAATTTTGTTTGGAACAAAATATTTGTGTAAATTTAAAAACTAATAATACAAAATTATATGTAGTTATAAAATAATAAGACCGAAAATTCATTGGGGAGGAGGGGGGGCGCCCGGCAACCTTTTGCGTCCGCCCGGCAAAAAATAAATTCTGGGGAGAACACTGATTTGGGATATGTTTACAACTGTTTTTAAAAAAATTTATTACGGAAAAAAACTGAAGTAAAGACAGCTATTACAAGCGCTACGAATGTTCAAGACCGAAGGGGTTTTCTTTAAAAAAAAAATTGAAGTAAAAAGGGTAATGTACAAATAAGATTTACGACATGTCGTTTTTTTAGTACTTATTCAAAAAGAATCATTGGAGATTTACTGCCTTAGTTCTGAATGAAACGAATTGTATTTTATGTGTGGTTTAAAGCCCTATCATAAAAGTGTGCCTAACCTGCTACTGACTTAAATTTTGTAATTTAAGGGAATAACGCAATGAATATTAGTAAATAAGTTTATCATCAAAACTCACAAGTATTTATCCTGGCGGTAAAATTATTGTTTTTGTGAAATTTAAAATGCAAATGAACTCCTTATATAAAAATCAATACCGGGTGATTCAGTTTGACTGTTATAGGGGTGCTATAACTTTTTAATTATTGAAAATAGTTTCAACAAACCTTATATTTTTGGAAACGGCGACAAATTTTCTATTAAGTGATGTGCATTTGTCATGTCTACGATGACGTATGTCAAATCCGCGATAGGCAACTAATTTTTTTCCTAAATTACATAGTATACATTTTATTGTTGATTCGGATAGAAAATGTAATTCTGAATCCGACCATGTATTAAAAAAGTATGCATAAGTAAGAAAATTTTCGAGAAAAATCAGTTCAAAGTTTATTCAAATTATAGCAAACAGTCTATTTAACATAACAAAAAACAATGATCAAATTTTGAAAATTACACTATGACTACCAATGGAAATGTATTAAAAATTAGTTTTTAATAAAATAAAAAACAATTAATTAACGTTGACATAAAAAATTGGACTTTAACCCCTTGAACGTTACATTAAATTCCTCGGTTTATGCATTTGACAATGTCGCGGCGGCAGAGGCTAACCTTTTTTTATGTTGCTTCTGTAATGAAGCTGTGAGTTGAAAAATACAACAATTAGGTTGTTCTCTATCAGCTTCGCAAAAAAATTAAATTTTTTGTTACAAAAATCACACCCAAAAACCACGCCAACCCAACTTACCCAAATCTACCTGCATAAGATTTTTGGGTCAAGAAAAAAGAAGACTTTTGGCGTCGGTGACAAAGACCAACCTACTTTTTGTCTTTTTCCAACTTATAGCTTCAACACAGAATGCACGTTAAAAAAAAATCTACCTACGCCGCCTTGATACTGTCGCGTGCATAAAACCGGCTCTAACGCGCGATCAACCGAAGTTATCTGCTTTCGCGTGTACAAGGCCTCAAATCGTACAGCACGGCACAAACGCGATAAAACCGCTCGAAAACAGTTTGTAGAACAAGGTCAACGGTGCAAAAGCGGTAAAAATGCCCAAATTTAAATCGTAGAGCCTCGGCATTAGCGCGAAAAGAACGCCCGAACCCAGTTCGTAGAGCACAGTCAAGGGGTTAATATGTTCAAAGTGACCGCCCCCCGCTTCCAAACGCAGTTGTCCTCTATTTGTAACTGCTTTAATACACGTTTATTATATGCTTTTATTTTTACTAAAAATTTATTTTTAATATATTTCCATTGATTGTTATACTATAATATTTAAGATCCGATAGTTTTTTTGTTATGTTAAATAGACTGTTTGCTACAATTTGAATAAACTTTAAACTGATTTTTCTCGAAAATTTTCTTACGTATGCATACTTTTTTAATACATGGTCGGATTCAGAATTACATTTTCTATCCGAATCAACAAAAACATGTATACTATGTAATTAAAAAAAAAACAGTTGCCTATCGCGAATTTGACATACGTCATCGTAGAGATGACAAATGCACATCACTTGATAGAAAATTTGTCGCCGTTTCGAAAAATATAAGGTTTGTTGGGGGTAATTTTCAATAATTAAAAAGTTATAGGGGTGCTACAGTCAAACTAAATCACCCGGTATAGGGTATATAATTGTTTTAACAGTATTAGTTAATACTATACTTTAAGTAATAAAACCTTTTCATTTTTTCGAAGTTTTGTTTATCGATTTTGAAGCACTAAGAAGCAATAACTGAAAAAAATTATAGCATCATGTGTGCTTCCTAAGTTCGGGCCAAATTCATGGAGATAAACATATTAGGTAATTTAGGTAAGAAATGTAGGTCAGAAAAAAAAGTTATATAGGAAACAGGATGAGGTAAAATATAAAATAACACGCCTTACAAGTACGGGCTAATATCACATAAAAAAATAAATATGCATTACTTACCTAATTAAACATTACTTACCTTTTTTTTAAATTTTTTACCATAAAGTCAATAAACTCCTTAAATAAACGGCAATAGGGTTGAAATTTTAAATCAGCTTTATTATTCAATAGTAGTTATATGTGATTAACAAATTAAAATAAGTGAACGAAACAGTTAACATATACCACACATTAGTACCGTAACTTAACAAAATGTATGGATGTATTTATTTAGTTAAAAAAATATCTTAAAATAATTTTTAATTAAAAGGCAATATCTTTATACATAGACAATGTATGAAATATTTTTGGTACGTTTTAACTCAAAATTTGTGGAGTGAATAATGACATATTTAAAGTAGCACCACTTTGCTTGAATTATAGCATTACACATACTTTAAATGTATTTTTATTTGGAAGTAATTTTGTTGCGCTTTACACAGTAATTTTGCGTTAAAAACCTTCTACCATTTTTTGACAAATTAGTTTGTCACAACAATAAAATAAATCATAGTGTCGAATTTATATGACACCCCCATAAAATGTCCAAGCAATATAAACTTATTTATGTATTTGAAAACTAATGGAACAATAAATAATGACAAATACTTTTTTGTGTCCTTTATTTAAAACATATTTTCGTAATATTTTCAAAGCCTTCAAGTTTATTAAATATTGTGTTGATGCCCGTAAATTATCATCAAAACGGCGATATTAATTTTGCACAAAAATAATCAGTTTTAAGTCACGCACGGACTTTAATCACAAATAAAAAATTTTGAAAAACGGCTTCACTCTACATTATAATTTTTTTGTACATTTTCAAACCTTTCCTGTTTGGAATTTACTTAAGCTGTATCAACCATCGTTAGATACATTTGTATTCTACTTTTTTTATATCGTTAGTACCTATAAATTCATATACATATAGTTAGTTATTATTATTATTATTATTTTCATTAAAAAAATGGGAGTAAGGTTTAAATGAATATTGTCAAAAAATGTGTAGTAGAAGCTAATTTAAACCTTTTCCAACAAAATTACATTATAAACCGCAACAAAATTACTTTTAAATACCTATCAATAAAATTCTGTATTTTTGAAATTTTCGGATGCAGAATAGAAAACTGCATTTCAAAACATTTCTATATTGGTTGTTTTAAATAATATTAATATAATAACTAAAATAACGTTCACAAAATCATGATAGTACATGACACTACTGTCAGTTTGTTATCAAACTTTATTGTTGTTAATCATTAAAAACGTTAATAATGGCAGTAAAAGTTACAGAATCAACAACATTTCAAATTGCTCTAATTTTGTATTTTTTAATGGTTGCCGCACAGCATATTTAATTTACAATTCACACAAACATATATTGCCGATATCCTGGATGCCACTTCCACTGTGAATCGAAAAAATATATATACCCTTCCGATATACACGCGACGCGAGCGCACGATCCAAGAACGGCCAACGGTCCAACTATAATATTCAAACTGTACAAAATCTCGGATTTGTGGCGTCCCTCTAAAATTAATTCCAGTCACAGTACCGGTGCTTTAAAGTCCGTTTCAATAGAGAAACTATGTGGCGTCCGTATACGGAGTCCACTTAGTAACGGGACGCCACATGTAATGTGCGAGGGATGTTGATGGACGCCACTTAGTTCAGAGATCATATATATGTATATGTGGGTGATGAAGATTTAAATAGATTTTTAAGGATTTTAAAAAATATATATATTCGACAGCATCCCTTACATTAAAACCCACCGCACGCCACTGAATTATCCCCCAGATCAAATGTGTTTGTGAAAGTTCAAAATTAACTATATGAAATTACCTTCCTGTAAGCTTAAATCTATCACAAATGATTTAAAAATAAATATGTATTCGTAAAACTAATCTAGTTTCATTGTATTATATGACTTCAAGTTGGATATTAAATTTCTGCCAATCTGTTTGCTAACATAGTTATCATAACCAAAATATATGAGCCCGCGGTGAAACGTAACGCATTTACTAAAAAATATGTTCATAAAGGAAATTTAATAAGTGTAGCATAGTGGTTGGTCATAATTTCGATATGATTTTCAAGAGATGTTCTCCATGAAAAATTCAATTTTCTGTTATTATATTACAGTCCTATTCAATATTACTTTCGGATTTGGTATCCGGTGAATTTATCTTTGCACTTATACAGGGTGTGTAAAAATTGGCGGAAGGGCTACACGGGGCGATGTTCTTCGTAAAATTCTAAGTCGAAAATCTTAATACGAAAATGTTGTACCACGCTTGCTGTGTCTGCAAGAGGTCCTCAAAGCTTTGACATTTAGTCCTTTAATAGGCGTTATTATTTAATACTTGCAAATGAAAAAGCTGCAATTTGGAATAAAAATAGATTTCGAATAGTATTTTTTCCTAGATATTGTGTTCTTCCTTTCAAAAATTGGTGTTGAAAATATGTAAATCACTGATTTTAATGACAGTAATACATATGGCAACATTGTCCTTAGCTGTCATCTCTGTTTTTCTCGTAGTTATTTCTTGTTTGTGTTTTACGATACCCAAAAGTTTGCAGCTATGTTTACGAACTGAAGGCTTTCAGTTTGAACAAATATTATAAATATCTAAGTAAAAATTGCTGATAAAAAAATGTCCAAACGCAAATCGATGTATGCAATGTTGCCAATTTTTTTTTCCTTTAAATGGTTCCTGAGGCCATAGGAAGCATGGTACAACATTTTCGTATTAAGATTTTCGACTTAGAATTTTACGAAGAACATCGCTCCGTGTAGCCCTTCCGCCAATTTTTACACACCCTGTATAATATTTTCGAACGGAGTTGGGATTGAAATAACACAATAAAAATAAAAATATGGCGATTTAGCAACCAAATACCATTAAAAAATATAATCAAAACTAATATGCTTCTTTTTAATGGAGAATGTAACTGTTATTTTACTTTTTTTTTTATCACCATTTTCGAGATATTACCCCTAATTTCATTTTTTCTGAAGTGAAGTTGGCTATGGAATGGTTAAATGTGCTTTTTCCTCTTTTTAGTAAGATATTACTTGCTATATCTATTTTAATAATTAAGTCACAAAATAAAAAAAAGCGTATTTTATCAATCACACCATTCAACATTTTAATATTTTTTGCTATAACATCTGAAATACGAGAAATTTTCTACATTTAAAGATTGACTGTCGCTTCTCTGATACTTAGAAATCATTCATCTAATTTAAGCAAACCTGTATATCTTATAATAAGCGAGATCCCAATGCTGGAAATTGTATCTGGGACACTCTGTATATTTATAAACTACATTTCAACATTCGCATTTTTCAACTCTTTAAAGCGTACAATTAATTTACCTTCAGAATTATTGAAAGATGAAGTTTATACAATATTACGAAACTTACAAAGTTTGCAGGGTTAAGGCAGACAATACAACAACATTACTACAAACTACAACATATACGTTAATTGGTGTTTGTATGTCAGTTTTTCAACAAAATACGATTTCTTGGTACTGTTGGATCTATTCTGCAGTACGTAAAAATCTACAACTTTTTTCCCAAAAATATTTTTGTACCATCAAGTATAACCGAGTTTTCAACGATTAAAAAAAAAGTTCATTTTGATTTGACTATCAAGCGTGCCATGGAAGTTTTTTAAAATATTTAAGCATCACTGAATAGGTCTCGTTGTCAGAAAGGGAAACAATGTGTCTAATTCAGACTTCTTTGCAACTCTTATCGTTTACGAGATTGGTACCAATAGTGGCCCTTCTTTGTGGAGCACCCTGTATATATTCCGATTTTTACGTCTGTCAACGTTTTTCGGCTCCTTTCCGACATTTTTCCTTATCTTCGGTATCTTCATCAAGTTTTCTTAGAATCATAGCTTCTACTATCCTTTGCCTCCATGTTGTTTTGAGGCGTCCTCTCTTTCCTCTGTAGGGTATATATTTTTCGGCCATCTTCCATCCGGTATCCTTTTGACATGTCCATACCAACATACCATATTAGTTGTTTTTGCTCAATTGTATCCAATAACGTTTTTTTTTTGCTCTCATTCTACTGCGTATTTCTTTTCTTCTTTGGTTACGTGGCCAGCCTGCAGCTTCTCCTAAGAAAGTCGATTTGTAGCGTAATTAGTTTTCTCTTATTTCTTTATGTCAATTGCCAGGTCTCTGAGTCGTAAGTAGCAATACTTTCGACCAGAGTAATTCGTTTTTTTTTTTTGAACATTCGGCTTTTCCACAATAGTGCATTTATGCTCCTAATAGCTCTTTTACCTTGGTTTATATTGTGATTTATTTCTTGTTCCTAGTTGCGTCTTTGCTACGTTTTCAATGAGTAGATTTTAGTAGTTTCCTTAAATAGTAAAGGCAAAAAGCAGTATCCTTGTTTAAAGCCTTTTGGTGTATTTATTTTTGATTGCGTACTTTCACTATGGTTTTGCAATGATAATGATGATACATGATACAGTTAATGTATTTACTACTTTATATTGTAATTGGTTTCTAAAGTTGTAAAGAGGTTTTGTAATATTTAAATTATTAATAAAACCAGAAAATGTTGTTATAAATCATAATTAAATATAACTTATTTAATAAAGATGTTTAAAACGGGAGTTTGAGTCTGCTTCTCTTGAATATTAAGATGAGCTTTATGAATATATCTGTTAAAATATTTGTCCCAGTGGTCCTGTTATGTTTAGGTTGATTTTACAATTTTGCCTCTTACTTAAATCTTGTAAACACGAGCAAAACTTTCAAGGAACAAAAACTTCCTTCATATGTTTCAAAATTTATGACCACTGTGAGAAACTTCGGTGTAAAATATTATACTTCTTTCACTACTAGTTTCATACAGAGCGTATGAAATATTAATATTAGTTCCAAAGGTACCTACATACGTCACACACCACCAGATTACGGTATAATATATCTCAGTTTAATAGATTATTCCAACTGGTGCCAACAAAGCTTTGGGGGAAATATAAACGAAATAAGAGATTGATGAAAATTCATCCGGGTGAGAAAGGGTGAAATAAAATCACAAATCCGTCAGATCCTGTACCACTTGATTTATTTATTTTTCTAGCTTAACGTGTCGTCCTCTGGCGTATTTTTGATACATGAGCTTATGGTCCCTACGAATTTCCACTGACACCCTAACAGAGATAATGCATTTGAAAAGTTTCATTCTTACCTTCGGGACCGAACTGCTCGCTCCTGAATTTAAATATGTATGAGATAGGACTAACCTGCGAATTTTGCTATAAATAAGAATGGGTAAAGTGGCCAGTAAAACACACCTAAAACTCAATTTGCCAACATATGTCCTTCTACTCGTTGTAGTATGCCCAAATAAAACAAAAAGTTTTCTTTTGTTTTCTCAACAATAAAAGTTTACTTTTAACAATTTCATTTCGTTCTAAGCAGTGGCGGCGCGTGACCTAAAAAAGTGGGGGGGGCACAACTTATCCATGTATATTACCTACAATTTATTTTAAAACAAATCTGGGTTTACCTTAATAGTGCTTTATAATAAACCACATTAAGTTAAAAATATAAAATAAGCATTATTTAACAAATATAATATCTGAAGCTCCAAAATATCAAAAACTATTATAAACCATATTAAGTAACAAAAATAAAATAAGTAGATATTATTTAACAAAAAGAATTTTTAAAGTTCCAAAATATTAAAAAACTAAGAAACAAAGAATATACCCTTCATAATAGTAACAAACAACCAAATTAAAAAAACATCATTCTTCTGTTTTTATTAGCAATAAAATTATTAATTAATTTTTCTAAATGCGATTCATTTAAAATCATGTCAGCCACAGTTTCTTGTTCTATAGCCATTAAAGCCAGGCCCTTTAATCGTTCATCGCCCATAGTACTTCTGAGATAGGTCTTTTTAATGTGGAAAAAAATCGCTCGGCTGAGGCAGACGACACAGGACAACAAAGAACAATTTCAAAAAGTTCCCACACACAAAATAACATTTGTTTTAATTCATTGTTTAAAAATTTTTCCGCACATTCCTCAATACTTAATAAATTGTTTGTTTCTGCCAGTAAAATATTTCTATATATATTTATTTGATTAATTAAGGTGTTGTTATCAGTAGTTAACTTGTAAAAATTATTTATAACTTCAATATCGGTGTAATTTATTTCACAATTCAAATCAGTTAAGAGTCGCACAATTTTAGGACGGTTGGGTTCCATCTTTCTGGACTTTGCCCAGAAAGGCAAATAAATTTGTTTGTTTTTTAGACATATTCTAAAATTTAATATAATGTGGTCAGTTTAATCGTGAATTTACACTTTCAAGTTAAATATACTTACTAGAAAAATGCGCCTTAACAAGACCGCAAGACTAACAAGTGCTTTACCCCCTAGTTGCGTCACTGCATTCGTTGTAGGTTGCCCTTATTGTTAATGTACCCTACCCCAACGCACCAACCGATGTAAAAATCACTAATTGCTAATGCTAAATTGTAAATACGATATACGAATATATGATTTTTATACTATATAAAGTTGTGCAGAAAAAAATTTCCTAGTCGGATCTATTAATACTCGTAATTTTGTGAAGATTGTGAAGTTTTGATTTGAAAAAAGTGGGGGGGCCTGGGCCCCCCAGGGCCCCCCCGACGCGCCTCCTATGGTTCTGAGTAGATCAATTGCTTGATAGTGTTAGTTCATTTAACCAAAATTAAACAACACAACTTTTAAACTTGAAAAATGAGGGTAAGTAAATCAATTATTTTTAACTTGAACACAAAAATATTGCTGTATAGCGATTTAGCGAAATAAAATTAATACCGGTAAAGGGTTTTTAAAAAATAACTGAATAAAATATATATTTAATTATAAACGATTTAAAACTATTTAAACTTCAATATTAAGCAAAATAAATAAATAATAGCATATTCCATAACAACAGTAACAAGCATATTACGCACGAAAGGAAAAGCGGCGCACGGAGCAGCGTAGCGGCGAGTGCGTATTTCCACAAGTGCGTAATTGCTTTACAACTCGTGTTATGTTGCTTACTTTTTCTACGAACACATAATACATACGATTATAACGTTTTTTGGCTAATATACACGTGTAATTACGTTGTCTTGTCAATTTTGACCCACTTTGACATTTCTAGACAAGTGTGCGTTTTGTTTACCGTGCGTTATAACCAGTGGTGAGCTGTAGGGGGCTCGCGGGGGCTCGCGCGAGCCCTTTGTTAAATTATTTCTTAATTTGCGAGCCCCTTGTTCTTCTTGTTAACCATTTTCTCAAGAAAAAATATATATATCTTAAAATCATTGTCATTACATAAATTTGTAAAGCGACGAAGTCATGCCTATCAAGCAATGATGATTAAATTTAGCACAATAGAATTTTTTGAATTATGTACAATCACTCGATTATTCACGTTTGAATTTAAAATGCCATTTTTTTTCCAACATATAATTAACATTATTTTTTTGTTTTCATTTAACTATGAGCGAGCCCTTTGTTAAAAATTTCATAGCTCGCCACTGGTTATAACTCACTAGGCATGCAGGAAGTATTTGACGGGAGTCTAATTTGTTCGTTTCTTTAAAAAACTGTGCTTTTTGCTTACCGTGCGCAAGGACCCACTTACTATGCAAGAGTAATTTACATTAGTGGTTGTAGAAAAAACATGTTATACCTATACCGATGTAATTTTTAACTCTTTTCGTGCATTAAATTGCGATCGAAGCAGTCACAAATTATTTAACGTTACGTCGTCTAGTCGTGATCGGATTTTGGCTAAAATAAGCCTGCAGCAGAAAATGCTCTTCCTGGGCAGACACGCAGGCTTAATTGTTAACAAGTGATCAGTGGCGAATTAACTAAATTAGGCCCTAGGCGCAATCTGATTTCGGGGCCCCTATTCCCCTTACTTACCGGCAACAAAAATTGCGCTACACGATATGAAAAAATTTAATTTGCAATAAAAAAAATCTAGTCAATTCAGGAAAACATTTATTAATTAATACCGTATACAGGGTGTAGAATTGGATCACGCAACATAACAATTTCAATGGTAAAATTTTAAAAGTCTTATATTATCTCCCCTTATTATTTTAGAAAAAAAAGTGCAATTAGGTTTTTTGTAGAGAAAAAAATCTGTGTCTGCAAATGTAATCAATATTAATTTTTAGTTTTCCAATAACTAAAAATTGAGAAAATTGCAAAACGCCGTTTTTACAAAAATCTGTAGTGCCTTGGAATTATGCTATGACAATTAATTGCCCATCCTAAAATCGCTTATGCTGTCACTTGGACGTTTAATGTTTACATCTTTGTAGATTTTTATTATTGTAACAAAAATAATTATTTCATTCGAAGAAATAATAGAAATGAGGAATATCTTGATAGTGTGCGCAGGAAAACGCTATGTTGAAGGCATTATACTTGGAATACATGACAATAGTTCTTTCTGCTTGAAAATAATGGGGAAATTCTTTTATTACATAGCCGTGACTAATAACAGAACCTATATTCATAATTTTCTTAGTAAAACCAGTTCACTTTTTTTTTATCTAGTCCACTATGGCTTTTTCTTTGCTCTATTAACGGGTTCGAACTCTCTTCTCTTTGTCAGTAGAAGTGATTCGTTTTAGTGTCATAGTCAAGAATTTTACTACTTTTACAGTATCAACTAAATATAATAATAAATTACCTAAAACAAACAAATAATAAGAGTACTTGACTACAATTATATAATCCTTTTAGTTCGTTTCTTTAAATGTAGATAAATAAGTCGGAAACATTTTAATACTAAATTTTAATCAATTACTCCTAATGTTTATTAAATATTACAAGCATCAAAATAATATTACAAACTTGTAACAAATCTTCAAATAAATTCCTATTAATCACTAAAAAATGCCCTAATCTGTTGTAAAACTCTCTTCTAACATTTGGTAACTACTGAGGAGAAATTCTGTTGCAGTGATTTTGAATAAAATTTTGTAGTTGATCTAAATCAAGGCTGTCCAACTTCTATATGAGTGCGGGAAATTTTTTTTGTCCAAAGTTTTAGCGGGCCACTATAGGGTATAATTCTAATAGACGAAACGAATTTTTATGTACGAGTATATATCGAATAAAGATTAAGGTGAATAATTTTGTATTTATATGACGTTTGAGGGCCACACAGTTTTTTTCGCGGGCTGTCAGCCAGTTGGACTGCCCTGATCTAAATTATCAAAAAAAAATAATGTTAAAACATAATATGTAGGTACTAAAACGAATACTGCAGATTTTTTTTGGAAATGACGTTTAGTTGTTCATTAATTGTAAACATCACTTGTTTACGAAATCATGGCAAACTTTGATAAGAAAATTTTTATAAAATTAGCCATATATCGGTTACTTTTCACAACAAATGTATAAAACTATACAGGGTGTGTATAAATTGGCGGAAGCGCTACACGTGGCGATGTTCTTCGTATAATTCTGTCGAAAATCTTAATACGAAAATGTTGTACCATGCTTGCTGTGTCTGCAAGAGAGCCTCAAAGTTTTGACATTCAGTCCTTTAATAAGCGTTATTATTTAATATTTGTTAATGAAAAAACTGCGATTTGGAATAAAAATAAATTTCGAATATTAATTTTTCCTAGATATTGTGTTTTTCCTTTTAAAAATTGGCGTTGAAAATATGTTAATCATAATCACTGATTTGAATGAAAATAATACATATGGCAACATTCTCATTAGCTGTCATCTCTGTTTTTCTCGTAATTATTTCTAGTTTGTATTAGGCGATACCTAAAAGATTGCATCTATGTTTACGAACTGAAGGCTTTCAGTTCCAACTAATATTATAAACTAGCACTTAGCCCGTCCTAGGACGGGAATATTGTATATCTTAAATTTAAACTATTACTTTTTATAATACCGTGAGCTGCAAGTTAGACACTGTTATGTTACCCGTGAGTAAAAATTTACGGTTCATTAGACACAACTCAGTCGGTCAAATGAACCCGTAGTAGTTTACTGCGTTACTATATTCATGCGTTATAGAGTCACAGAGTCACAGATAGATAGACAGAATCAGGCTGAACTTTTATATATATTTATTATACCTAAGTAAAAATTGCTGATAAAAAAATGTCCAAACGCAAATCAATGGATGCAATGTTGCCAAATTTTTGCTTCTTTTAATTGGTTCCTGAGGCCATGGTACAACATTTTTTTATAAAGATTTTCGACTTAGAATTTTACGAAGAACATCGCCACGTGTAGCGCTTCCGCCAATTTATACACACCCTGTATATTTGTAAAAGGCTAAAAAAATACTCTTTCACATAAAGTCATGGCCAACTAGGGTCTCTATTAAAAAAAATTAAGTTTACCCCATATCTCGAAAATCAAGGTGGCTAAAAGAATATTTTAAAGTAAGTATAAAAATCTGTATAAAAAATCTATATAATATTTTGTTAAATAAATAAAGAAGTTATAGCAAATTTGCAAACATGATGAAATTTCATTTTTCGTTTGTCGTGCCAAAATGGAATTCGATAGAAAAAACCTGATTGCATAGGCGTTATTTTCTCAAAAAAATAGCCCAAGAGACCGAAATCAGATTTTCGCTATCTAGTACGGTAACCGGGATACCCCTTAAAACATTTGAATTTGGTCTATCCTGTACATCTTGAACAATTTTAATTTTTTGGTTACTTGTTAATGGTTTTGTATTTTTACTGTCTCATTTTAGCGGCTATTCCAATAAGCGCCTGAGGCGGCCGCCTCGTTGCCTCACTCTTAGGATCCGGCCCTGGTTCTAACATTTACTTTAAAAATAACGCACTAATTCTGATTTTTTTCCGAAGTTTGACTTTCGCAAATTATTTGTTTTGTATTACCTGTAATCAGGGTGGATAAAAATCATGATTTTAAAAAAAAAATCAAAAAAATCGATTTATTTCATTTAAATCAGATTTTTTTGTACCATATGTACCATATTATCGAATTTAGTGACATATTCACATGCTATTTCTGTTTTGTGCTAATATATTTAATAACCAATATATTTAATTCATTGGTGAATTTTTGTCAAAATGAAACATTAAATATAATGATTAAGGATTTTGAAAAAATCAGTGCTAAATGGTGATGTTTAATTAATTATATACAGGGTGAGTCATTAGTCCGTCGATTGTGGCTAAACGGTTTGAGATATGAAGTTGATTCAAATATACAGGGTGAGTCACCGTTCTGGAACTAATAGCAACTTTTATATTTCAAATACAACACCAAATTTTTTATTTAATATTTTTGACCGCCTTAATTTTAGCTTTGCATCAATATAAAATACTACAGGTTTTTATACGGCGTTGTAAAAAAAAAAAATATTTTCTAAATTATTCAAGGTTTTAAGTCTTTATTTAAAAAATTCTCCTGAAGTTATTTTGAAATACAGAGTTGTAATTTGGTATGGACAAGCAGAAAAAATTTCTCTGTTCGCTCGATATGAAAAAAATTTAATCACACATACAGGGGTGTTTATAAATAGGTGGCAAAAGCTCGTAACTCGATTTTTTCAAATACAAACCCCTGTATTTTTTTATGTCATCGAATTCGTCTTTAAAAGAACTTCATATTTTGTTAAGTATGTCCTATACCCAAAACTCATACTTTTCGAGATATTCGACATTTTTCTTCAAATCGTTATTGAAGCAATAGAGTGCCGTGGAAATTGAAAAAACTGACTGTTCACTACGCTAACGTCAAAAACTTGTCATTTATATTTTGAATTATTGCATTTCCACAATGAATATTACTTTACAAGAGCAAATTGATATGGTTTATTCACCATTTCGTGTATTTAATTACTAATAGTAATACAATTTTGTTTTATTATAAATTAACATTATATTGTATCTATCTACTCATATAATCTGTGATTTAAATTGATAATTTCATTTTTAAAAATCACTTGATTTAAATCAATGATTTTTTTTTAAATCACTTGATTTAAATCATGATTTAAATCGTGATTTAAATCAATTGATTTAAATCTGCTCAACCCTGCCTGTAATTATTTCGATAATACCGAAATGCTCTTTATTTAAATTAACTGCCTTACCGGTAACGGTGAAACCGGCAATGCAATCCCTATTCCACAATTTTAATATAAACTGTTGTTCAACTCAACGATAATATCGGACTATACATTTCGAAAACTTTTTATATGCAGCAGGAAAGCAGATTAAGGAAAATCTATACGAACCGTATTACAAAATGTACAATTTAAAACGAACTTTTCTGATATTGAATTTTATAAATATACGCTTCTAAATTTGGAGTGTAGCGATACCGTAAATTTTATTTGTGCCGTTATCCGACAAAACGTATTTATGAAAATAGCTGGAAACATATTCTGAAAGTACGAAATTGGGTTTGTATGTTTTCTCTACAAACAATGTTGTCTAAATTAGGTTTAGTATCCGACCATACCTTACCGGGAAAAAGCTTCGATTCGGCAGAACTCATCTGAAAAGAAGTAATCGCAAATTAAATATCCGCGAGGCAATCACGGCAAAAATTCAATTGCAGATAAAAGATAACGTAAAGTCTGTCTTATACGCGATATTCAACAAAAACGTTAATTGAAGATCAAACAAATTGCATTTAGATGCTCATTTCAGATACGTGTGCGCCAGAATCATAAAAAGATAGTTCAATCACTATTAATTGGATTTTCAAAATCTAGAGTTTCAGAATATTGTCGCGGCTAATTATGACGACCTCCAATCGTCGGGCCAAATACTCCAGCTACCACTCACTCGCTCAGTAAATGAGACACTCGCTTGTCATAAATTATATTTATTATAATCAACACTGCTATTACACTTTTAATATACAGTAAAGTTGCGACACAAGTCTCTAAACTGAACTAGCGCGTGTTCACACGTAATGCAATTTTTGTTTCGACCGTGACGTCGGGACACCCCTCACCTCAGCCCTAGCTGCAACTACTTGCCAGGGTGTTCACACGAGTGTTGCGCTGTTTGCTCTCTCTTCGGTATTTGCTCTCTGTTCAATTCATTATCGAAATGCCAGTTCGAGCAAAGTGCCGTGTATTATTTTGAATTTAAAATTATAGGGAATTAAACGATTATATAATAATAGGGTTTATGCAAACTATAACATTAAATTATTGTATACCACAGAATTACAACTCAAAGTTTTTTTTAACTATTTATTTAAAAAGTTCATCATTATGTATTGCGCTAGTTCAAGTTCAAATGGAATGTTATTTTTGAGAAAGGTCGGACCCTACTATAAAAATATTAAAATCGGTATGGAAAACTTATTTGGCAATTGAACTCCTTAGCAATAATTTATTTTATGATACACTTTAAAAAAGATGCCCTTCAAAATACATTAAAACTATATTCTCTGAAAACGAAAAAAAAAACGGGGTCCTGTTCAGTTCATCATTGCAATGTCAGCTCGAGAAAAGTGCCGTGCAGTAGCTCTGATCGCCGCTGCGGTTATTATAAAAAATCGGAGATCTAGACGTAGAAAGGAGTGGGTCAAAGAATGGATTGCAAAAAGAAATACTTTGGGCGTTTACAATCAATTGCTGGTTGAATTAAGAAACGAAGATCCAAAATTTTACAAAAACTTCATCCGCATGTCAAGTGACGATTTTGATTTTTTACTAAAAAAAGTGTCTCCTATAATTGCAAAAAGTGATACGAATATGCGTGCCGCTATATCACCTGGAGAAAGACTGGCTGTGACATTAAAATTTTTGGCTTCAGGTAAATTAAAATTGTATATTGTTTGTTTTATAATTTATAATATAACTTTCATCATAAATTAATAATAAATCTGTACTTTTGTACCTGAAACACATGTTCGGAAAATCCGTGATAAACAATAGGATTCGACTTCGTAGAATACAGAAACTATATTCATTCAGTACGAATGGGTTGAACCTCATTTAAATATATCTTTGTTTGTTTATAGCTTATAGCTCAATTCAATAGTAAAGGAAATAGCATTTATTATTTAACTGAATCATTTTAAATAAAATAAGTTTCTAAAATTTGAATTTTACAACAATGCGTGCTTGGAAATACCAAATTACTTGTCATAAATAATATCGATCCGATAAAATGATGTAGGTATACTAAAATTTTAGAAGTTGTCATTTGACAATGTTACGTTTTTTTACTATTCGATTAAAAAATTTAGTGTTGATTTATTGTCTTTTTTCAAATTAAAATAGAAAGTTATTTGTGAAAAACGTCGGACCCTACTATAAAAACATTAAAATTGGTATTGGAATCTTAAACCTATTTGGCAAATGACCTCAACAACGTTAATTTATTTTATGATACAACATAAAAACGTGCACTTCAAAATAATAAAAAAATACGAAAAAACTATATTTAGTATTTATTTACTTTAGAAATAGCAAATAAGGCTCGTTTGGCTTACATTTTATTTGAAAATAGTTTTAAATGTGTATTCATGTAATTAGCGCATAAATGATTATTAAAAAATCATATACAATATATTTATTTAAATAAAAATTTTACTTTACAAATACGCACAATATCAGTATAAATTTTCCATAGGTACTGTAGTTGATTTTTAAATCGTGACGAAGGGACGCATAGGCAGTCTAGCATAAATTTCCAAACGTTTGGATCTGTTTAGAGCGAGTGATGAGACAAATATTTGAGGTATTCACACGACCCTCTAACTAGACCAAAACTTGCCGAGGGTCGATCTAGCGACACCGATCTAGCGAGCTGTTCACACAGCAACACCCTGTCTATAGACCCGAGTTGCGAGACTTTTCTCTAGCGTGTGTACCCACCTTTAGAAAGCCCAACGACATCAATGAAGTCCTCTTACACTTTAACACTATGGCTGGAAAGTCCAATTCTATCCATTAAAGTCGTCTACACTTTCAATACAACAGCACGCACTTCCTTTTTAGCTCGGTTGGCAGAGCTAAGCGCTCTTGGGGGTTTATTAATTCCGACCGACATCTCCGTTAACTAAATACCGACATGCCCTTAGCAAAAGTACAGATGTGACAATATTACATCGCATGAGGAAATTTAAAAAAATTGAAGTATTTTTTAACGTAAGCTTAAAAATATCTAATATTTTTTAACACAAAACTTTTTAGTTTTATTGTCGAAAGAAAGTTTAAAAAGACCAATGCGTCCGAAATTTTGATTATGTACCTGCCAATAAATAATCTTTACAACATAAATCGAGGCGCTTGTATTTATATTAAAAATTTGAAAGTTGTCCATTTTTATTGCAAAAAATTTTTGGTGTACACAACTACCTATGTATGCAGATTGAAATTAGAGTTGCAGCGCTGGGATCTCGCTGATTAAAGAGCTAGAGCGTAGGTTGGAATTTGCAAAGTTGCTGAATTTAAGGTTGAATGATAAATTGGAAAGAAATTTCAAATATTTTGAACGGCTTTCGTGAAAGCTGGAAGAAACCAAAATCTGATTTTGGAAAAACGTCTGTTAAATTTTTTTATTGCGTAAATTTTTTAAATGTGTAATTAACTTCTGAAGCAACCTTTTGAGTCGAATCGGATAGTTATCGCCAATGTTTGCTTTATTGATCGACATCAGTGGTATCAAACATGCGGCCCGCAAGACCCTAGAATGCGGCCCGCGACCCGCGGCCCGAAGCTTGAAGTTTAATTTTTAATGAAGTAAAAAGGAGTTTAAAAAAAGCATATTACATAACAAGAGTTGTAAGAAGCATATTACGCACGAGTAGAAAAGTTGCCCACGGAGACGCGTAGCGGCGAGTGCGTATTTCCACAAGTGCGCAATTGCTTTACAACTCGTGTTATGTAGCTTACTTTTTCTACGATCACATAATACCCACGGTTTTAACGGCTTTTGGGCTAATATACACATGTAATTACGTTGTCTTGTCGATTTTGACGTATAAGTATACTTTGACTTTTCTAGACAAATGTGCGTTTTGCTTATCGTGCGTTATGACTCACTTACTTAATATATGTAAATATAATATAAAGTATGTAAAGTAAATGAAATACACTATTGACATTTATTTTTGTTATAATAATATTAATAATAAAGTAAATAGAACATATTATTTCCAATTATTTTTGTTTTGACTAACAAG
This sequence comes from Elmis aenea, assembly GCA_947652605.1. Lineage (NCBI taxonomy): Eukaryota > Metazoa > Arthropoda > Insecta > Coleoptera > Elmidae > Elmis > Elmis aenea. The sequence continues at coordinate 45,166,810 of OX393579.1, read as the reverse complement.
GCACAAAGTCCTGCTTTTTCGCTCCGACCCTAATGAATATACACTGAAAACTATACGCCGTCGTCAACGTGTTAAAACATTTGATTGAAAACTTGGAATTTGAAAAAAAAAACAATTGAACAATTATGATTTTTTTTTGTACTTGCAAAAATTATCAAGTAATATGTTACAGTATCGATTTAGCGAATATGCTGCAAATATTCAAGCATTAATATTTATTGAATTGGAAAACCGATGTGAAGGATTCAATGCAGTTAAATATTTTTTAAAAAATTTAGTGCTCTGTATTTTTTTTACGCCGAAAAAGTAAAATGTTACATGCGGTCGACATTAATTGTAATCTTAAGCCTAGTCCAGATTGTAAACAAATGTTTCGGAACAGTGTTCATGAACAATGTTCCCGATGTTTCGGAACAGCTCAACTTTGTTTCTAGCTTGTTTCGGAACTGTTTCACTAATGTTGCGAAACAAAAAAAGCCCTGTTCCTTGTTTCCCGTTTATATAGGAAACATTGGAACATTGAACAAGTCTGTTGTCAAACACGGTTCAGTCAAACAGAGTTTTGGTTAGAGTGATTCTTGGTTATATATTTATTACAATGTGGAATTAAGAAAAAACTTTACAACTGATGGAAAAAGTGCATAGCACATCTTGTTTGTGGGATGTCACATGTCACATGTGGTGAACACAAAAATAGGAATAAAAAGAGGGATGCTTTTGGAAATATAGCGCAATCATGTGATGTAACAGTTGCTGAAGTTGAAAAGAAAGTGCACATGCTAAAATCCCAATTTCGACTGGAACACAAGAAACTGCAAGGCACTAAGAAAAGTGGTTCTTCACCATTCTTCATTCATTGCCATAACTGGTGCCTTACATTAGTGCTTTCCGTATCCACCACCTTCTTCTTTTCTTTTCTTTATTCCTTCTGCCGTTAAGCAAAATATGTAAATTGGCAGCACAAATTCCTGCAATAGTCTCACTGGACATGATAATTACTTGATAAACACCGAAACACTGGCGTTAGTCTGGACGCGAAACAACGTATACAGATTGTTCCGAAACAATGTTTCGCAACTGTTTAGGCACAGTGTTCAATATTGTTCCGAAACATTTGTTTACAATCTGGACTAGGCTTAACGCAACACGGTTCTTTAAAAAAAGTGTAATGAAGTCTGCATTCCAAATTTTTATTTGTAATTGCAGAACATTTTATTAAAATGCGTATGTTTACTGCAAGAATATTGACAAAAATTGTTAACACAGTGATTTTAACAATTATTTTACCTTTTTAAGACTAATAATAAGACTTCGCACAGGAGATATTAACAAACGAATACTTAACATCTACAATAAACGCATCATTATTAAGCTAGGGTCAATAATCGGAAATCAGGAATCGGTAATCGGACAAGTTTTTTTTTTTTAAGGCTAACAAATCTGTTGGAAATTTAAACTTTATGTAAATGTAACAAAACAATCTCGATCAGAAAAGATCTTAAAAGCTTTGCAGCAGTACCAGCACAAAATAAGTTGAAGTTAATTTTTATACTATTAGTTACTGAAACAGTTTAAACCCAAATTATTTATTGTCAAAATTTCCCTTATATTTTATTCGTTCCAAACGATGTTATCATATTTTATTATTATTGATTTTAGTTTAATATGCACATTTTATTTAATTTACTTTCCATTTGTTCGTGATTTAAAATGAACGCAAATAAAAAAAAATCTATTGATGTTTATATTGGGACTTTTAATTTTCATGTCGTAATAGTGTAAAAGTACAAGGACAGAAACACGAAAGAAAATTAACAGAGTGTGCTTGAAATAAAACTTCATAAAAGCTATGAATTCTTTTACATTTCTAACTCGATTTACTTGAGGAAAATACATTTCAACCCACACTCTTGTTAAGAAATGTTGTGATTCGAGTAAAGTTTTACTTTAAAAGCTCCTTTTAAGTGTCAGAACTGAAGTTTGGAGTGATAAAAAATTAAAGCGAATGTACATATTAATTTGCTTAATGTAATCACTTCCCTAAAAATCTAAATACCAAATGTTCTGTATATATTAAACACACTCTATACATATTCACAGACATTTTAACTGTGTAATTTTAAAAACAACTTTCGGGTACAAAACCGTGCTGCGCGAGTTTCAGAGAAATATATTCACAAAAGCTTTACTACAGATAAAATTAATAATTAATAGTAACCTAAACAATTGAAATCAAATGAAAATAACACGAATCTTGATGCCTTAAGTTTGCAAAAATTGTTTTAGTTGATTTTTTAAAATAGTGTTAAGCTGCTCTGCAAACTACAACTTTATATAAATAAACCATTAATATTTTAATGCACATGACGTTCCAATAAGAAATTCTTAACCCTATAACTTCTTTATGTCAAGAGATAAAGTATTGGATCTCATTATAAAACATTTTAATCGCTGATTGTAAAAAAAACAAGTCCAGTTTTCATGCAAATGAGATTTTGAGTTTTTTGTCTTTCTTCGGAGTAAATCCATCAGCTGGTTGTAAAAAAAGCCAAGTATGAAGACCTTTGTTGAAGTTTGAACGGGAAAAGTTTAAACGGGAACGATTTAAGTGCAAAAATAACCCCCAAGTCCTGGAGTTTGGTTGTTTTTACAAGGGGTTTGGAGCAGTCCAATTTTTTAATTGCTCCGCTCCAGCTCCGCTCCAACATCAATCTATCTGCTCCAGCTCCAGCTCCGCTCCATGCTCCAAATATTGATAATACGCTCAACGGCACAATTAACCGCCCACCTCTAAAATTCGAGATATTTGCCAATTTAATTTTTTAGGACTTTCAATATTAATTATAATCAATTAAAAACTAAATCGAAATTGGAAAAACAAACGAATTACAAAATTTGAATGTGTTTTTGTGTTTTTTATCACAAAAGTAAACATTTTACAAAAAGGTCCTCAATTGCAAACAATACCGGAGCTCTATAATTAGGTACACACTACAGACTGTATGGTAATTGTTTTTTTTTTTAAATTTTAATAACGTGTATTGCCTCCACGTGCTCTGATGACTTGCTGGAGGCGATTAGGAAGACCATCGATGATATCCTGGATGTCTGTTTGCGGTATGTTGTGCCATTCCTCTTAAGCCGCTATCCGTAACTCTTGCAATGTTGTTGGTACATGTATTCGACTTTTTATGCGCCTCTTTAGATTGTCCCATACATGTTCTATAGGATTGAGGTCGGGACTCCGTGCAGGCCAGTCCAATCTTTGGAAGCCCACAGCATCCAAGTAATTGGCAACGATTCTGGCTACGTGTGGCCGCGCGTTATCGTGCATTAATTGGAAATCTTCACCAATAAATGACCCAAAATGTCTTGCAAGTACCGGAGAGCTGTCAATCCACCACGTTCGAATACCACTAAGTCAGTGCGAGCCTCGTACGATATGCCGCCCCAAACCATTACCGACCCACGATGGTAACTCACGGCTTCGACATTTGTACAAGATGCAAATCATTCAATTGGGCGTCTGTACACTCGCTGTCGTCCATCTGGTCCTCTTAAACAAATTCTTGACTCGTCCTAGAAAAGAACATTCTTCCATTAGTTCACAGACCATTGCACGTGTACTTGGGCAAAACGAAGGCGAGCTCTCCGGTGCTGGGGGAGCAATTCTGGACCTCGCTCGAGCTGGTCTAAAATCTGTTAAATTTGTTTCAGTCAACCTTCTTCTTACAGTTCTTACACTAATGCTGACCCGTCGAATCATACAATTGGTTTCGGGCATGCGTTGCAGTAGTGAAGCGATTTCTTAACACCATGCTTGTCATAAATCTATCTTCTTGAGCAGATGTGCACCTTTGGCGACCTTGATCTGGTCTTCGAGTATACAAGCCGGTCTCCCGGTAACGTCTAATGGCATCTCGTACTGTTGTACGGGGCACCCCCAGCATACGAGCCACGTAACGTTGACTCCGGCCATCGTCTACCAACGCGACAGCCCTAGACGCATCCATAGGCATTATTTGTTGTCGTTATGGTAATTAAACTTAATAAGAATGAACAACAAACACAAATATAACACCAAACTTGAACAAAACAATAGCAATTACGAACAAATGAACTCAAAAGATAACGACTCCTCCCTCCTCCAACGCTAAATGCGAAAAAAAACAGATTTTAATAAAATCCAGGTATACAATTAATACCCTTTTGTAATTCGTTTGTGTTTTTAATTGATTATAATAATTATTAATATTAAAAGTAACAAATATCTGGCAAATATCTCAAATTTTAGAAAGGGCGGTTAATTGTGCCGTTGAATGTATGTTTAAAATAATTTTTTTTTATTAAAAGCTTTCTTTTTAAAAACAAAGCTTTGATTTTATCGGATGTGTGGGACAGTCAAGAAATTATGTTAACAAGTAACCTTGTTAATTCAATTGATGGTAAATTAAAATTTGTTTTAAAATAGGTACTAATATTGTACATAGGTACGTCCTTTAAATAAACTAAACCCTAATAATAAAAATCTTTACACATTAAATACTGTATAGCGTATGTTGTTTAAAAATCCAGCTTAATGCTAAAAGCAAAGTAAAAGAAATTTGAGCCGCAAATGGTTGTAAAAAGTGCACTTAAAATGGGTTTAAAACCCTCACAACTAATCCCAGTTGCGCTTACATAGAACCGCGTATCAGTTTTTAGCTTTTAAAAACTTATGTCTAGAAAAGCGTTAACAGAAAATAAACAAAAACATGCTGTAGTATAGCAACATGTTTCGTGCATTAACACAATAAAGACCTGGAACAAAGGAACTGTAGTTGGGTGACCTAAATAGTTGGAAATTCGTAACATTGCATGATGAGTTCTTTACACCAATAATTTGGACGTATTTATGCCATTGTTATAAAAGTTTTGTATTTGTTAAATACCCAGCTTCGTTGAACAAAATGTATTGTTTAGTACACTATCTATTGTTGGCTTAAAATAACATGAATTAAATTAATTTAATAAAGCAATCCAGTATGTTTTAAATTCGTGGCCTAAAATGGAAATCTCGTTTACCTCAAGAGCTACAAAGTTAGTTAAACTGACGCAAAATGGTATTAATTACTGCCAAATTTGAATTAGCAATAAATTACCATGGCAATCTTAGTTATTTAGCAAGAACTTAAAAATAAATTTCTTTGTAAAGTGTCCAAAATTTCTGAAATAAGTCTTAGCTAAACTCGTAGTTTTTAAATATAAAAATAAATTCTATTGTATTTAGAACATATCTAGTCTTGACATAAATACTGTTATAAAGTTTTTATTTTATGTTCTGGAAACAACTCAAAATTTTTGTTTAAATATTATTGCATAACAAAAACCCATTTATTATGTAACGTGGCTCCCTTCAACCTTAATATAATTTTGTGAAAGTTTCGGCAACCTCCAATAAAATTACATGCATTGGAAAACTGGGTACTCAGAGCTTTCATCAATGAAACACTGGGGTCTCTTTTAGTGTTTACCATACCCTCTAAACTGGGCTACAGGATTGACATCAGAGCTGGATGAAGACCAATCTTCGGATGAAATTAAGGACATTATTGAGCAAACGTTGGGTGGTTTATGCGCTGGCTATTCTTTATTAAGCGCTATATTATATTACGTATACTTATTGTCAGAAGCAAAAACAAAGGGTACAGAGGATATTTTCAAGAAAATTTCCTTCACCTGTCAAATTTACGTTTTCAACCAATCACTAATCTTAAATCTTCTAGAGAACCAATACGAGCATTATTACACGGTAATAATTTTACATTCCTCTGTTAGATGTTGATCCTCCTGTCAAATTTGCGTTTTCGACCAATAACAAACTCAGATTTTCTAGAAACAACCAATAAACATAATCATACACTGATAATATCCTTTTCGCAATTAACAGATTTTCATGCGTTTATTGGCCGTTTCTAAGAAATCTGAGTTTGTGATTGGTCGAAAATATAAATTTGGAGAGGGAATGAAATATTTTGGTCTTGATAATTTTTTGACGAATTTCGGCGACCAGTAGCGTTACTTTAATATAGATTAAACCACACCCCTGACGCACCACTCTGACAGTACTTGTAAAATTTGACATAACGTACATTTAATTTGACAGATAGGTTAGGTGAAGGAAATTTTCTGACAAAATATAACTCGTGCATTGCAAATCTATATATATAAAAGAGCTTGTTTGTGTGTTTGTTTGTTCGCTATAGAATCCTAGGTCCGTTGACCGATCGGGACCAAATTTGGCACAGTTACTATTTAGGACCTTGCAGATCTAACGCCAAACTTTAAGTACAAGCACATATTACCAATTTAAAAAAAAAAATTACTTGGACGGGATTCGATCTTACGTTGGCAAATACCTGGTCATAACACGATACGGCGCGGTGTATTTCACAAGTAAAGATTGTTTTGTATACAATTAGTAATAAATGTACATGAAGTATTATTTTTATTAGTACATTTTTAATTGAAACAAGACGAAAGAAAATAAATTTGAGTTATTATTCAATTTTTAAGCAATAAATAGTTATTTTTTAAGGAATTATAAGAAAATGAAAAGATGATTGATCAGAGTATGTCATTTGTGTATGATTTGGAATTATTGGGCTTATTCAAGTTAAAACAGTAATTAAAATTGTAATCGCCCGTGCAACGCCGGGTAAACCATCTTGTAATCTATAATTTTTGAAAAATCTTCACTCATGCAAGTTGAATCAGAGAAAATCACTCGTGAACTTCGTGCACTCCTGTTTTTTCAGCTTAACTTGCATTCGGGCATATTTACCAAAACTTATCGATAATTTTTAATGCACTTTTTATACTACTACTGATAATAAAGGGATGTAGACTAATTGATAAAATTAGCAATAAATAAATGCAAAAAATATATTAATTAAAGACATTAAGAAAACGCTGGAGTCAAATTAATTAAAACCGCTGAGATCTCCATTACGGATGGAAAATGAAGATTAAGGGAAGAAGAAGTAAAAGAAGATCAAAGGATACCTATAGGAAAACGAAATGAGGCAAAGACTAAATCGCACAAGAGACAGCTAGAGAGGTGTGTCACAGTTAGCCAACGATAGAAAAAGATATCTCGACTCACAGAATCACATGGGTGTGTTCCGCTCGCGCGACAGACTGCTATTGGGGGATTGACCCCCTCGTCAGCCGTTAGAGGTGCAAGTATAGCGGGTAGGATGTGGGTAGTCGAGGATGGGCAAGGATAGGTGTTAGTACTGCCACAGGATTTGCCTTAACTGTAGAGAAAAACATCTGAAACCTCTACAATGACAGTCGGCCCTGGGATTCGAACCCATGACCTCCCGTTTGCAACACATTGTTAACACAACCAGCTACTGAGCTCGGTACCTCGACTTCAAAAGATGCAGGAGGATTCGATTAAGAAAAAGAAGATATGTGTATTAACAGTTGCTAACAATAATTGACTTCGTGGTTAGACTTTTAATAACAGTATTTATGGAAAACTAGGTACAAACGAACTGATTGTTACCAGTAAGTTATCTTATGAACATTTGAATTTTGCAGACAATCTATTTCAAATTAGTCCGCTAAATAAATTTTTTACTGTATTCCTTTTTTTTCTGTTTGTCTGAAACAATTCTCTAAAAGATTTTATAATTCTATTTTAAAACACAGAAAACGATTCAGTCACATGTAGAAAACAACTTGTCTGTTGTAAACAAAGAGTGAAACGATGTGCATGTATTGTATGTACAATATACAGACATCAACATATCTCAAGCTATTAATCTTGCATATTCTGAGTTGAAGGGTAAACGGCACGATTTCGCTTCAAAAGGGGTGGCTGTGACAGACGGGTGTTAACCTCACTTCGACCGGATAACACGGGCTTACACGTCTAAATCACTACGATTGTGTAACAATCACAAATGGTACTTTAACGTAGTCACAAACAGAAATTCTGGTATTGAATGCGAGTTTAATACAATTTATCTAATCCCGCTGTCCGAACAATTCCATGAGATTCACAAGGACGGCCAAAATGACGAGACGATTTAACGATAGACGACTTAACTCGTGTTCTAAAGAAGCTTATACCATTTATTATAGAAAGTTTGCTTTGTTTGAACAAGCTGCAATTTTTTACCTAAACCAACTTTTCTTGTTGTAAACTTCAAGTTTAATTAACTAAATCTGGGTGAGTACAGAACGAGACCAAAAACAGTTCAAAGTATTTGTTGAAAAAATCAAAGCCATTGTTAAGCTCCATTACTTTACAACAATTTCGAGAACTTTGTAAAATGTTATTTACGAAGTTTGCTTAAGTTTTTAATTTTTGCTGGAGAAGTCCTTTGGAAACTTTACAAAACCTAACCGGTTTGAAAGTTTAAAAAAAGTGCAAACTTTGAAGTTTTACTTTTACGTTGTTAGAAATTATTACTAAGGAAAAACTTTTTATAAATTAAAAATAATTGGTAACATTTTTCAAAAAATTGGTGTTACAGTATCCATAAATGTAAAAAAAAAATTTATTTCTTAATTTTACAAACTTATACAATTTATTTGCAAGTAAATTATTAGGGCGCTGATAGCAGAATATATATTTTTAAAACGTACATACATTATTGATTTTATTGATAATTTTGGTTCCTCCTGTTTCTTGATATACAGGGTGGTGCTTTTTTCGATGCTCACCATTGCTATCTTGGAAACGGTAAGAGATACAAGGTCGGTTAAATTAAAGAAAAGTTGCACATTTTTGTGGCGATTAAGAATCTGAAAAGAAATCCTGGATATTTTGATTCGTTTTTGATTTATTACAAAAAAAAACTGAAAAATGTGATTTTAGAAAAATATTATTATCTTCCCTACCATTGACGCTATTTCATTAAAACTTGGTAACTTTATGTTTTTGACCGTCCTGGGTTTGATGACGTCAACAGAAATTTTCTAAGCCTGCTAGATTTCAAGTTGCGATAGTCAACTTTTTTATTTCTTATGGCCGCCATATTGGATTTTTACACCATCAGACAGACAAAAAAATTAGCTTTTCAGATTGGTAACCAACATGCCTTTTTTCTTTCAAAAAACTTGTTGAAATTTGAAAATTTGTGTAAATAATTCATAAAATCGAGAATGCTCTGAAAAACAATTGAAACTATGATATAAATAAAAGCTACAGAACTTTTTATTGGTCTAATGATAACGAAATTAAGATTGTTGGAAACACATTTAGAAGATATGTTAGGCGAATTGCCATTATTAACAATTCAAAATCATCAGTAGTTTCAGCAAGAAGGAGCTGGTCCTCACAACGCCCGCATTGTAAAAGGATGTTAATTTAGATGTACGCTTTCGAAATTCATGACTTGGTACGTTTGGTCCTGTTCATTGGCCTCCGCGATCGCCATGTTTAACACCTATAGATTACTTTTACTTTGATCTTGTTTATGCAACCTTAACGGAAAATATTGAATATCTTTGCCGTATAATCAAAAATGCTTTCGACTTTATTCCGAGACAAACTATCCTAAAGGCAGTGGACGAAATGAATTTGAGGACTAACCACTACATCATACATAACGGTGCACACTTTAAACAATTTAAATAATTATTCATCTGGTGTTTTAAATTTATTGTCATTTCGTTATTTTATTAGACCTATAAAATGTTGTGTCACTTTTATTTATATTATAATTTCAATTGTTTTTCAGAACATTCTCGATTTTATGAATTATTTACACAAATTTTCAAATTTCAACAAGTTTTTTGAAAGAAAAAAGGTATGTTGGTTACCAATCTGAAAAGCAAATTTTTTTGTCTGTCTGATAGTGTAAAAATCCAATATGGCGGCCATAAGAAATAAAAAAGTTGACTATCGCAACTTGAAATCTAGAAGGCTTAGAAAATTTCTGTTGACGTCATCAAACCCAGGACGGTCAAAAACATAAAGTTACCAAGTTTAAATAAACAAGCGTCAATGGTAGGGAAGATAATAATATTTTTCTAAAATCCCATTTTTCAGTTTTTTTGTAATAAATCAAAAACGAATCAAAATATCCAGGATTTCTTTTCAGATTCTTAATTGCCATAAAAATGTGCATTTTTTCTCTAATTTAACCGACCTTGTATCTATTACCGTTTCCAAGATAGCAATGGTGAGCATCGAAAAAAGCACCACCCTGTATAAGGTTAAATAAAACGATGGTTTGCTGGTTTTTAACAGGTTTATTATTATTTTTTATTAAAACGTCCTACATGTTTCGCTAACTTAGTTTTGTCAGCATCCTCAGGGAAGTTTCAATCATGATGAAATATTGACAATGGTGAAATATTGATAACCTTAAATATCACATCATTATCAACATTTCAACATTGTCAATATTTTATCATCATTGAAACTTCCCTGAGGATGCTGACAAAACTAAGTCAGCGAAAAATAATAATAAACCTGTTAAAAACCATCGAACCATCGTTTAATTTAACTTTAGGATTAATTGTATTTCAAGAAATAAATATATTTTATTACCAATTTGTTGAGATTGGTTTAGATTAGTTTTTTCTTATTAAATTATAAATTTTTGACTTGAATCTTAGGCAGAACAGCAAGCTAATATTTATATAGAGTATCCTAGTAAAATCTCCCAAACCATGTAATTTACTTATTTTGATAGACAGAGCTTTGGTACAATTGAGAATTGACAAAACATCCGTCAATTCTACTCAATATGAACAAAAACAAATCATGGTGACAGCCGAAATAATTTTTACTCAAAAACTATAGGATTTTTAGGAAAAGTTAAAGAATTAAAAAAGTTTTTGAACAGATTAAGCTTTTTAAAGAAATTTTTTTAAATTACAAAATTGCATGCTTCCAAAAAGTTCTGATAAAAAAACCGAAGGGGTCGCACTTTTCAGACCCCTGTGAAGGCGGGAAATGATTGAAAATATTATTATGGGAAACCTTTTAATAAGTATAAAACATCTATGAAATATCATTCTCCTACATGTATCTAAATTTGAGAAATAAAATAAAAACCTAACTTTACCGCTCCCCTTTAGGGGGGTGTAACACCGAAAGGAGACGTCTAAGGAAAAATATGTATTTAAAAGCCCCCCTTAATTTCCGATAAGAAATTACCTCCTGAGGTTTTTCGCGATATTTAAGAAACACCCTGTATAATAAGTATTTACAGTTAATAAATACATTCATAGATAATAAAAAATCGTATCCCACAGCCAAATATTATTTGCATTTGAGAAATTCGTCTTTTTATTAAATAAAGTACATTCACAGTAAAATATTAAGTACGGAATAAAAAAAATAAATGCACAAAGTAAAACGGTTATTTTACAGAAAATATAAAATATCAACTTTCTTACATTGTAGTGATAAAACGACAACTTAAAAAGACTGGCAGCAGTTTTAGCCAATAAGGCATCGTAGTTGACAACACTGTGTTCACGTGCAGCTTTAGTTTGTTTTTTTGTCTTAAGATGTTAAAATATGTATGCAATATTTAAAAATGTTTGAAGACATTGTAACAGTAATTAATACATTCAAGGGCATGCAAATAAAGATACATATGTTTAATATACTATAGTCTTGAAATTACCAGACTTATGTGTAAATATTTGTTCGCTTTTGATTCGCTCGTCTTCGCTTCAAATATTTGTATTTGTAGCACAGATTTTCACGTCAATAATCAACACTAATTATTTTATTTCACAAATAATGTTCATGAAGACAGAGACCGAATATTGTAACTCGCACACTGTTTAAAAGCATGTGTATAGAATATAGAAGTCTGCGTGTGTATTTATAAAGACTCAAAACCCTCGGAGCGTTTTGTTAAGTGTAATTAATTTAGAGTACAAATTATAAATTGTTGAACGTCCGTTGTTTTAAGATTTAGAAATTAAAAACTCTGGATTTACAGGACGGTTTTTATTGATTTTGGTTAAAAATCCGACGTTTCGCACTTAATGTTTTTAAGGCTTCTTCAAGGGCTGAAAACAAATGTGATTACAAATTTCATTTATAAAACTATTCTTAACATGACTTGAAACGATTAAATATAAATAACATAAATTTTAAATACTAGATACAAGTTACAAATTAGATTGAAACAATTATACAATAAAAATACTTACAATTTTAACAATATTCATTGAAAATTGACAAGGCTAACATGGTGCACATAACGATTTGTTTTTTGAATGTGTAGAACAATTCGAAAGTCAAAAATAACAGTGATACAGTCGCACTAATTTATTGTAAAATGTAAACAGTCTTTTCATTAAAAGGATTTTATGTGTAAAAATGTAAATTAAAACGGATAACATAAAATTTTAAAAAATTTAATACCAATCACAATTTCAATTTAAATGACGTTAAGATTGTTCACCACGAAGAAAATTTGTTTAAAAGACTTATAGCTGAAAGTATTTATATTAATGTAAACAAAAATGCATGTAATGACAGATCTGACATTGATAACATATGTCAAAAGACTTACAAATTACTTTTTGATATCTGTAACCAAAACAGTTTAATAATTAAATAATACATTCCTTTAATAACCTTACTCCAAATAATCTTAATTTCAAAAGTAGTTTTCAATAAAATTTGAAGTTGTGTTAAACCAACTTAGGACATCTACTAATTAATTAAAAAATTATTGGTAATAAATTTAAAAAAATTGTATATGAACTAAATACTCTTTTAATCGTAAGTTTACTTACCATTTTGTTTTATTTGGCAATTCATAGTTCGTCCTAACACTGCAGGGGCGGTTTCCTGTTAATAACGGGATGTTCCAAAAAGACTTGGTTTCCTGTCAAAATTGCAAGTTTGCTCATATATTCTTTGCCCAACAAAAGTTGAGTATGATGGAATGGCCAGAAAATTCTCCAGACTTAATTTCTATTGTAAATCTATGAGCTCGCAATCAAAGGAACAGTGAGCAACAAAAAAGTAAAATAATAGAAAGTGTTGTCAAAGTGCAGCGTTCCCTTATAAAATCTGTTGCAAGTTATGGAGACTAAGGCACAAATAAAATCTACACACAAGCAGTGCTAAACTCTTACGATGACATGATATGTTCGATAAAAGTTGACCAGCAAATATACCGTCAATTTAAAAAAGGCTGCATAGCACCTGCTCTTATATGAGGTAAATTTAAATGGAGCCCTTGAAAATTGGAAAAGGAATGTCGTAATATGGGTTTGCCTAGAAATTGATAGGTTATTCACAATTCATTTTGCTGATGACCAAATAATATTAGCAGTTGTATTCTATACACCCATGTAGCTATAATGATTTGTTTGGAAATCAATTTTTTTATATAATGACAGTTACGCGATTGGCTACAATAGCAACATATGCCGATGACACCGCTGTGCTCTCGTCACATACTGACCCTACAAGAGCGTCTGAACATCTACAGATTGCACTGAATAATATACAAAACTGGCAAGAAATATGGAGGATGAGAGAAAACGACAAGAAATCCAATCATATAACTTTTACCAACAGAAGAGAAAGCTGTCCTGCTGTAACATTTAATGGTCAACAATTGAATCATGTAGAAACCGTAAAATATCTTGGCATGCACTTTGACCAGAAATTAAATTGGCGAAAACACATCTTTGCAAAAAGAAAACAACTAGGACTCCAACTTCATGAGATGTATAGGATGATAGGCAGCAAATCCAAACTCTCAGTGAAAAACAAGGTGCTATTGTACAACGTAATAATGAAACCCATATGGACATATGGAATGCAGCTCTGGGGCACGTCAAGCAATTCTAATATAGAAATATTACAAGGAATTAAGTATTTAGACTTATCGTGGGTGCACCCTGGTATGTCCCAAACGCTGCGATCCAGCGCGATCTAAAAATACGAACTATTAAACAAGAGATCAAAAAATTTAGTGAAAAGTATTGCGAACGAATTATACCCTAATGTGCTTGCAAACCGGCCAATGGAAGGCAATTTAAAAGAAAGACGTTTGAAGCGGTCCAAGCAGGTTCAATTAAGTGATAGATATTAAGTGATTAGTAAATTTTGTCAAAGAGTAACGCAAGTTAGTATAAATAGGGAATTAATCATTGGAATTTTTCCCTCCATGTTTTTGTCGACACATTAAGTACTTATTGTTCTTAAGGGGGTAGATTGTATGAAAGAAAGGGATTAAAAAAATATAATGACAGTTTGGAGTATTTACCAATAAGCCATCTGTATAGTGCCATTTTAATTTTAAACTCTTTTTTTATCTTCCTAATAAGTTCTTTCCATCTAAACTTGGCATGCAGAGTCATACTAAGATACTTTGCAGTGTTTGCGTATGAGACAATAATTGTTGTTTCATTGGTTGTTATTGCTGGAGAGATTCTTAGTCTTTTATTTGTAAAGTTGATAGGTATGAACGGATTTAATTTCATTTAGTTTAATTTTTCACTTTTTGGTCCATTCGTGTATGGTATTCATATTACTAGCGGTTTGTAGTTTTTGGGTGGAAATTGTATTTGTTTTACCTGTTGCCAGCAATGCTGTATCGTCCGCGAATGTAGCTAATTTCACTTGATTTAATTTTGGCATATCACTGGTGTGGAGTAAATACAAGACGGGTCCAAGTACACTCCCCTGTGGCACTCCTGCTTGGATTTCTTTCAATTTTGAATAGGCTTCTCATTTTATTTACTCTAAAGAGTCTATTAGAAATGTAGGAAGTACGAATTTTTACATATTGTTAAGTTTGCAGATTAATCCTTCATGCCACATTTCGTCGAAGGCTTGTGCGACATCAGGAAATGGGCTGAACAGACATTCTTTTCTTCAAGTGTTTTTTTTTTACAAAATAATAAAAATAAGAAGTTTTTATTTGACCTTTAGCTAATTTTACATTTATCTCAACATGCTTATACTGCTTATATTTCTTTGTACATATTCTCTTAAACTATTAGTAAATAAAGGAAGGAATGTCTGCAAGACACTTAAATGAACCTCAAAACTTAAAAAGAATTGTAGTAACCGATTTGCTGCTTGCAACTTCTTAGCTATTTCATGATTAACCAAAAACGGCGGTCAAGGCGCGCGAATTACTCGAGCCCACGCAATAAAAGTTAGGGTTTCTAGTAAATCTTATAAATTCTTTCACAACAAAATATTTTCTAAAAGCTCTAACTTAAGTGTGAACTTTTATTAGCACGTACAAGGGTATTGAGTTCAAAGCGATAACGATAAACTCGAGTTACTTTTTCAATTTAACCGTCCAATAATCTTATTGCAGTTGTGAAGTTGCTGTTGGAAATTAAAGCTATTCGGGTTAAATTGTACGAATGCATTATGAAGCTAAATTCCAACTAAAATGTCTCTCAGATTGAAATGCCGCTAGTGATTGCAACTTTACTTATGTTTCCGTTTCCTACTGGGATTTACTAGTGAAGTTCTCGCTGTTACACTCGATTAACGTTGCGAATTTAGTCACAAGGTAATATTTTGCAGACTGGCACATTTGCTACATTTGTTAACAATGACGTCGTTGGGTTTTAGGGTCAAACGGTTTTCAGCCATTCGCTTAAATTAAGAACAAACGTTTTAAATGGTACAAATTAATTTGATTCAAATATTTCTGGGTTCTGGAAACTGTTTAGTAAACTATAGTTTTTTTTTTGTTTTATGACACAAAAATTAGAATTTTTATATTTATCGAATATATGAATCAGTCTTGGTACCTATTGAATCATCCAGTACTGTCAACTGCTATGCTTTACTGTGTTACAGTGTTACTAAGCCTTCTTAAGCTTAACTACTATTTAAGCATCGTTATGAATTTTTTGTTTGTTTGGTACTTAACTTAATAAATACTGGACGATTTGTAAAAACTTGACATAAACTGAAGAAATAAAATTTTCATGGTCTTTCAAATTTTAGAATAAATCTTATTAATCAACGCTGAGAGAGCTTTGGAAGATTTAAATTTCATAGCAAAAGTTTTAGCATTACAAAATCTTCAAATTTAAGAGTAAAACAATAAAGCTAATATATTACACTTGAAAAGAAATATACAACTTTTTTTGACCAGACTGAAAGCAAATCTATATCTATGTTTAGAGTTTCGTTAACCCTTTCACTGTCAAACCCGTAAATATACGTTGTGCAATAACATGTTGCTATTGTCAAACCCGTTAATATACGTTATTCTGCCCCTCAGAGTTGAAATTCTGGTGAATGCGCGGGGTTAAAAAATTAAGTAATTTCAAGATAAATTATTTATTGTCTTTGTTATTAGGGGAGTAACAAAAAAGTTTTTTGCACAAAAGTTGTTGGAATTTATTAGTTTTATAACCTACATTTATTTTTAAATGCACAGAGTATTTGCTTTTCGAGAATCAATATGCAACTTTATTATTCCAAATAGAACACCCTGTATATTTTTACGTTTTCTTGTTGATAAATTAATTGCCTTTAAAAAATATTAAGCATATTTTTGTCTTCAGTTAATATTTCTAGAGTTATTATTCTGGTGGATGCGTAGGGTCAAAAATTAAGCTAATTTTAAGACAAATCATTTGTTATCTTTGTTATTAGGATAGTTACAAAAAAGTTTTTACCACAAAAGTTGTTGAAATTTATTAGCTATATAACCTACAATTATTTTTAAATGCACAGGTTATTTAGTTTTCGAGAATCAATATGCAACTTTACTATTTCAAATGGAACACCCTCTACCCTGTATAACTATTTTTACGTTTTCTTGTAGATACATTATTTAGTATGTCCTATGTCTAAAGTTAATATTTCTTGGGACATAATGAACAGTTTGCAGAGGATGTTCGTTTTGTAAATAAATAGGTACACATCCCGAGAGAAGGCCACATATTGCGAGTAACTACAGATATATGAAAATAAATTTAAAAGAATATGGTTCCGCTGAGAAACCAACCAAAAATCCAAAACAAATCCAAGAATAAAAACTATCCGTTTTTACACAGTTTCTTTGGCAAAAAATTTAGCATCTCATCAGGTCAAAATTTTCATTAGTTAGTTGTAAATCTGCCCAAAATTATATGATAACAAATTTGCTACAGACTATCGAATTGCAAAACAGTTCTATAAAATAGATTATAGCTCGTCTTATACTAAAGAATAATTCATCTAATTTAAGCAAACCTGTATCTTTTGTAATAAGCGAGATCCATACTGGAAATGTTATCTGGGTCACTCTGTAGGTATATGAATTTATATCACAAATATCGTCATAAAGTGTTGATAACCAAAGCATGTGTTGTTGGTTGCCCATCAGATGTAAATTACCTATTAAAAAAATCACATACTTCCCAATAATAAATTACAAAAAAATTTAAAATTCATACGGTCAAAGACAAAACAAGATAATCGAAACAAAGTTGTCGTTGGGTTTTTAGAGCCACCGTGATTTGTAGAAAAGTTTTATGCAATTTATTTTATGAAGATTTGACAAATGTATAATTAGATTATGTAACATGATTTCCAACAGTTTTTGTGAAAGAAAACTTTTTTGTAACTACCCTAATAATAAAGATAATAAATAATTTTTCTTAAAATTTGCTTAATTTTTGACCCACGCATCCACCTGAATAATAACTCTTGAAATATTAACTTAAGACGAAAACATGTTTAATGTTTTTTAAAGGCAATTAATTTATCTACAAGAAAACGTTAAAATATACAGAGTGTTCTATTTGAAATAGTAAAGTTACATATTGATTCTCAAAAACTAAATACTCTGTGCATTTAAAAATAATTGTAGGTTATACAGGATGGTGCTTTTTTCGATGCTCACCATTGCTATCTTGGAAACGGTAAGAGATACAAGGTCGGTTAAATTAGAGAAAAGTTGCACATTTTTGTGGCGATTAAGAATCTGAAAAGAAATCCTGGGAATTTTGATTCGTTTTTGATTTATTACAAAAAAAAACTGAAAAATGTGATTTTAGAAAAATATTATTATCTTCCCTACCATTGACGCTATTTCATTTAAACTTGGCAACTTTATGTTTTTGACTGTCCTAGGTTTGATGACGTCAACAGAAATTTTCTAAGCCTTCTAGATTTTAAGTTGCGATAGTCAACTTTTTTATTTCTTATGGCTGCCATATTGGATTTTTACACCATCAGACAGACAAAAAAATTAGCTTTTCAGATTGTTAAACAACATACTTATTTTTTTCAAAAAACTTGTTGAAATTTGAAAATTTGTCTAAATAATCTATAAAATCGCGAATGTTCTGAAAAACAATTGAAATTATAATATAAATAAAAGTGACACAACATTTTATAGGTCTAATAAAATAACGAAATGACAATAAATTTAAAACACCAGATAAATAATTCGAACTACAGAGGTATAAATCTGCTGAGCACAACATTAAAGCTAACAACAAAAGTGTTAACGAACAAAATTAACAGTTTCACTTCGCTGGCAGATGAACAACAAGGATTTAGATCAGGAAGATCCTGCACGGATGCCGTCTTTGTCATAAGACAAATAACAGAAAAGTCAATTGAATACAACAAGCCAGCCTATATGTGCTTTATTGACTTGACCAAAGCGTTTGACCGAGTCCAACTAAAAGATGTTCTACACATACTTTATAATAGACAAATCCCATACAATATAATTAAGACTATAGAGAACATGTATGCAGCAAACCAAATACAGGCAAAATTAGATGAAGGACTTACCGAACCAATACCAGTTGGTAGCGGTATCCGCCAGGGGGAGTCATTAAGCCCACTTCTCTTCAACATCATAATGGACGAAATTATACAGAAGGTCCGATCATTGAGAGGATACAAAATGGGAGATAGAGAGGTAAAAATTGTATGCTATGCCGACGATGCTGCACTAGTTGCAGAGAGTGAAGACGACTTACAAAGACTCTTACACTCGTTCAACTGTACAGCTAAATCACTTAACATGACAATATCTTCCACAAAAACAAAATGTATGACAACTTCAAAAACACCCTTGAGGTGCAAACTAGAAGTCGATGGAGAGGTTATCCAACAGCAAATGAAATTCAAATATCTCGGGATAGAACTTTCGGGCTTTGGCGATGTGGAAGCAGAGGTAAGGGAACAAACAACTAAAGCAACAAGGATAGCAGGATGTCTAAATAATACAATATGGTGCAACAAAAACTTGGGAATTGAGGCCAAGTCTAGAATCTACAAAGCAACAATTAGACCTATCATGACATATACAGCGGAGACCAGGCCAGAAACGTCAAAAACTAAAAGACAACTAGAAACAACAGAAATGAAAGTATTGCGCAGAATTACGGGTAAAACACTTCTACACAGGGAGAGAAATGAAGAAATAAGAAAAACGTGCAAAGTAGACGATATTAATAACTGGGTAACAGACAGAAGAAAAGAATGGAATGAACATATTAATAGAATGGACGACGGGAGAATAGTAAAAATCGCCCGCGATAAGTCTCCACTGGGACGCAGGAGCGTTGGACGCCCTAGGAAAAGATGGAGCGACAACCTCAACGTAGAGCAATAGGCAAGTGGACAAAGAATAAACAGGCGAATCGCCTATAGTCAAGAAGGAAGAAAAAGAAAGAAGATAAATAATTATTTAAATTGTTTAAAGTGAACGCCGTTATGTATGATGCAGTGCAGTGGTTAGTCCTCAAATTCATTTCGTCCACTGCCTTTAGGATAGTTTGTCTCGAAATAGAGTGGAAAGCATTTTTGATTTTACGGCGAAGAAGTTCAATATTTTCCGTTAGGGTTGCATAAACAACATCAATGTAAAAGTAATCCATAGGCGTTAAACATGGCGATCGCGGAGGCCAATGAACAGGACCAAACGTACTAAGTCAAGAATTTTGAAAGCGTACATCTAAATTAATATCGTTTTACAATGCGGGCGTTGTGAGGACCAGCTCGTTCTTGCTGAAACTACTGATGATTTTGAATGATTAATAATGGCAATTCGCCTAACATATCTTCTAAATATGTTTCCAACAATCTTAATTTCGTTATCATTAGACCAATAAAATGTTCTGTAGCTTTTATTTATATCATAGTTATAATCGTTTTTCAGAGCATTCTCGATTTTATGAATTATTTACACAAATTTTAAAATTTCAACAAGTTTTTTGAAAGAAAAAAGGTATGTTGGTTACCAATCTGAAAAGCTAATTTTTTGTCTGTCTGATGGTGTAAAAATCCAATATGGCGGCCATGAGAAATAAAAAATTTGACTATCGCAACTTGAAATCTAGAAGGTTTAGAACATTTCTGTTGAGGTCAATAAACCCGGGACAGTCAAAAACATAAAGTTACCAAGTTTAAATGAAATAGCGTCAATGGTAGGGAAGATAATAATATTTTTCTAAAATCACATTTTTCAGTTTTTTTGTAATAAATCAAAAACGAATCAAAATATCCAGGGTTTCTTTTCAGATTCTTAATCGCCACAAAAATGTGCAACTTTTCTCTAATTTAACCGACCTTCTATCTCTTAACGTTTCCAAGATAGCAATGGTGAGCATCGAAAAAATGACCACCCTGTATAGCTAATAAATTCCAACAACTTTTGTGCAAAAAACTTTTTTGTTACTCCCCTAATAACAAAGATAATAAATAATTTGTTAAAATTTGCTTAATTTTTAACCCGTCGCATCCACCAGAACTTTTCTTTTAAAAACAAAAACCCGACAGACAGCCTATGCATATAAAAATTACCCGACAGTGAAAGCGTTTTAAACAAGGTTTAACGATTTTCATGATGAATTTTTTCAGTTTATATTTGGGCGTGTTGTAGAATTGGCCGTGGGCAAAAAGTTTGGTAAACATAACGTTCTCAGATAAAGGCCGTTAAAAAAACTTAATTGAACATAAACAAAAACGCGATCACACAAACACTACGGGTAGTTAAATTTTAGCGAATCTACTTTTTACCAGGTTTGTATAATTTGTTTTCGTTAAAGAAATGCACCATTAAAAATTGTTTGTTGATGCCAGTATATACATAACAATATAATAACTTATTTGTTAAAAACTATCAATTTGTGCACCAGTTAAAAACTTAATAAAGATTTTAGAATTGACCATTTTAAATCGCTTAACCCTGCAGTGCTCGGGCGGAATACAAGTGTATCCCAGAGTTCTTAAAAGTGCGTTTGTGCGTGTGCCTGCAGACATATTAGGACCAGACTTCATGTAATTTTAGTTAATGGTGTGTTTTTTGCCGTGGTAGAGCGCAGGTGTCCATTTTCTATTTGCAAGTCGTGATTTGTATTAAGTTTTTGTTGTGGGATATACGTGTATCCCGTGCGACTGCTAAATTCTAATTCCAGTTAATACGTTTTTTGGTATTTGTCCTAGAAAAGATGACAGAAAAACAAGAATTTTTCATACAGCATGTAATAAGTGGGACTGCAAAGATAACCAAGAGAAAATGGCAAATATTTGTATTATGTGTAAAAGCAACGAAGACTCTTGAATATATCAATCTACATTGTGTTTTTTCTTTTATTTTTGCATTTTTTAATACGTTTATAAAGTAAGTAAAGACATTTTAAAATCATTCTGCTTTTTATTACCTAAAATTATGTACTATAAGCAAGTAATTAATGTGGGATACAAATGTATCCCACGCGACCTCTGACGTAACAAATTCAAGCGCGAGTACCGGAGGGTTAAATTAGGACATATTTATAATAAGAATTAATAAAGTTATGCACTTTACAAAAGATTTTGGTAGTAACTTTTTAACAGTTCATCTTTCGAATGACGGGCTTGACTTGCGGCGGCGCTGTTAGCCAAACCACTGCATTAAAACTACTAGGTTTATTGAAGGATGACTATTGCAAATCAACATACGAAACATCATTTAAGAATATGTTAATAATAAACACAGTTTTAAACTACTGCACATATCAAAATAAATCTTGGAACATTAAAAAAATCTTAAAACGCTTTAATTTATTTTTAAATGTAGAAACATTGTTATTTTCAGAACATTACATTTATCTTGCAATTTAAGTTTTAGATATTTTGTGAATTTAATCCTATTGTGAAGAAACAAACAAAAATCAAAATTGAGTGGTAATCGTACACACTTATCATTAGTGCATTAATATTACATCTTCCGAGAAGTTCGTGTCGTTTTATTAATAAAACAACTAGTAATTTTTTTATTTAAATCTGTTTTATTTCAATCAATGCAATGTTGTTTAATTATTATCTTTCAACATACAAGTTTATATATTTCACTTTTATAAAGGTCTGTTTTTGATATAAATATTTAAAAAATGTGCAAGGTATATTTTACCACAATCAGTTTTAAAATTTTCTTTTTAAGTCATATTTGTAAAATCCAAAATGATAAAAATCTGTAGGTGCCAAGTCGGATGAATAAGGTGGGTGAATTAATATTTACAAATTGAGCTCCTGTAATACATGTTGGGTCGCACATTGCAGAATGTCATTTAGCGTTATCAGGTAAAAAAAAACTAAGCTGCTTCTATTTGCAACTCGTAACCTTTCACTGCAATCGCGTGCTTCCGATTTTCTAGTTACTGAAAATAATTATTTGCATTTATAGCTCCCCGAAATTAAGATATCCAAAATACAGTACCTTTGTAGTCCCACCATATTAAAAGTACTATTTTCTTGCAATGAATTACTGGTTTAACAGTGGTTTCAGATGGCTGTCCTGACTGGGTTCAATGTTGTTTTCGTTTAAAATTATCGTATAATACCCATTTTCCATCATTCGTTATTAATCTGTCCAGAAATGAATAATTCTTTTTAAGGGTTACGCAGATAAGTGCATACAGACACTAACAAAGTTCCCGCATTTATTTTATTTTTCTACGACTACTAATGTAAATGACTCTTACCGTACAGCCTGCATGCGTAGTAAGTGATTCCTTACGAAAGGTAAGCAAACGCAGAGTTTTTTTAAAGAAATGATCAAAGAAGACTCACGTCAAACACTTCTTGCATGCCTAGTAAGTGAGTTATAACGCACGGTAAGCAAAACGCACACTTGTCTAGAAATGTCAAAGCAAGCTTACGTCAAAATTGACAAGACAACGTAATTACCTGTGTATATTAGCCAAAAAGTCGTTAAAATCGTATGTATTATGTGATCGTAGAAAAAGTAAGCTACATAACACGAGTTGTAAAGCAATAACGCACTCGTCGCTACGCGGCTCCGTGCGCAGCTTTTCCACTAGTGCGTAATATGCTTCTTACAACTGTTGTTATGTAATATACTATTATATAATCGAAAACAGTTGACTTTTGTTGTCTTAGATTTTTTGCGATGTTCTCATTGTCATTGTTATTAACAAAGGCGGCCAACAAAAAACCAACAAATGTGTTCGAGCGGCACGAATTTTTCAGATGACATAATAGTGCAGTCTTATAATCTTAAGAATTCTATATTAAAAGTGATTAATCAGCACATTTGTAACTTTCTGCAAACACAATAAAATTAAACTTAATAGGTTATGCTATCATAAGTATTTTTATCCTGTTGCTTCAACATAAATTGTAAAGATCAATAAAATATATTATAAAAGCTTTATAAAACATGAGTTGAAATGTTGCGACAAAAACTCATTTGAATAATACGCAAAGCGTCAGCTTCTATAACATAATATTTGACACCCATCAGACCTCTGTGTTACTTTAAAGACATAATTTACATTTTATTTTTACAGTAGCACGTTTCAACTGTTTGCAAATGACATTTTCATCTTAGCTTACAATCCAGCATAAGGCCATGACGTTTTCTCACTCTGAAAATATCCCATGTTTTATAAAAATGATTGGTAACCTACTTTTGTACTATCGTAAAATAATATGCATGCCTTATTTATTTATAACTATTTGTTAGAAACACGTGCAGTTAAACTAAACTAAAATGTAAATGTGCTAAATGTAAGCTAATAGGCTTTTTTAAAAAAATGATCAAAGTAGACTCATGTCAAACACTTTCTGCATGCCTAGTAAGTGAGTTATTACGCACGGTAAGCAAAACGCACACTTGTCTAGAAATGTCAAAGTAGACTTACGTCAAAATTGACAAGACAACGTAATTACATGTGTATATTAGTCAAAAAGCCGTTAAAATCGTAGGTATTATGTGATTGTAGAAAAAGTAAGCTACATAACTCGAGTTATAAAGCAATTACGCACTTGTGGGAATTCGTACTCGCCTCTACGCGGCTCCGTGCGTAACTTTTCCTTTCGTGCGTAATATGCTTCAGCTTCTTACAACTCTTGTTATATAATATACTATTATTGAGCACTTATTGTTAAAAATAAAACTGAAGATTTATTAAAACACGTCAAAAACCGTCATGTTTTCGGATAGATTCATAAGTTTGAATATGCAACGATTTTACTTGCTTTTCAAGCCACAATTTTTAAAGATTGTGTAACTATTTGATAACTAAAATATGCAGTCATACAAGTTTATTAAATAAAATCATAAAAATGACGCTTAGATGCTATGAAATAGATTTACAAGTCACGATTCTTGGAAGAAAATATAATATCCTTTAAGCTTTCATACTATTTTGTAAGCCAAAGGAAACCTTACAAGGAAAACAAAATTAAAAGCAGAAGTTAATAATCTACTCTTTGTAATATACCTAAAGAGAGTGACAAAGTTGCCAGGCAGGTTTATTACACGGGCTAATTACATCTACAGCAGTTTAATCAAAGTTTATTACCTTCGTTATGATATGAACAAAACGAAATTGCGTCTTCTATAAACAAATACACATACATCTTATGAATACAAAGATAACATAGGAATTGGTTATTGAGTAAACACGAAATGATGCCTGGGAACTCGCAGGGAAGTTACGAAACTCATAAAGTCAAAGTGGAATATTACAGAAGCCCTATAATTAATCTCGAAATCAAATTACCTTCAAAATTTGTTGTTTGTATGTTTGGATTACCGTGAACAAAGGAGATTCTTTAAAAGTTATGTCTTAAAATATGTATAAAATGAATTATTCTCTTTGATATGTCGGAAATTTGTAAATAAAGGTATTTTGCTTAATATTTAATCTGTCAAATTATGAAACTGAAGATAATACGATTTTGAATACAACTTTGCTGCAGGACTAAATAACATAAACGCTTTTTTTTTATAGGAGACGAGATTATTTTTACGATTAGGGGAAAGCCCTGTAATAAGGGACAATCTATGTAATAAGAGACGTGACACGGTAATTTACAGGAACTGGTAAAAACGTACTTTTTCGGCCTTGCTACATAAATAACTATTATGGGGGTTTCTTCTTAAAATAACAAAGTTATAGGGGTGCGACAGTCAAACTTAAGCTGTATAAGCGATAAATAAAATATGCTTTGCCTTTTGCTGCAATAATCCAAAACACCACAAGTTTTTTGAATCGAACCTACATTGTTTTAGTTTGTTTAATATTTCAAATTACTATGTAATAAACTCTCAAGGTTTAGTAGATTCCTTAAAAAACACTTTGTGTTATAGTTATTTACGTAACAAGGCCGGATAGTGGTACTTTACTGGACGAGTAGACAGTTTTGGGACGAGCCGTAGGCGAGTCCTGCAAGCATACGAGTCCAGTAAAGACACTTTACGGGTATGTTACGAACAATAATTTTTCTGCGTCCGCCACTGACACCAAAATCACCATCGTCACCATCCATAATGAAACAATAACTTAACAAACTACGGGTGAAAACTCGTTTGGTGTTATAATGACGCTTGTTTGACAGCGCAAATCAAGAAAATAACTCATCACCATGGCAACCAGCTTTTTTCCGGCCTAGGGCGGTAAAGAGTTGTTATTACCATGGCAACCAGTTACTTTCTGGGCTAGGCCAGTAATGATGTCTTTTCCAGCCTAAAAATGGATCTGAAACAATTGATTTTCTGGACGGACGCAGAAAAATTTCATTACATTTATTTACCTTGATTTACAAGTAGATAAACTTGACGGTAATCGAAATACAATCGGAGATCAAATGTTTGCAATGATTTCTTTAATGAAATCTTCCTGTCAAACAGAAAATTGGTCTGCGTTTAAAATGCTAATAATTCAATTTCAAGCATGTAAAGCGTTAATAAAACAATTCTGAAATTATGGGTATTCTGTCTTGCAAGTGATGAAATATTTTGCTAAATAATATTAATGCTGTTTTTTTTACTAAAACTTATTTTATCCATATCTGATTCTAGTGGTTTAAGTCGGTTTACGTTTCAGTACAGTAAATCACAAACCTACAGTAATAGCAAAAAATCGTGAATGGCGCCCCGATGCTTCAAAGGACTGGCGCCCAGATGCGATGGTCTATTTAACTCAATGATTAAGAGAAGTCTAGTCGTATTTTCTCTAACGAAATCAACATTCCTATAAAAAAACTTAACGGCTATTTGATTTTTTATGGGATCCACCAAAGTCTGTTTGTCACAGCAATGAACCGGATAAATAAATAAGGAAACAAAATCCTGCTAGGTATATTTTACAAGTTA
The DNA here is from genome assembly GCA_947652605.1 of Elmis aenea. NCBI lineage: Eukaryota > Metazoa > Arthropoda > Insecta > Coleoptera > Elmidae > Elmis > Elmis aenea. The sequence goes on along the minus strand of OX393579.1, from coordinate 45,140,231 downwards.
TCCCGAAAAGGATTTAATAGATTTTATATGATGTGCAATTTTATATCGCTAATTTACACCAGTTCTTACAAAGTTTTATACATAGGTTTTATTAAGTACTGTAGCTTAGTCGTTGTGTAATAACTTTTTGCGCTGTTTTTTTTATTGAAATATAATGTAGGCGCAACAGGTGTGCTAGAATTGGACACAAGCTAAACCCAAAATTTAAAGAAAAGTATAAAAAACATATTGTTAATATAACTACACCTTTGATTTTGTTTTGTTTTTGAAGTGTTTTGCGTCGTGAGTTTTGTCGAAATATAATAAATTAAAATGAAATAGATATGGAAAAACTGTTTTTTTATCAATTCAAGGAACTTAACTAGCCGTCAAAATGTGGACCATGTTTTATGAAAGCGGTTTCAGTCCATTTTTGGAAGAAAAAATTTATTATCCCAATTAATTTGCAGTCAGTATACTGTTTATTCATTAATTAATTGGTTCGGCGGTTATAAGAACATGTGGAAAACTACCCTGTGGTAGATTCCCGTATACTAATAGCTTACTACTAATTGTAAGTATAGCATCTGGGATTTTACATTTAACACGTTTTATTACAAAATACATAATTATTTGTAGATGTCATTGGGTTTGAAATAAAGTTAATAGGGACTTAGAAGGCAAACGATACTGCTCAGCGGTATTCTTAGATGTCTCACAGGCTTTCGATAAAGTTTGGCACGCGGGGTTATTATCTAAACTTAAAAAATGCCTACCATATCAGATGTACGAAGTCCTAAAATCATATACAGAATAGACATTTTCTAGTTGAATACCAGGATGAATGCTCAGAATTGTATCCTATATTGGCTGGAGTCCCACAGGGAAGTCTGTTAGGCCCTACACTATACCTTCTTTATACAGCTGGCATGCCTATTACGCGATTAACTACAATAGCAACATATGCCGATGACACCGCTGTGCTCTCGTCACATACTGATCCTACAAGAGCTTCTGAACATCTAAAAACTGCACTGAATAACATACAAAACTGGTTAAAAATATGGAGGATGAGAGTAAACGACAAGAAATCCTACCACATAACTTTTACCAACAGAAGAGAAAGCTGTCCTGCTGTGACATTCAATGGTCAACAACTGAATCACGTAGAATCCGTAAAATATCTTGGTATGCACCTTGACCGGAAATGAAATTGGCAAAAACACATCTTTGCAAAAAGAAAACAACTAGGACTCCAACTTCAAAAGATGTATTGGATGATAAGCAACAGATCCAAACCCTCAATGGAAAACAAAGTGCTATTGTACAATGTAATAATCAAACCCATATGGACATTTGGAATACAGCTCTGGGGCACGTCAAGCAATTCTAATATAGAAATATTACAAAGATTCCAAAATAAGGTTTTTCGACTTATTGTGGGTGCGCCCTGGTACGTCCCAAACGCCGTGATCCAGCGCGATCTAAAAATACCAACTATGAAGCAAGTGATCAAAAAATTTAGTGAAAAGTATTGTGAACTTGCAAACCGGCTAATGGAAGGCAATTCAGAAGAAAGACGTTTGAAGCGGTTCAGACCAGCGGACTTGCAAGATAGGTTCAAATAGTATTAAGTGATAGATAGATATTAAGTGATTAGTAAACTTTGTCAATAGTAACGTAAGTTAGTATATATAGGGAATTATTCATTGGAATTTTTCCCTCCGTGTTCTTGTCGACACATGAAGTACTTATTGTCCTTAAGGGGATAGATTGTATGAAAGAAAATAGTAAAAAAAAAAAAAAAAGGTTTGAAATCTGGCGATTAGGTCTGTTGAGTTGTGATGCTTGAAACGGCTTCTGTAGAGTGGTTGGATAATTAGTTGTTTAGTTAGACTATTTGGGTGATCTCTGAGCCTTTGGCATATTCCTTGGTGTGTTGTTTTATTTCTGCTTTTGCAGTCTTTATCTGTAGATCTTGTCTAATGATAAGTATTTGGAACAAACCATGGGATGGGGGTTGGATACTAATATTCTGAGAACTTTGAATTGATTTAGTATTTCGATGTTCGACTTGGACGCCGTTTCCCAAAGTTGTATCCCACACGTCCACAATGGTTTTAGGGTAGTTTTGTACACTAAGAGTTTATTTTTCAGACACTTAAGATTTACGTCCAATTAACTAGTAAAAGTTAGGAAAGTTTCAAGACCAATTGCTTACGTTTGATGAATATTTGGTTGCGCCAGGTAAGTCCTTTGTCCAGGGTAAGTCCAAGGTATTTGGCATCGTGTTGCGGTATCTGGAGGCTATTTAGGGTAATATGTGGACCTCTTAGGTTCATGAAGGTGTCGTCGGCAAATGTTGCAGTAAGAAGGGTTTTTTTGGTTGGATTATCGGGAGAAACAATATCGGACCCAGCTCGCTCCCCTGGGGAACTCCAACATTTATTTGATGAAGGTCTGTGTACACGTTGAGATACTTTTTTCGGATATGGCCGTTGTTGGGGTAGAATTTTAGGATTAGAAAATAATTTAGTGGTAGGTAATAGTTTTCTAATTTTGTAGACCTGGCCAAACCTTGTCAAAAGCTTGCGTTATATCGAGAAATATCTGTTTTCTTCAAAGTCTTGTCTGATCCTGTTCGTTACCTTGACTATTTGCTCTACTGCAGAGTGTTTGGCTCTCCAAATTGATACGTTGGTATAATTTGGCGGTCTTTGAGGTTCAAATTTTTCTAGTAGCACTTTTTCAAATAGATCGACAAAATGTAAAGCAGACTTATTGGTCTGTAGGTTTTTAGTTCGGTCAAGGGTTTTTCCGATTTAGGAATCAGAATGATTTCTGCCACCTTCCACTGCAGAGAGATGACCTATTCGCAAGATGGCATTATATCTTTGCGTTATGCATCTTAATCCTTCGTTAGAAATATCGCTCAAGATGTTTGCTGTAATAAAAACTTGAGAACACAAATAATTTACATGTAATTTGCGAACAATTAACAGTTTATATTTTAAAATATCCATACGCTCTGACTAACTGAAAATTCGTTAGTGCATGACAGACACTAAGTTGGCATTTATAATGAAAATGGTCCATTTCCCGTAATCTAGATAAACACTGAGTAAGCTAAAAGGCAGTTTTATTTTACATATAAATTTGCCCTGAATACGAGAAACTTCGAGTTTACAAAAAAATTATAGGCAAAATTTAGTTTAACAGTAAGTAAATAAATATTAAGTAAGAGTTTTTTGTTTTCTTCATTGGACTCTATAGTATTCAACGATAGTAATAACATCTGGGTTATGTCTAGCATTAGAGTTAAATTTTTAAGTATCTAGCCTTATATCATTTGAATATTTAACTCTGAGGATGTATTTTAATTAAAAACGAAACCTAAGCTGCCACAGAAGGTCCTATTCTGCCACAGACTAAATTTATACTTAATTATATAATAAACCAATTATTAGGAAATATATTATGTTTTGCTGACTTTTTCAAATCAAATTATGTGTCGTAATATTTGCATAAAATAAAATTGTAGTAATTATTCAATATTTTAGTGACTTTCTGTCCCAGTTAACAATTTAGAGACTCTTAATGAAATGATGCTTTTTTGTAAATATTATCTCACAAAATGTTTGTGTGTTAGACACATTTACAAACTATTTGCTCTTTTAAGTTTCTGATAACTTTTTAAACTTTCTTGACTTCGCCAATAAATCAACGTTTTTGATTAAATTTCACGTAAAACGTTTTAGCTGAAATATAAACTAGAAATGTTATTTACTTGAATAAACAAACAACCGTGAAATATTTCATGTAGGTCAGCATATTCCATTAAAATTTATTCATCTTCGAAGGTTCTCTGAAATTTTATCGTGGCGTCTAAATTTCCTCTTATTTAAATTATTACATTTTGATGCTGTTTGAGAAAATACTCATCTCTTTCAATAGTCGGGCAAAATTCCAAGCCAATAAAAAGTAAAAGTAGCTATTCAAATTATTTCAGAAAATATGACGATCCCTAACAGCTGAAACTGAAATATCTCCCTTTAAAGAAATGAAATCTAAAAAAATTGGCTTGGATATATTCTTATTTCAAGTAATAAAATGACTAAAACTCGTACGTAGCTAAAATGTCAGGCAAGCAAATGTTTTCTGGTCCGATTTAAATATCTCGGATCCTAAGTTCATAGAGCCAGTCAATGTGCTGGAAGGTAGGAAAATCGTGCCTTGGAATTTATATCGGAAACTAAACTTTATCGTGATTTATTTTAAAATGTTAGGAAATGACTAAAAGACCATGTACTACGGTATGAACATTTATTATTCCCTGTAATTGTTGTTGTATTTGCATTACTTCAAGTTGTTCCTTCGCAACCAGCATTTACTGCCTTAGGCCGTTTTCACACACGACGGCAAAACCGCTACCGTCGGCGTCAGCGCTGCCGACTTCAATGTAATCAAATGGGTGCTTTCACACACAGGCGCGGGACGGCAAAATGCCGTCGCCGTCGACGGCAGCGGTTTGTGCAGCCGTCGGTGATCTCGACAATTGCGGATGCCGCCGTACTTGTTCTCATTCAGTGTTTCCACATAAGAACTGTTTTTTTCAAATAAAAACTAATCTAGGGTGTTATACGTTTTAAATGACAAATATAGAAAACTGTAATAGATAAAAATTATTTGTTTATATAAAATTGTAGTCTCACATCTATGTTATATAATATATAAGTACAGGGTGGCCTATATTTCGTGAACAGATTTTTGATATCTTTTTTAATTTTCGAAATATAGCCAAAAACCGATTTTCGTCAATTTTCAAAAATGTTAAATATCTCGCTTAAACGAAAAGGTGGAGGAAAACTTTAGAGACATTTTTGGCATGGTTTTTTGTCCTTAATAAGATGGCGATTTTAAATGGCAACCATAGTTGGCTGTGACATAAATCGAAAGCTTATTTTTGCACTTTTCAAAAATATATAATTTGCTTATGGTCGCCATTTAAAATAACAAAGTTAGGTGTAATAAATCAATATTAGTATAAGTAAAAAACAATTGAACATCGCTATCTTAGGACAAAAAACCATGCCAAAAATATCTTTAGATTTTTTCTCTATCTTTTTGTTTAAGCGAAATATTTACCATTTTTGAAAATTGTCGAAAATCGGTTTTTGGCTATATTTCGAAAATTAAAAAAGATATCAAAAATCTGTTTACGGCAATGAATTCGTGTCAAAAAAAGAAATTTAGACCACGTACATAGTTTTTTTTCTATCTCTGATAATTACCGGGCATCGAAAATAGGCCACCCTGTACAATGTACATATATGCTGGAGTCTATTAAACATTCTTCTAAATATTTTTGGTAAAATTAAAAATTACGAAATACTTTTAAAACCCCCTTTACAAGAACTGTTTGTTTATCGTAAGATTTCCCCTAAGCTGGAAAATACCCACACTAACAAACGACACCTTCAATTCTAGTATCCTGGTGCTTAATACTTGTTTGTAATACCTAATTGCACCAGAATATCAAACGTATTGGTACTCATTGGAAAGTAATTAAAGAATTTTGATTGATCTTCTCTAAGTTTTTTAAACAACGTATAAAAACTTCCTTCCAAGTATCGCACGCTTAAAAGGGGATGAACCCAGTATTGTCTTTTATTTTTATTACTTCTGTACTTCCTCCTAAGGTTAAGTAGCCCAAGAAGATGACTTATGTTGACAGCAGCACACATCCTTTTATCGTCACAACTAAAAACAAACTATTCAGCGGCAGCGGTAATGCCGTCGTGTGTGAAAGACTCGGACTTCTGATGCCGCTACCGCTGGCGGCAACGGCAGCGGTATTGTCGTCGTGTGTGAAAACGGCCTTATTGTTATAAATTATACCTATAAACAGCTTGTAGTATTCTTTTATTTCCGGTTTCGCAAAAAATGAACCTGACTTTGTTATTTTAAAGGGAACAATCTGTACATTTTTACATTTTTGGAAAGAGGAAGCATTTTTGGTTAATTTTTATAGCGTCCAATAATTTTTTGTCAATTTTTTTATTAAGTGTGCCATGATCTGCGTGAATTGAATTTTATTATGTCAGCAAGTATCCGAAAAACGTTTTTGTAATTTTTTATTGACATTTAGATACTTTATAGACTCTGATAGTTGCCGAATCGTTTTGTTGACAGAAAGTCAATTTTTTAAATGGAAGGATAGTGGTTTATGTGATTATGTAAATAGAGAATTTTTCGACGAATTCAACACCAGTAACTTATAGTTTTATTCGGAGCTGGTATTAAAATTGAAATTATTGTAAAGTTTAATCATAGTTGACACTTTTCACAACGATCATTACAACTAGTTAAAATTATTTGTATATTCACGGTTCAAATCGATTGACTTCACTTTTTGATGTTTTACAAATAACAGTGCCAAAGCTCTTGATTGATGCTTAACTTTTTATATTTAAAACAATTTTTTTTTAATAAATAAAATTAGTATCACTAATTGAGATTTTTTCCCACCCTCAAATAATAGTAATTTTTTTCAAAAGAACGATTATTTTAGGAATAAACTATTTTATGCATTTCATACGTAGTTAGATGAAAGATACACATGTAGTAATACATTTTACAATGTTTATAGGAATTTAAATTTGAAAAGAAATTTTGAAAAAGGACTGTACAGGGTGAACCAAATTCGAATGTTTCACGGTGTATCTCGGTTATCGTAATAGTTAGAGAAAATCTGATATCGGTCTCTTGGGCAACTTTTTTGAAAAAGAAGGTATATGTTATCAGATTTCTTATATCGTTTTCTATTTTGGCACTACAGACGAAAAATGAAATTTCATAATTTTTGAAAATTTACACTTTGAAAAGTTTAATATGGTAGAAATTTACATTGTAGGTGATAAAAACGTAGCGGCTGCTGCATAACTAACTTGGAAATGACATTTAGTTGTTTATTAACTGTGAACATCACTTGTTTACGAAATCATGGCAAACTATGATAAGGAAATATTAACACAATTAGTTATATCTCGGTTAATTTTTTGCAACAGATATCTATATAAATTGTATATTTTTGAAATGCCAAAAAAATTCTCTTTAATATAAAGTCATGGCCAACTAGGGTTTCTATGTAAAAAAAAAGTCAACTTCATATCTCAAAAATCAAGGTCTCTAAAAGAATATAATTTTCTTTTTGAATTAAGCATAAATCTGTATAAAACATTTTATTTTATTTTAATAAAAACAGAAGTTACAGTTACATTTGAATTTGGTCCACCCGGTACACTATTTTATCTATTTTCTCTACCTTTTGTTTTGTGAATTTAATCGATTTGGCAATTACTGGCTCATTTATAAATAAATATTTTAAAAAAATACCAATTTATTGATATTGTTAAATTCGACCAAATATATCTACCTACTTTATTTAAATAATGGCATGGACAACCACTATCGTTCCAATAAAAAAAAACTGACTTTCTGGCAAAAAACCGATTTCGCAACTTAGAGCCGATTAAAGTAACCTAATTGTCAATAAAAATTTACAAAAACGTTGTTGGGATACTTGCTGTCGTAATAAAATACAATATAATTATGCAGGTCACGGCACAATTAATTAAAAAAAAATATTTTGGTTCAAAAATTATTTGAGGCAATAAATTCAACCAAAATGGTACATTTGTATTCAAAGTTGCTTCCTCTTTCAAAAAAATTTAAAAATATGTAGGGTGTTCCATTTGTAAAAACAATGTTAGGGCGAAACCGAAAATGAAAATTAAATAGTTTGTTTTTTTGCACATATCATGTCGATAATTCCAGTTATCTAAAATCAACTTTAAAAAAAGGATTCATTTACACCAGATCTATTGATCGGCACAAAGATAATCAAAATTTTTAACCAATAACTTACATCTTACGAATCCAACTTAAAGTCCTGCATCTTACTAACGGCTGGATAAAGTAATACAGTTTTACATAAGTAATTATGCCCATAAGTTGCTTTGAAATAATATGTCAAAGTTGCTACTATTTTCAAAATTGTGAGAGGCGGCGAAACTTACATTATGTTATGGATCACGAAGATTAGCAAACTTCGACAGTGACCAAAAACCAGGCAGCCAGTAATGAAAAAAGTATTGTATGAAGTTTTGTTCGGTAGTGATGCACTTAAGCTAGATGCACAGTTCACAGATGACAGTTACAGTGAAATGGCATTGAGAACAGTCCAGAGAAGGAGATTATGCCCCATTATAAAAACACATTTTCTCATACAGTCAACTGTCCAGTTTTTGGATGAGAAAAATAAAGGATGAGTAATGGAGCATCCACCATACTGAGTTGGCAACAAGCGGCTTTTGGTTATTTTTTGGATTTATAAGCAATTCGCGGGGTACAAAGTTATTTTCTAAGGAGGAGATTGATACTACCGTTCACGATAATTTTGTATTCCGAAAAATGAATCGGTTGGGATCTAGTAAGCAGTGTAAAGTAAGAATGAAGAAGGTTTTATTGCTGTATTATCGTTAAACATATAACTGTGAACATATTTTTAATAAAATATCACATTCTCAACCTTAGACTTCTTCAAATTATGGTAGAGATGATTTTAAACCGACAGCTTAATTGCAATTTAAGTTAAAAGTTCTTTTGAATCCTTTTTATACACAATTAGGCATAAAATAGGTAAACCAGTATCAATAGATCGACTCGAAAATGTTAAAGGGTGTTTAAAAAAAGCGTTTATCTACTCAACTTAAACGCAAAGGTATCTTACACTACATACATGTGTAAAATACTTCTCAAAATTTACTTAAAATCTAGGTTTAACGAGAAAAATAATGAGATTTATCGGGTTCTCATTCTAATTACTTTTTTTAATATTAAATGAATGCAAATCCAGCGAACCAGGACTAACTATGCATAAATCTATGAAATTATTGGAAACGCTTTAGCGAATCGAATCGACAAATAAAAACTTCTATAAAAATTGCTGATGCGTGATGTTATTTGGTTATGTGAGCGTCCTATTTTATCATAAATTCTGCACAATGCACGCATGGTATAATACAAGTAAAAGGTATTATGTAGATATACATATAGGACATATACGTACTATTCTCTATATCCCTTAACATAGTTTATGTCCTTGTAAATCCCAGGAAAAAGCTATTTCAGAATATGTATTTTGGTTATCTGAATATATTTTTAAAATGTTTTATCTTTGAGTTACACAAGCATACACGATCATATCTCTGCATGGTTTTATAGTATTATACTACTTGTATATCGAATTTTATTCTGTTTAGCATTAACTCTGATGTTTCACTGGGTTTACATTCACAAATACGTAAAAATATGCAGTAAAAAGTCCAGATCTTTTCAAAAACCAATGTATTATGAGATAATATTTAATAAAAATGTAGATTTTACCTTTGGACTAGATCTAAAAAACAAATTTAAATAGGTCAATAGTCGATAATGTTTAATTAGTTTCCATCCAAATCGGAATACAATGCATACCGTAATATTTTTTTTAAACCTAATGACTATTGTATTTATTCAGCATAAAAATTTCCAATAAATTACATAAAAATCCAAGATGGCTTTTATAAGTAGTAACAAAATTGACGTTCGCATTTCAAATATTAAGCAGGCTGTGACATTATTAATAGCGCCATGCGATTAAAGCAGTGATTCTCATCCTGTGAGGCGTGAAATATCTTAAAAGGCGCGAAATAAATTGAAAATCGACGGCAAAACTATTAACTAAAACAAAACAATAACAAAATATACAGGGTGGTCCACATAGAATGGCCACTATTGGGATCTCGTAAACGGTTAGAGCTACGAAGAAGTTTAAATCGGAAAAATTGTTTCAATTTCTGAGAACTATTCAGTGATGCTACAATGTTTTAAAAAAGTTCCATGACACGCTATATAATAAACAAAAATGAAAATGGGCATTTTCAAAAATTGTTAATAACTCGGTTATACACTTGATGGTACAAAAATATTTTTGGAGAAAAATTTTAGATTTTTAACCCACTGTAAAATAAAACCATTAATTTGTTTAAATATTGTTTAAATTCTTAGATAAATGACAAACTTGCATTTTTTTAAATGGAAACCATAGTTGGCTATGACCTCATGAAAAAGCATATTTTGTATTTATTTTTATATATACAGGGTGATTCACGAGAGAGTACGAGCCTGCCATTCTCAAAATAGGCAGCCCAACATGCAAATCATGAACTGCTTTGATTTCTAAATTTATATTTAAGCTGTTTTAAATCAAAGACACATGACTTATTTAATTGACAGATTGAAAAGAAAGTTTTGTTGCGTAAGTTAGTACACAATTTGAATTCAAATAAAGCTTGAAATGTATACAAATGACGAAAAAACCGACATAATCTTAATTTAATTCCAATCTTCGGAAAATTTTATCGGTTGGGGACCTGCGGTTAGGATACTTTTGTGAATCTAATCTTGCAGCTTCTGAAGCATTCCCCAAAAATTAAGATAATGTCGGTTTTTTCGTCATTTGTATACATTTCAAGCTTTATTTGAATTCAAATTGTCTAAAAGTATGGGAATAATGGAAAAAGACATGCTAGATACATTATATTTTGCAGATACACAAAAACACTTTAAGAATCGTTTGAACTAGCAGTGTTAACTTTAAACCAGAAGAAATGTGTGTATTTACGAGTTAAAAATACAGAACTTTTTTTAAAACTGATTTATTTTGTTTCGGTATGTTTTTGCTGCTATGGCCAATCACCGAAGTAAAGGGGGAGGGAACAAGGATGAGATGGAGAAGGATAGAGGGTATGTGGAAGCACTGCCACAGCATTTGCCTATAGTAGGTAGGGGAAACCACCTGAAACCCCCACAATGACAGACGGCCTCGGGATTCGAACCCATGACCTCCCGATTGCCCGCTAGGTTGCTTACCAACCAGCTCGGTAATGCAGAACTTAAAAACCTACTTTTAAAAAGTGGTCGAATTAACGAAACTGGAAAAGAGAATATTTGGGGGTCATTTTTAATAAACATGTTAATGGCAATGAACTGATAACCAATAGAATGAATAAAGGCAGAGGAGTTATAAGAAAACAAGATCTATCAACTTAATCTTGTATGATAAAACATTTAAAAAAAAAATGTAACGGTGAAAATGTATTTAAAGTTAAAGTGTGGTCATATACGGAGCATCGGATGTAAATACAAAAATAGTAACACGTTGCTTTTAACAGAGATAAACGTTTTAAGACAAAGTTACCAAAAACTAGATTAGATAGTCCTCAATTTAAAAAGACATTTTAAACGAGGTACAGAAGCAGCAATTAATATGATTTAGTCACGCAAACAGAATGTAGAAAACTACGTGGACAAGAAAGATACTCAAATGGTTTCCACCTCAAAAGTAAAAAGGAGGACGCCCACGAAGAACTTGGAAAGATGCTTAAGTAACTTAATACACTTTGCATATTAAAATATTATATAGAAGTTTTATACTTTTAATACCGTTGAGTTATGCGACACAATTACACGAAATAATTAATTCGACGTGACAGTTTTATAAAGGTTAACCTTTTGTTGACTTTCAGTCCTTTATCATTATTAATGTATTACGTCTAGCGCCAGCTGCATCACTCTAATTAATACAAATTTATATTTTGGAACTAATAGAATTATTCATTATAATAATTTGCTATACATGTGATTTGTTTTAATAACTATTAAACGCGTTGGTATATTAATCAGGAAATTTACAGTGACCTAATTTGTACAATTTGTTTAATAAGCTATGTAAATGAGAAACTTGACGTAATAAATCAAAATGTTAGAGGGCTGTGCAATATGCTTATGACTTATGACAGATAATAACGACTTGGCTTTGTTTGTTTACGAGTAGTTTTTGAAAACAATTGGTAAATGATAAAAACGATCAATAAAGATATCATTTATTGCAAAAGTAAGCGATTAGGTTTTGTTCTGACTTCTGTTCTAATCGTTGACAACAATAAAAACATTTAATTTGCGCAGTGATAGTAGCTATTTATATTTGATAAAGAAAGTAGGTATGTATGACGAGGTTGGTATGAATAGTTTTCAGCCTAGCTTATGAAGGGCGCAAATTTTCTTTAATTGTCTATGATTTTTTTCAGTATTATCTTTCATTAGTTTAGCTTTGAAGTTTTATAAGGTTTTGTCAAGTAGTTTGCATTTGATGGACCTTAAAAAAAAAGTTCTGCGTTATACAGAATACCATCGCAGATATAACAATGAAGTTTTGTGTCTGAGCTTTATGCAGTAGAATTTCGTTTAAAAATTAGATTAACAATAGATTTATTAACACTTTGCGCTAGCTAAATTTTTAAAATATCATACAGGGTGTTTTTTACGCTTGATCAAACTTGTGAAAGTTTAACACGTTAACGCCGGCATGTACCACCGGTGGTACATGGATAGACGCTCTATCGGGCGGCATGTACCACCGGAGGCTCATGCCTACGAAAATTATTTTTTTACGCGCTACTGGCTATGCCGCTCTTTGTCACACTCGCCTGCAAGCCCAAAACTGCGATCGCGTGGGCGGAGCATCGCGGCGTGATGCATCATTATTGGTGGTTCGGTTTATAAAATACTAGGCGATTTACCCGCCGTTGCACGGGCGATTACAATACTCTTTTATCAATCACAGACTACTCGCGCTCGCGCCCGGCGGAGGTTCCCAGACGTTCAATTACAGACTAGTCGCGCTCCGCGCTCGCGCTCGGCGGACGTTTCCGGCCGTTCCCGCACATTTCCGGCCGTTATTTATACGACGTTTGATCCGTCGGGTCCTAAATAGCAACCGTGCAAAATTTGGTCCCGATCGGTCAACGGACCTAGGATTCTATAGCGAACAAACAAACACACAAACAAACAAACAAGCTCTTTTATATATATAGATATGTATATATAGCTAATAGTATAGGACAAGTGACATATATAATAGAAAAAATATTTATTTTATTTTATTTATTTGTGAACATATTGGAAACATGAAATACATAATGAAGGTTTATCAACGCATTGTGCACAAAATGTCATCACTCTTTTCGTTTTTTTGGCAGCCATCGCTGGTCCTTCTGTTCGTGATATTTTTTTGTAGCATTCCCTGCATCGTTTTCTATTCTCCCGGCTAGTACCAGGGAGGGTATCAATAAAATGTTGCTTTGTATGTTGTGCAACCGCAACATTCTCTTGTAATAATTGATCAACAATCATTTCCGGGAATTTTAGTAAGTCCATTTTCTTTGATCCAAATTTTTGGTGAATGTACCAAGCATTGGCAATGGAAGTGCCACAAATTAGTTCTATCATAATTTTCTTATACCATTTTATGGTTTTCCTCAAACAATTATAATATGATGTCAACTGGTCGGATAAGTCGACACCCTTTTTAGCGTTGTTATAGTCGATAACTACATCTGGTTTACTTTTTCCCCTTCGATCTTCAACAATGGCACAGCTATGCTTTTTACTACTAGTAAGCATGCACACTGTTCTTTTGTCTGTCCATTTGACAAATTTGATTCCCCGTCTATTTTTGGCAGTAAAGGAAGTGCCACGTTTTTGTTTTGTTTTGGCCTCCAATGGCAAAAACTTTCGATTGGGTTTTATCGTACCACAAAGAAATGTTGATTTTTTTAAAAGCTCTTCGGCTAAAGGCACACTTGTATAATAGCTATCTGTGTATAATATTCGCCTTTTATCTAACATGCCATCCATTAATCTCATAACAACGTCATGCGAATGCCCTATCTTTATTGTCTCGCCGTTTTTTCCCGCATATACCTCTAAGTTGTAAGTATAACCACCAGGAACGCATAGTTTGTACATTTTGATACCGTACTTGTGTCGTTTGCCTGGTAAATACTGTCTAAAGCGAAGACGTCCTCGCCACGGAATCATTGTCTCATCAATAACAATTTCTTTACCAGGCTTGAGTACTGTTTTAAAATTATTAACAATTTCATTCATGATGTTCAAGAATTTGTACAAGCGATTTTCTGAGGTATTAGTTGTGTTATCGGTAAAATGCAGATATTTCAAAATAATCAAAAAACGATCACGTGTCATTTGTTCTTGTATTCGTAGATTAGTGTACATTTTGTTTTTTGACCAATATAGTCTGATTTCTGGGACTTGGGTTATGCCTGTAATAAGCAAAATCCCGATAAATTTTCTAATTTCTTCCAACGTCACTAGTTTCCAAATTTGCTGATGTTTTCTTTTACGGGCATTCTCCATTGCATCACTTTGGCGTTGTACAGCGTATCTATTAGTTTCAACAACAATTTGCTCTAGGACACTGTCGGTAATGAATAATTTGTACAGTGAACTGGGATCATCACAATCGACATCATTTACAAGTAACTCATCACTCCACATCGTTTCAGTATCTGGTATATCCTCATCAATAGGGATCCATTCATTAGTCTGTATGATGTTAACTTCTACGTCTGATGAATGACAATCAGAGGATGAAGTTTCATCTGTTTCTATTTCTTCTGAAGTACTGGTAATCGCTAGTGGTAAAGCTGGAATTCTTCTTTTTGTAGTGAGAAATCCAGACTCGTCCGAAGAAGATTCCTCATCTGACGAATTCATCTTATAACAGGGCTAGAGGGATAATAATTTTTTTATTACACTAGTTACCTTTATATAACTAGATAGATTTGAAAGTGAAAGTTTGAGACCCATTTAGATTTTTATCGTTCTAAGGTCGCACTTGTTGCTAGTCTGCTGTCGGAAACTAAACGAGTCCGCAAAATTCCACATATATGTAAATAAATACAGTAATACCCGCTTATTATAATATTTATCGCTATATCATTCATTATATTATATAAATTTATATTTACAATAACGACAACCAATGTTTGTAATAATAAAAACAGGTATATATACGTATGTGAGGTTAGGATTTCGGGGAAGCCACACGCTGCGTACAATTTTCGGGTAATACTACTAGGCGGGGTCTTACTGTATAGATAGAGAATACTGACCAATGAATATGAATACGGTAGCGGCAGTTTATATAATGAATACGGCAGCGCGGCAGCGGTACTATGAAGGAAGGTAACATGTTTTTCCGCTCGCGCGGAGACTGCTATAGTGGGGTTGACCCTCTCTTCAGTCGTTACAGGTACAAGGATAATGGGTAGGGATGTGGATAGTCAAGGATGGGTAATATAACCATAGAAACGGATAACAACCAGAGCCGCACACTAAGAATTTACAATATTTTAGACAATTACAGCGAAAAGTCAAAACGCCGCCCGATAGAGCAAACCAGTAAATATCGCGCCGGCGTTAACGTGTTAAACATCGATAACTCAATTTTCTTAAATACAACACGCTATTTGTTTTTACATAGTCTTGTAGAAAATTTGATTGTCTTTCAAAAACATTCACCATGTTTCATACCTAAAAACTGATATATTTCGAGATATCACGATTTTATTGTAAATTATTAGGGCAACGTAATATTTTCGAGTAGGCTATGAAGGTAGATAGCGGTAATTTTGAAAGATAAATGCATGGAATATTTTATCCATCTGTTATAATAGCATGAAACTTATGCTTGAATTATATTTCTGAACCATTCCTTTGAATTTTAAAAAGTAGGTACCTACTTATTGAAATACTCTTGACCAGTGTTTTTCAACCTTTTTGATCTTGCACCCAACTATCAAGCGCTTTCCTTTTTATTCTTTTATCAGCGGCGATTAAAAAAAAGTTCCTCGAATTGTTTTCAAAACCGTCTGTCTCCTGCTTCACACTGACAATTAAAAAAGAACCTACAATTGTTTTTTCAACCGTCCCGTTTCACTTTGGTTACGTGTTGCAATAAAAAGTTTTTCCTTTCATTTTTTCGCGTCTCCCCTTGATAAATTTGGCGCCTTCTTTAACCCCTTAACTGCGCTCCAAGAACTGAGTTCGGGCGCTCTTTTCGCGCTAATACCGAAGCTCTATGATTTGAATTTGTGCACTATTACGGCGATTGCACCGTTAACCTACGAACTGGGTTCGAGCGTATTTATCGTGTCTGTGCCGTGCTGTACGATTTGAGGCCTTGTACACGCAAAGCGGATAACGTCAGTTGATCGCGCGTTAGAGCCGGTTTTCGCACGCGACACTATCACGGCGTCGTAGGCAGTTTTTTTTTACGTGCATTCTGTGTTGAAGCTATGTTGGAAAAGGACAAAAATTAGGTTGGTCTTTGTTACCGCGCCTCCCGGGTTGAGAATCACAGCTCTAGACGGTTCTTACTGCGGTAAAAACGTACTCAACAAAAGTTTGTCAATTATTTAATGAATTATACCCGCACTGAGAACCAATTTCGCAAAGTGCAGTCTGCAAACCAGTAAAGAGGTTCATAAATAGAAAACATTTTAAGGATCTGCAATACAGGGTGTGTATAAATTGGCGGAAGCGCTACACGTGACGATGTCCTTCGTAAAATTTTAAGTCGAAAATCTTGATACAAAAAACTTGTACCATGCTTCCTATGGCCTCAGGAACCATTAAAAAAAAAAAAAAATTGTCAACATTGCATACATTGATTTGCGCTTGGATATTTTTTATCAGCAATTTTTAATTAGGTATTTACAATTTTTGTTCGAACTGAAAGTCATCAGTTCGTAAACATAGCTGCAAACTTTTGGGTATCGTAAAACACAAACTAGAAATAATTACGAGAAAAACAGGGATGACACCTAATGACAATGTTGCCATATGTATTATTTTCATTCAAATCAGTGATTTACATATTTTCAACACCAATTTTTTAAAGGAAGAACACAATATCTAGGAAAAAATACTATTCGAAATTTATTTTTATTCCAAATTGCAGCTTTTTCATTTGCAAGTATTAAATAATAACGCTTATTAAAGGACTAAATGTCAAAACTTTGAGGACCTCTTGCAGACACAGCAAGCATGGTACAACATTTTCACATTAAGATTTTCGACTTAGAATTTTACGAAGAACATCGCAACGTGTAGCGCTTCCGCCAATTTTTACACACCCTGTATAAATGATTAAAAAAAAACACTCGATATTTTATTAACCCGATTTTTTTTCTTTACTTGTGAGCATTACAGAATCTTTATGCAATAAATTTAGACG
Organism: Elmis aenea; assembly: GCA_947652605.1. Lineage (NCBI taxonomy): Eukaryota > Metazoa > Arthropoda > Insecta > Coleoptera > Elmidae > Elmis > Elmis aenea. The sequence continues at coordinate 45,123,046 of OX393579.1, read as the reverse complement.
GCCAAAATTGCCTTCTTTCAAACAGCATTGTCGTAAAGATTATCTTATTTTGAGTGAAACACTTCATTCGGTAAAGAAGTGTTTCTGCTCACCGTATGTGATGTTTTTATTTTAGAATGAAGCTACATTAAGTTAAAATGGTGTACACACTTCTTCCATTACTGGTCTGCTGACAATGCCCATAAGAAGAAAAAGCATCATACTCAGAAACTACAAAAACTAAATGTGTGGGTGGAAATTTGTGCAATCGTAATGTTGGTAACTTTTTCACTGACATACATTAGTCGATGACAAATGCATTTTGTTGAGTCATCATGTGCCTCTAGTACATGTAGTATTTAACTATAAATACGGACTAAATCGCGAATGGAATTTAATTTCGGCTTTATAGGAGCTTTTTATTATTAACTAATATTTATACATTGTTTTTATTAATATTGATCAATATTGTGATAAAAAACAATTAAATTAAATGTTACTATATTTTTAGCTCTGAAGAAGCTCTTAAAAAAACATGAGCGAAACGTAGGATTTCAATAAACATAAATAAATAAAGATACCGTCCAGTAATACCAGAGTTTTCCATTTAATTTCATTGATTCCAAATGGCGACAATCAGATGGTCAGAGGAAAAATCTGTTTAATGTCTTAAGCATTCATGAAAAGAATGAGTGGTTATAGAACTTACTATGAAAGGAATATAAAAATAAATAAACTTGGGCAACTGCTATACGTAGATAAATTTGTAATATCGCTGAATTAGGTGTAGAAATGGGTTAATAAAAAACAATCTGAACGTTTTTATTAAAAAGGATGAAACTGTACACTTTGCAACACTCTAGAAAAACATTCTAACCTTTTAAAGCAATCTTGTGATGGTAAGATACGGATAGTTATTTCAAATTTTAACTGATTGTGCGCTATATCTTGTTGCAAAATTTCTGAATTGATGTTAATCCACTTTCAAAAAATGCTTGTAATTTATTGGATCCTCTAATAATAATTCGCATATTACATTATTAGGCACCTTCGATTCCTCTGCGCAGGGGCGTCGAGAGAGTCGCCGAGCTCAGGGGAAAGTGTTTTAGCACGTCCTTCTACGGTAAATTAGCGCTTAAAATAAACAAATTGTATGATGATGTCCGGGTCCCTGTGATTTCCGGGCCGGGGAATTTAACCCATTACCCCCCCTCTCGACGACCCTTTGCGATCAATCCATTATTTCACCCAAACCCTTTTTTTTCGGCGATTATCTTAAGCCTAGTCCAGAATGTAAACAAATGTTTCGGAACAATATTGAACACTGTGCCTAAACAGTTGCAAAACATTGTTTCGGAACAATTTGTATACGTTGTTCCGCGTCCAGACTAAAGCCAGTGTTTCGGTGCTTCTCAAGTGATTATCATGTCCAGTGAGACTATTGCAGGAATTTGTGCTGCCAATTTATATATTTTACTTAACGGCCGAAGGAATAAAGAAAAGAAAAGAAGAAGGTGGTGGATACGGAAAGCACTAATGTAAGGCACCAGTTATGGCAATGAATGAAGAATGGTGAAGAACCACTTTTCTTAGTGCCTTGAAGTTTTTTGTGTTCGTCGAAATTGGGATTTTAGCATGTGCACTTTCTTTTCAACTTTAGCAACTGTTACATCACATGATTGCGCAATATTTCCAAAAGCATCCTTCTTTTTATTCCTATTTTTGTATTCACCACATGTGACATGTGACATCCCACAAACAAGATGTGCTATGCACTTTTTCCATCAGTTGTAAAGTTTTTTCTTGATTTCACATTGTAATAAATATGTAACCAAGAATCACTCTAACCAAAACTCTGTTTGACGGAACCGTGTTTGACAACAGACTTGTTCAATGTTCCAATGTTTCCCATATAAACGGGAAACAAGGAACAGCGCTTTTTTTGTTTCGCAACATTAGTGAAACAGTTCCGAAACAAGCTAGAAACAAAGTTGAGCTGTTTCGAAACATCGGGAACATTGTTCATGAACACTGTTCCTAAACATTTGTTTACAATCTGGACTAGGCTTTACGATAACTCTCTAATAATTCAGAAGCTACGGTAACAGTTTGAAGAATAGCTCTACGTACTACCACTTTCGCCATCTTGAGTCATCCAACACAATACAATCTCAAATGAAGCATGTAAACATACAAAGATTTTCATGTCACATGAATTCAAGTGAGTTGATCAACTCACATGACTAATGTACCTACCCCCAGCTTAACAACTCGACCAATGGGTTTTCAGAATACTTGCAAAATAATCGTACACGGTAGTATTATTATCCTTTTCAGACAAAGACTTTCTACACCACATAAATCAAAAGGGTGCCGGACGAATTCCCGACTGCCAACTTCCCGACAGCCTTCTTCCCGACAGTCAAATTCCCGACATACAAACTTCCCGACAGTCAAACTTCCCGAAACCGACTTCCCGACTGACTAACTTCCCGACAGACTAAATTCCCGACAGACTAAATTCCCGACAGACTAAATTCCCGACAGACTAACTTCCCGACAGACGAACTTTCCGACATTCCAACTTCCCTACAGCCCAAAATCTGGGAAAACTAAAATCTGCCATGTCAGATTATTCAGAGTAACACCGTTGTCGCTCCTCCACTGATTCAGCCGTACATGCCATCAAAAAATGCTCTTCGCAAGGTAATAAAACGAGTACGACAAGCAGACAGACCATCCGAACCACAGTCGCTGGATGAAATTAATATTCCACTTTCTTTACGTAAAACCTTAAATGGAGAACTATTTCTTATTAGAGACTCTTCAGTGGGAGAAGATAGAATAATGGTTTTTACAACAAAATTAAATGTTCAACATTTATCAAAGGCCAAGTATTGGATTATGGACGGTACGTTTAAAACTGCACCCACAATTTTTTATCAGCTTTATACGATACATGCACCCGTTGGTTCTGAAAATTGCCGATGTCTACCCCTAGTTTACGTATTAATGACCAACAAGAGCAAAGAAAATTACAAACGTGTGTTTCAAGACTTAATTGATTTCGGTGAAGAAAATGAAATAGAACTAAAGCCACAGACTATACTAACTGATCTGGAACTGGCTGCAATTAACGCTTCTAAAAGTGAATTTCCGGAAGTGTCGAATAAAGTTTGTTTCTTCCACCTGGGACAGTGTATTTGGAGAAAGATTCAAGCAAGTGGATTTACATCTCGATACGGCACAGACGAAGAATTCAGCCTAATGTTGCGTCATTTGTTTGCATTAGCATTTGTTCCCTCAGATGAAATTCCAGAAGCATTTAATGTTCTTAAATCGTTTTTACCACCAGAAGTTAGTGAAGTGATTGAGTGGTTCGAAAATAACTACGTTCATGGAAGAATAAGACGTTATTTGCGAAATAGGACTGCTATCCGAGCTTTGCCTCTGTTTCCACCAAGTTTGTGGTCCGTGTATGACTCAATTCAACTGGGTGTGCCACGCACTAGTAACCACATCGAAGCTTGGCATAGGAGATGGGAAAATGTAGTTGGAGGAATACACATTGGCGTCTACAGAATAATAGAAGAGTTTCAAAAAGAACAACAGCAAGTAGAAAATCAAGTGGAGGGTATACTTCGCGGTGAACCCGGTCCGAAGCGGAAGAAGGCGACCAACGATCGAGAAAATATTAACTGTTATTGATGATCGTAATAATAGATCTATAATGGACTACCTTCGCGGTATTGCACATAGCGTTTCAATTTAAAACATAGTTAGTTTAGTTGACGTAGTAATTAATTATAATAATTATTGAATACAATGTAGATACTTATATTTTTTAATAAAAAAGATATAAAATTTAGTTTTAAATTTTTATTTTGTACCTATATAGTATGCATCTCTCGTATGTTCTTCTAATAAAAAAATCAATAAAAGTAATCTGATTTGTTTTTTGGGGTCAAAATAATACATTTAATTTTTTCGGGACGTTGGCTGTCGGGAAGTTGGATTTCGGGAAGTTCGTCTGTCGGGAAGTTTGTATGTCGGGAATTTGACTGTCGGGAAGAAGGCTGTCGGGAAGTTGGCTTTCGGGAATATGACCCACACCCAATCAAAAATAACCAAAAATCACACAATACCAGGTCAGGTGAGTACGTTATTCGCTCTAATACTTGTTTTTTTTTTCATTAAAAAAAGTATTATCTTGATGGAAGAAAACAAATGACAGTTTAAGATGATTACATAACTATAAATATTCGATATGATCAACTTTATTAACGCAATGCTGACATTTTCATTTAGACGGCTATAAGAATCATACATACCTCAGAGCAAGAGCAAATTTAATCATTATCTCGTATTGATGCTCGTATACCTGCCTTTTATCTCCAGCAATCGCTTTAAAATTAAAATCGAAGGTTTTACTTTTATATCTCTCTCATACGTTTCAGTGCTCTCAGAAGCGGATTGGATTTCAGATCGCAATAATAATACTATGAAGCAGCATGATCGAACGTGTCCTCTTTATATCGAGTAATATACTCACCGTAATACGGTAACATAAAGACACAGGAAGATTATCCTCGGATTCTCTGATATTGAACTTCTTGGTTTAATATCGAATGACAAGACGACGAAAGATGAACTCAATGGGAATTTAGCAGCAGAAATAATTCGGAATAGATTGGGTACTTCGATTTAGATATATTAAATTTTGTGAAATGAATACTCTGTTAAGCATAGATGTGTAATTAATATAAAGTCGCAAATTAAACAGAACCATTATTACTAGTTTTCAATTTTCTCTTAATATTTGTTGAACAAAGTAAAGTATCTATGTTTTAAATGTTTCAAATTAATTATTTTTCCTCGCACTGACAGTTAAATTTGAAAACAAGCCTACGCGTTTAAATTGATTGATTGATTTTTAACTTAAATTTTTGTCGAAAACTGACATTTATAATAATTACCTATAGATCTGTAAAAAGTTTAGGTATTAATGCTAACAAATATTTTCTCACCTTAAACTACCGGAGTAAGAAATGAAAATTAAAAGAAAATTTTCAAGCAAACGACTCTCAAATCTAGAGAGTTTCTTGGATAAAATGTAAGAATTTGCTAATGTAAATTTATAATAATTAAAACTGATAACCTTTGTTCAAAAAATATTTTTTGCACCCTGGTCTGCAGTAGACATCGTCCCCTCAATTAAATTTGCTCATAATTAAAAAATATGTTTGCTCCACTGACAACAGCGCTTAGTGTGATAAATCATGGTCTCAATCGAAAAACATTGTAGCATTATTTGAAAAATTATGCTTACCTTCTAATGAATCATGATTCATTATTGTAACGTCAGCTTTACACAGCCATGTCCCCGGCAAAAAATATAAATCCATTGCTACAAAACAAAGTTTACAAAACGAAACAATATTAATTGCTTAAATGTTTAAATGAAACTAAAATTTAGCAAAAAAATCTACAATAACTGCAATTTCAAGAAAAATTATTGAGTTACGTTAGGGTATACAAGAAGTAATGGCCAGTTTTACAACTAATTATATAAACACTTCCTAAATACATACTCTACAGTGTACATAATGAGTCACATGGGTAGGGTCACGTTTTTAAAACATAGATATCACAACAGGTCAAATTTTTAACGAGGGCTACTTAATAATTAGGCTAACGAGGATGTAGGGGGATGTAATGAAGGTCATTAATTACCGTGAATTTTAACTTGAAAGAAAAAATACATTAGAGAAAAGAAATTACAAAAATGCGTAATAGTGAAATAAAAACATGCAAATATTGCAAATGTCTTTCACCATCTAAAATTTTATTTGAGATGTTCTCACAAATATGTTTTATTATTTTACGAAAAAAGTCGTACGTTTAACATTTTTTGCTGGTGATAACTCACAATGCAAATATCGTTTACACAACTGCTTGAAGCACCAATTTTAATTAACTGTCTTTGAAACTTCAGTGATGAAAATACAGGGTGCGGTAGAACCGATTAAGCAGTTTTGATGGGTTATAAAAAAGTAATGGGGCGTATATAGAGAAAAAATGTTTTTATTTTCAAAGTTAGCAGTACATACTATTTATAATTATTAAGTTTTGAAAATAGTGTCACCAAGATGGCGGCCATTAGCAGCAAAACACTGTTTGAGACGACCTCTTAAGTTTTGTACAGCTCGTTAACACATCTCGCTGGGTATGGCGTTAACTTATTCAATAATCCGCTCCCTTAGCTCTGGTAAGGTGCGAGGGCGACGTTTAAACACCTTTTCCTTCAGATATTCCCAAAGAAAGCAATCATAAATGCTCAAATCTGGTGACCGCGCAGGCCACCCCATATTACCCCTAAGAGACCAGATACCTGACGTCCGGGTAACAGTTCTCTCAAAACATTGAGTGAATTTCGGGCTGCGTGAGCTGTAACCACATCCTGTTGGAACCAATCTCTCTTCTTTAACAGTCTCTTTCATTCTGGGCTGCAGAAAATTTGCAACATAATGTTCGGAATTCACGGTCATGCCTTCCTCCTCAAAAAAGTACGGGCCTATTACGCCAAATTGTGATGCGGCACAGCACACCGTTAGTTTAGAGGAATGTAGCGGTCTTTCGTGAATAATTCGGAGGTTAATTTTCTATCCCAGTAGCGAAAATGTTGCTTATTCACAGCCACACTGAGGTAAAAAAGTGCCTCGTCGCTACTGAAGAAAGCTGCCTTGGGAGAGATCTGTGCAAGCACTTGCTCTCACAGATTTTGGTGATCTGCTGGGCTCAATTCTTGAGCTATCATTATTTTGAAGGGATGAAAATTCAAATCGAAATGTAGATCTTCCTCAAACTGCGATCTGACATCTGTAAAGGTAACAGCATGCCTTCAAACAGAACGTCTTGGCGACCGCTCTCACCAGCTGCACATTTTCTGGTGTTTTGATGGACCGTCGGCCATGTGCATCACTTCTTAGTGTACTACCAGTTTCCTTCAACTGCCTAACCCAAGACCGTATTGTGTTGTAATGCGAATAGGAATGTTGAGCTGAATGTTGAACCGTCACCGAAAAGTTCTTTGCGTCGGGATCACAGATCGGTTGTTTTCAAAATACGCGCGCACGGTAAACCATGCTGGCTACTGAAATGGGGTCACCGAAGGAACAGAGGGAGACCACGTGCAATTGCCTTACCCTAGTATTGACCCCCTCCAACCGCTTAATCGGTTCTGCCGCACCCTGTATATTTACATTTCTGAAACCGGCTAAGGAGATAGTTTGAACCTTTAATAACCTACGGAGCATATTTTGAATCTATTATCAAAGTCGTAGATATATACATAGCTAATTTTGCACTAGAATTAAATATATCACCAGAAGAGTACTTATTACTCATATGTTTATTATTTTCAATTATGGCTCGCGATCGTCTTTATAATATGGTTGGACCATCAAACGTTGTTTTACGTTGTACACAGGTCTAGAGCAGCGGTCTCCAAACTTTTTTGGTCGCGCATCCTTACTATAACGTCGCAGGATTAGCGTGCACCCCTTTTTAAAAAATCACATAATATGCAAATTTTGCGGTGGAATTAGAAATATTAATGTATTGCGAATTATCCCGCGCACTCCAGAAATTATCTTGCGCACACCTAGGGGTGCGCGCACCTCCAGGGAAGCGTGCACCCCACTTTGGAGACCACTGGTCTAGAGCAATTATAACACCGTAGGGAACAAAAAACACACAAACTCCTTCATTTGGTTTGTTGTTAACTAACTAAGCGCGACCGTCCCAAAATTTTGGGTTCCTGTTGTCTTCCTTTTTTATTGTACTTGCATCTTTGTCATTCTTTCCTATAAGCACATTTGTTGCGACCGTAAAATGTTAACGTTTATTTGTTTAACTAATGTTGAAATACTCATAAACTAGTTTTTTCGAAGTGTTACATGTTTTAGTAAATAGGGCGTCAGTATTTGTACCCTGTTATTCATTTAAAAAGTACATGAAATAATATTGGAGCCATGAAAAATAATTGTACTATATGGGAATTTTCAATTATTATAAAGATTATACGAAGACAAAAACGACTTCGTATTAGTGGTGATAAATCACAAAAGAATAGCGTAAAGTTCGAGTATCTCTTCTCACAACAAAGCCTGAATCGTATCAGGTGTTCGCAGACAAGTGGATGTTTCATAGCCGCCTATCAATCAATTCACCTTAGACGTCGTATAAGTGTATTTTATTCGTGTTATATTGTAAGACATTTGAATAACGCTTTTCCAACATACGCTTATTTTTTATTTACTTGTCAAATTACTTTAAAATGTACTTTTTTTTATAAAATTCTCATGGCATGTTTAACAGCACCCTTCGGTTTCAATATCAACTTTAATACGCCACGTCCAATAAACGTTTGAAACTTCGAAGGGATTATAAGTCTATTCATTGTATTTGGGAATCAATACTCATTAAATATTATATTTCAGGGGTTTTGTGTCGGAATTATGTGCTTTTTGGATTAACAAATTAATTAATTCCGATTTATTTATGTGCATGGTTAGGTTCTATGCAGGCCATTTCAAAATGAAATTAACATTTTCGCGATCACAATAAATGTACTTTCTTCGTACTACGCATGTCGAAAGTTTAAAGGAATCGTTTCAACAGAAACATTTACTCAGCAAAAATATATTGTTTACTGAATACCTCATATCTATTTTTACGAACACAAGTATAAATTATCTGAAAGAAATTACTGATAAAAAGTTACTGCTGAAGCAGCACTTTTTCTGGTCAAATAGCTTTTTTCTTTTACAATATTTTGTTTGTCTAGTATTGAGCGGTTTTTCTTTCTTGAAAATATAATTTAAAATAAGTAAATATATTTCTTTAATAACTAACTTGTTTTATGTTGTTAGATAGACACAATTAAATGTATAAGTTACAACTAGTGTATTTTTATAATTTTAACAAATTGCTTAAAACAATAAGTGTAAGCAATAAAAAACCATACCAAAATGTGTTTTCTATTAATATTTTTATGTGTACATATAATGTCGGCTCATCAGCCAGTACATCTTTCGGTAGGTGTGTCCAAGTTGGAGTCGTTTAAGCCAGATATGTTTGGCCCAAGTAAGTCTTTTATCTAGGTGGATTCCCAGATAATTCACTTCATCTTTTTGTGGGAGCGTATTACCGTTTAGAGTCACCCTGGGACATATCTGCTTCTTGAGGGCAAAGGTGATGTGTACAGACTTTGTATTATTGGCTTTGATGCGCCATAGCTTAAGCGACTTTTCTATTTTGTTAAGATGATCTGGGGGAAGTGAGATGCCAATTTTGGGTCACTGTGTGACGCCATTATAGCAGTGTCATCTGCGAAGGTAGCAATTTCTGTATTGTTGGTTATAGGCAAGTCAGAAGTGTACAGTAAATATAGGGCTGGACCAAGAACGCTTCCTTGTGGAACACCAGATAGAATTGGAGCAAGACTTGTATGAATTTCACCGTGTTTGACTAAAAAGTGTCCGTTAGATAAATATGATATGAGTATCCTGCAAGATGGATGATGTTTTTTACACGAACTACAATTCCAAGTAGGGTGTGATCATTTGGGACGACAAATGTTTTTTTGCCTGCAAAGGGACAAATGTTCTATGGGAAGAATAATGAAACGACTAAAGGTCATTGATTTAAATACTATTGTTCAAAATGTGGGTCATGTGCCTTAGTACGGAAAACGATGCAAAATATGACTTTTGAAATTTAGTAAATGTTTTATTCTTAAGGGATTTATTAAATTTGTAAGATTAAGTTGCATTTTCATTAGAAGTTAGAAGTAAAAACAATCTGTAAATCAAATATTTAAATCTACAGAAGAGAGTTTTGTAAATAACGACATTATTAAAGCCGTATTAAATTTTTAGTTTAAATTACAAAATTATAACTATTTCTAATAAAATTCAAAAGTCCTTCAAGAATAATCTTAAACAGTAAAAGATTACCAGCTAAAACATTAATTTTGAGAATATCGGGGACGTCATTTTAATTAACTTGCGTTGAAGTAATAAACTCTTAAATGAATTCTATTCCACGCTGCTTTAAGAAATCGCATTTATAACTTAGTATCGTACAAACAATTTATGTTTAAATAGTTTGTAAAATAAGCCGTCATATTATCATGGAAATAAGTTTTAACCCTGGAAGGGGTTGTTAATATTCTAACCATAAAGATGAAGTTGTTCTCCGATGAATTATTCAAAGCCGTTTATAATAAACTGGAGACACTGTGATTTAGGAGTGCAACTAGAAACAGAACTGTGTATTACCTAAACGCTACAAAATGATATAACGATCAAAGTTGGCGTAGAGTTTGTATCGTAACTAATTCGCGTATTTCAGCAAAGCTCCTAGATTGGAATAAGATATTACTATCGTAACAAATGGGTTCTAGACATAATTTACTTGGTAAACTATACGCGAATTAAGATGGTCACGTATAAATAAAAATTTTCCATGCGAATTTTAACTAATTTTAGTTTATAAGGAGGACAAGAAACAAATCCATTTGTTTTCGACTTATTCTCTAAGGTCAATTTGAGCCAGAACATGTACCTGTAAGATCTTGATAATTACACTAGGCAACAGTTCTTCATTATTATTTTTTTTTGTCGCATGCATAATTTTTGACGTTCACAACCAATTTTGAGGCACTGATTTAAGATATGACCTAAAAAAGCCTATCACGTAGTTATTTTATTACAGCAACTTTTATTTTTTCTCGTTTTTATGTACAACACTTTGTTTTAACCTCCTACTATTGTAATTGGAGAAGGTATATATCTTCAACTTTTACCTATTATACAGGGCGTTTCTTAAGTATTGCAAAAAATTCTGGAGGTGATTCCTTATCAAAAATTAAGGGGATATTTCATATAAAATTATTACCTTAGGCGTCTCCTTTCGGAGTTACACCTCCCTAAAGGGGAGCGGAACAATTAGGTTTTTATTTTATTTTTCAAATTTGGATGAATGTGGGAGAATGATGTTTGCTAGATGTTTTATAGTTATTTAAAGGTTTCCCATAGTAATATTTTCAATCATGTCCCACCTTCACAGGGGGCTGAAAACTGCGACCCCTGTTGGTTTTTTTTTTATCTGGAGGGTTGGAACTTTGCAACTAATGTTAATATTAGGTATTTAGTGGGTTGAAATTTTCCAAATAATAATAAATGGGGTATTTCGGTGGTATTTCAAATTTTATCTAATATTTTATATGTAGAATAGCCCCCCAGATGATTTTCTAATTGCACCATTGCCAAGCCCCGATTGAAATTAGTCAGAATTCAAACAACCGTGAAATCTCTGATATTTAATAGTCTCCAAAATTCTCCTAAGAGTGCGTCGCGTCGGTACGATTGCTTATCGACGTGTGAACACCTTTGGGAGGCAGCTGTTTGATCCAGTAGCTTGTAGACTGAAGAAACCTGCACGATTCACATCTGCCGGGCATTAGGCCTCTCATCGCTCCCTGCTGACTTCAAGATTGTTCAATCAAAGTAAGCAAGGACTTTACGAATGTTCCTATTAAAGAACTATACTTTTATTGGGCATATCAACCACCACCGGTTTAAAGATTTAGTTGAAAGTTTTCATTGGAAATTGAGTATTTGCTCTGAATATAAACTGCATAAAAGTTTGGAAGCGAAATTACATTCAAATATTCAGTTTTTGGTTTCATATGCGACTTCTAGTTTATGAGACCAATACTTTTAAAACTGGAATAACTACTTATAAAGCTTCTACAAGTATGAATTTCCATCGTAAACTTTCCTTTTTTTTAATAGTCTTCTTAATATAGTACCTATACGTATCTGTAAACATCAAACTAGATTTTTCATCAAAAGTCGATTTTAAACAGAGCACAAACATAACTACACCAGGTGATTTGGTTTGAGTGTCACATCTCTATAACTTTGTTATTTTAAGAGCAAACCCCTACTAACCTTATATGTATGTAAATCGCAAGAAGTTCTCTGTAAAATAACATTAAATGTATTGTCTTTAATAAACTTTTTTACTTAATCTGATAAATAATATTATTCTAAATCATATTATGCATAAAAAATTAACGTACATTGTTAAATTTTTGAGTAAAATAAGTGTCAAAATTCATTATTATTTTTCCAAAAGTCTTAGCAATCTTTGTGTTTGACAAAACAAAACACGCTTTAATAATTGCATATATGTAAAAAAAATGTCTACACAATGACTGAAGCCGATGAAATGAAATGAAAATATGTGTTTCTCTTATTAATGTGTACCTTGCCAGTTGGCAGCCATCATATAAAATCAAATAAAACTAGTATTATTAACAAAACCTGCATGAAAATTGTTGGTTATGTTACGAAACGTAATTTTTACAAATTACGCGTGCATACACCAGTGTTTAACAATTCACGGCGAATTACTACAAACACTAGAACAAGTTTTTGTATATTAATTGTAGTTTTTACAAATCGTAGATCATCAACGTCAAATGTCATACTTTTAGACTGTCAAAAATGACGTGACCATTACAAGACGCGGCTAAATGTCATGCTACGATGCCTTGGTTTGCGTTAGCTTCGATAGAGGACGCTTCCATTACTGGCGGCAAATTTAAATATTAAAAGACCATTTCATTGCGCCGAAGTGAATTTAATCAGCGCATGAAACTGATCTATGGAGATTTAATTGAATAAATAATTTGTATCCTATATTAAACTATACATATATATAAAGTATCCTCAAAGAAAAAAAATTCATTTTTGGATTATTAACAAAGTATAATAATATAAATAAAAGGATAATACATAAAACAACTTAAATGTTATTTAATAAATATATGAACAAAAATTATAATATACAATAACTGTGTTCGGCAAATTCATCAGTCAGAACAAAGAAAGAAGAGTTTTTTAAATTTGCTTTAATGTTATCTTCTTCCCTACTTGTAGGTTTAATATGATTTATTTTTGTTTTTTTATGTTTTTTCTTTGTTGAGAAAAATTTTTGTTTTAATATGTTTTTGTTAGCTGGTTCAATCTTATTATTATGATTTGGATAGGCTGTCTGTAGATTGGATATGTTAATAGCATTATTTATGTTTAATGCAGCAGTGGAATTTTTAAGAAATTTTAATGCCATGTTTAAAGTGTCCATGTTCTCAACATTTTTTGCTAGTATAGCAACATGAGAAGCTTCATCCGTTATTGCATTTTTAAGATCGTTTGCTTCTGCATTTTTATTAGACAAATTTTTAAAATGCAACTGAATTTCATCATTGATATTATTAAAAGTAATGCCAGGATCGCTAATATTTTCTTTGTTATCAGTACAATAATTAATGTTTACAAAATGTATATGCTTACTAAATAACAGATTATTAACCTTCATAAGTTGAAAATTCGAGATTTTTCTGCGGTGGTACAACTATCTTGTGTTTGATTTGAAGATGTTCCAGTAATAATTTGGTGTTTCTGAAAGACACTTTACAGCCACTTAAACATTTACAAACGAAATTTTCCTCAGGATTTTCTGTTATATTTGTCTTTGTTGCACAATTTCTTGTTTTGTGAAGATTTTTCATATGTCTATTTAAGTTTCCATAACATGAGAATGTTATATTGCATAAGCTACAAACGTTCATTTTGAAGAACAGGGAGCAAGAGAAAAAACCGCGAAAACCACCAGATGATTATATTCTAACTGCATCCTCTATCGCATCTAATGTAAACTACCATGGCCCTTCGGCTACTTTCGTAGGGCATCGTAGCATGACATTTAGCCGCGTCTACCATTACACGCACTTTTCACGTTGTCCAATCCAATATATATTAGCTTTCCATGGTCCAATCGCCGGATTAGAAAGAGAGGATGTATATATATACCGTATCATATGTTACTAAAAATTGCAAGTATTAGCAATATAGTTGTTATTAGTCCGCGTTCTAAATGGACGTAGTAAATAGTAGATAGTAGGTAGTAGTCAGTAGCTAAAGTTGAAATGTATAGAATCAAATGCAAGTGTTCATAATGGACGTACGATTTACGAAGTAACTATGGTAACTAAAGTGAAGTATCTATGTTTTTAATGTTTCAAATTAATTAAAACTACAATGTCAAACGATGTTTAATACTACTTATTACCGTTATAATCCTCCAAAAATCATCATGTAGAAATAAATACGTAGAATAAAAGAAGTGTCGAGATAAACAACCTTCCGCGTTTAAATTGAGGTTATGTGCTATGCTACAAACAAGTCGGTTAATACCCGTATCCAAGTAAACATTTCATTATGTACTTTTTACGTATTACGCACTAACTACTATCTACTATCTACTTTGTTCATTGTGAACGCACACTTACAAATATAAATAATTGAGTTTATAATCTGTGTAATTATTATTTTTCATTAAAAAAATTATTGTTTTGTTAGCATTAAAAGACTATGAACCTTAACACAAAGGCAGAAATATTAAATATGATTCTAATTTACGAAGAATATAGAAGTAAAACCTAATCTTGCGCCAAAACGATTGTTATTACAAACATTGCGTTGCATTTGTGTAATGGTCCATTTTCAAGATGCCAAATAAATAACGGTTTTTTGTCCAAAAAAAAAACTAGCAGCTTTTATCGGTATAACCAATGTTATTTCCTTGCCTTCAAAGTTTAAAAGTTTTTGCAAAGCAGTGTTATCTTGATTTGAATTTGGTTTAAATATTCTTTTCATGAGGTTAGCTAACATGTGTCATCTGCCTGTTGCTTATTATTTCTTGTTCAGCTTCCTTCTACCATTCTTCTGGGTGGTATTTAAGTGATTGATCTTTTTAATTTTTTAGTTTACTTCGCGAGGGAATAAAGACTTTTCTAACCTGCTGTGCTATTGCTATGCGTTAAGTAATTGTTTATTGATTTATCTTTTAGTTTTTGTATCCAAGGTTTCAGATCCACCACATAAAATTTTAAGTTCATTGTTAAACAACTTTAAAGTTTGATATAATTATCAAACAAAACGCTTCAACTGGGTTTTGTAACGCGCATAGCAATAGAAATGTCTGTATCTCACCTATCCCAGACTGTTGAGTTGGGTATTGAGTTTGCAAGAAGATAACTAATGCCGAGCCTGATAACAAATAGTCAAACTATAATAGAACTAATTGTTGACTGTGATTTGTGACTTAATTAGTTCAAATTATACTACAAGTTAAACTATTACGTGTACATATTACAGTTTAAACCTTAACCCAACAATTACATATAATTAAGAAGCTAACTTTCATGTAACAAAAAACAGATTAACGAATGAAAAGAGTTTACTAAGATATTATTTATCGAACTTCAAAAGGAATTAAGGCTTACTTGTCAAAATTTTAAAATATCGCAAATTTTCAAAAGTGATGCACGGCCCAAAATTTTTACGGAAATATAAATTACACGAAAACGGTTAATTTAAGGACAACATGACCTTGTACATTTTATAAAGAACACTTAAAGGGGAATCCAAAAATGTGAAAATATACAGGGTGTTGTATTTAAAATAACAAAGTTAATGTCACTTCCGGGTAAACCGGAAGTGATATCGGGTTGGCACATGCGTTAAAAAATGTCAATTTAAAAACAAAAATCGACGGGTCCGAGCGTTTTTTTCTCAAACTAATAGCTATTGTTTAAATGAATTTATTCCTTTCATTGTGAACGCACTGTATAAGTCATTTGCTAGAATATGAACCAGGTAATCAATCTATTAACAGTGCTGGAACATCCTGTATACAGACAAGAAGTTTAAGTGCTTTTAGTCGGCAAGAATGCATTAAATAGTTCCTATAGTTTAATGAATGTAAAGTCTGTTGCTTACGGGAAATAACAGACAATTTTGTAAGGATTAGTAAAGAGCATGCAGAAATACTCACTTCTCTTACAACACATCTTGTAAAGTTTCGAGAGCTTGCTAAATCTGCTCTATTTAAAGTTTGATGCAAGTTGATAAGATGAATCCACCACTTTGCCAGTAAACTGAAAGTTTATAACGACCCCTGTATAATAACGAGTTAATTAAGGAAAATCTTCATTAACTCAGTGAAAGCTTTAAAAATTTGGATGCAAAATTAAAAAGGAAATCTAATTAAGCTGTTTCAATATTTTAAGCCTGCGAAGATTAAGAATCTAGAACCGGTATCGACTTTTTAAAACTTTCTTAATATTATAATAATTAAAATAAGCTTCTTAATGTAATGGTCTCAAAGTAAGCGGCTTTGCTATGGAGAGATTTTATTATTCTCATCTTGTTAGAAATTACATACAAACCGTTACCCCCTAGACAGAAATTTGTTGTACACAATATAAAGTAAATGTAATCTCGTTATTTTTATGAGTACCTAACAATGTTGTCTGCACTGACAACTTCTCCTTGCTCACTTCGTAATCTAATCTGACTAATTTATTATACAACTTTACTTAAATTAGTGTGGATGCTTAAAAGCGGTTTTGTATTCGAGACATATGCCATTAAAAGTCTTGTTTCGTGCAATTTTATCTCACAAGTCACAAGTACAGGGTGGACCAAATTCGAATGTTTTACGTGGTATCTCGGTTACCGTTATAGATACCGAAAATCTGATTTCGGTCTCTTGGGCTATTTTTTTGAGAAAATAACGCCTATACAATCAGATTTTTTCTATCGGATTCCATTTTGGCACTACAGACGAAAAATTAAATTTCATCATTTTTGAAAATCTGCTGTAACTTCTTTATTTATTAAATTAGAACAAAATGTTATTGAGGTTTTTTATACAGATTTTTATGCTTAATTTAAAAACAAAAGTAATTTTTTCATAGCTACCTTGACTTTCGAGATATGGAGTAAACTTACATTTTTTTAAATGAAAACCCTAGTTGACAATGACTTTATGTGAAAGAGTATTTTTTTAGCTTTTCAAAAATATATAGTTTTATATATTTTTCGCAAAAAATAGCCAAGATATGGCCAATTTTGTAAAAATTCGACCATCAAAGTTTGCCACGATTTCGTAAACAAGTAATGTTTGCAATTATTAAACAACTAAACGTCATTTCGATGTAAATTTTTCAACTGTAAAGCAAATCCCTGTATTATTTTGTATTTTATAACTGTTTATTGTGGTATTGTAAACATGGCTAAATTTGAACTATTTGAAAAGTTTAATATGTTACAATATTACTTTGTAAGTGATAAAAACGTAGCGGCTGTTCCAGAATTTACTTGGCAATGACGTTTAGTTGTTTAATAATTGCAAACATCACTTGTTTACGAAATCATGGCAAACTTTGATGGTCGAATTTTTACAAAATTGGCCATATCTTCGCTAATTTTTGCAAAAAAATATATATAACTATATATTTTTGAAAAGCTAAAAAAATACTCTTTTATATAAAGTCATGGACAACTAGGGTTTCTATTTAAAAAAACGTAAGTTTACTCCATCTCTCGAATGTCAAGGTAGCTATGAAAAAATGTACTGTTGTTTTTAAATTAAGCATAAAAATCTGTATAAAAAACCTTAATAACATTTTGTTCTAATTTAATAAATAAAGAAGTTACAGCAGATTTTCAAAAATGATGAAATTTCATTTTTCGTCTGTAGTGCCAAAATGAAATCCGATAGAAAAAATCTGATTGTATAGGCGTTATTTTCTCAAAAAAATAGCCCAAGAGACCGAAATCAGATTTTCGGTATCTATTACGGTAACCGAGATACCCCGTAAAACATTCGAATTTGGTTCACCCTGTACATGCAAAATAAATTTATCAAAAATGTCATCAATAGGTTTGCAAGCGATAGAAGAAGAATTCAATTTTTATGTGTGAAAGTACTTGTATAAACAAATCATAAAAATTAAAAAATTAAATTTAAATACATATATACAGGGTGTCCCAAATTCGAGTAAATGCATGGGGATCTCGCTTATCTTAAGAGCTACGAGGTCGGTTAAATTAGGGCAAAGTTGCTAAATTCGATGCTTATTGATAATCTAAAGAAAAATTGGAAATATCTCAAACGGTATCCGAGAAAATTAGGAAAAACTGGAAAGTCCATTTTTGAAAATCGTTTATAACTCCTTTGGAGTTTGAAATATTTTAAATGTGTAAGCAACTTTTTAAGCCGAATCGGATAGTGGTCACAAATTTTTCCTAGGTCGATTCGTTTTTGTTTTAGACAACCAACTTTGTTTTTTCTTATGGGCAGCATATCGCGTTTTTCTTCGTTATTAAAGTTCATTTTTACGACTAACAGGCCTTCAAAACTTTTAGTTTGTTGATCGGTTGTCATGAAAACAACATAAACTACAATGACCGGCCAACCTGATTTATACTGGCTATTGTTTAAAACGTATTTTTTGAAATTTGACAATGAAAGAAAAAGTAAAATACCATGTGTGATACATCAATGGATTCAGAAAAATAAATGCTATTTGATTATGTAAATAGCAAAAATTGCGCCTATAAGAAAAAATAAAGTTGGTTGTCATAAAACAAAAACGAATCAATCTAGAAAAAATTTGTGACCACTATTCGATTCGACTTGAAAAGTTGCTTGGGCAATGTCTTTACACATTTAAAATATTTCATACTCCAAAGGAGTTATAGACGATTTTCAAAAATCGTATTTTCCAGTTTTTCCTAATTTTCTCGGATACCGTTTGAGATATTTCCAATTTCTCTTTGGATTATTAATGAGCATCTAATTTCGCAACTTTGCCCTAATTTAACCGACCTCGTAGCTCTTAAGATAAGCGAGATCTCCATGCATTTACTCGAATTTGGGACACCCTGTATACAGGGTGCACCACGACCCTGAGATTCTGCGATAGCTCCTTTATTAATAAAAATATCAAAAAATGTTTAAATACAAATATTGTGCGAACCTATTTTCTACATAACCTAAAATTATTTTCAAATATACAGGGTGTTTCGTTTAACCGGCACATATAAAAATTTAATTTTTTTAAATAGAACACCCTGTATATTTTTACATTTTTAGATTCCTCTTAAAATTTACTTTAAAAAATGTATAAGGTTATACGGGTCTTAAGTCAACCGTTTTCGTAAAATTTACATTTTTATGAAATTTTTTAGCAATACAGCACTCAAACATTAAAGTTATTTAAAAAAGCGGTAACATTTCGTTTAAAATTGAGATTGACAATAGATCATTTAACACTTTGCGCTAGCTACATTTAAAAAATATTATACAGGGTGTTTTTTACGCTTGGTCAAACTTGTGAAATTTTAAACATCGATAAGTCATTTTTCTTAAATGCAACACCCTGTATATTTTTACATTTTCTTGTAGAGAATTTAATTGTCTTTCGAAATTATTAAGCATGTCCTATACCTAAAGTTAATATTTTTTGAGCTATCTCGATTTTTATTAGTATTACTAAGGCAATTAAAATATTTTAAAGTCGGCCATGGACGTAAGTCGTAATTTTTCAAAGAATTTTTAAACAAAAGAATAAAAAGAGCTGCAACTTTAATTTTAGTCCAATAATGTACCCCTTTTTCCCGAAATTTATCGTATAAATTGTTCAAAATTATATCCTTGTTCATGTTCTACGCACAGCCGTAGATGTTCTCAAAGACTCTAGCACTCTTGATAACATTTCGGGGGTTATACCATTAAAAGCAACACAGCAAGTAATGCAGTTTCCCAACACATAATATCCTAATAGATGGATAGGGCGAGGTAGACCAATATCCTGGCCACGTGGGTCACCTGATGTTATCCCTATAAATTTATTTTTGTGGGGACCCATAAAACCCTTAAAATCAAGACCCCCCAACAACTGCTGAAAATGTGCAGAACAGGATTCGTGTTGTTTTTGACGGTATAACCCCCGAAATGTTATGAAGGGAGCTAGAGTCTTTCAGACAAGGTCTACGGCTGTGCGTAGAACAAGGAAATAACCTTGAACAATTTATACGATAAATTTCGGGAAAAAGGGATACATAATTAGTCTAAAATTAAAGTTGCAGCTCTTTTTATTCTTTTGTTTAAAAATTCTTTAAAAAATTACGACACGTCCATGGCCGACTTTAAAATATTTTAATTGCCTTAGTAATACTAATAAAAATCGAGATAGCTCGAAAAATATTAACTTTAGGTATAGGACATGCTTAATAATTTCGAAAGACAATTAAATTCTCTACAAGAAAATGTAAAAATATACAGGGTGTTGCATTTCAGAAAAATGACTTATCGATGTTTAAAGTTTCACAAGTTTGACCAAGCGTAAAAAACACCCTGTATAATATTTTTTAAATGTAGCTAGCGCAAAGTGTTAAATGATCTATTTATTGTCAATCTCAATTTATTTTAAACGAAATTTTACCGCTTTTTTAAATAACTTTAATGTTAAAAAAAATTGAAAATGCTGTATTGCTAAAAAATTTCATAAAAATGTAAATTTTACGAAAACGGCTGACTTAAGACCCGTATAACCTTATACATTTTTTAAAGTAAATTTTAAGAGTAATCCAAAAATGTAAAAATATACAGGGTGTTCTATTTAAAAAAATTACATTTTTTTATGTTCCGGTCAAACGAAAATAATTTTAGGTTATGTAGAAAATAGGTTCGCACAATATTTGTATTAAAATTTTTTTGATATTTTCATTTCAAAGGAGCTATCGAAGAATCTCAGGGTCGTGGTGCACCCTATATATTATTATTTGTCTCTATGCTTTGCCCCCCCCTAAAAATTTTCTCTGGACACCCATCCTTTACTGTATCCTAATAGTTTTTGGTACTGAATAAATATCATCACAAATTTTCCTCAAATTTTAACTCGTATAAAAAAGTTTTAAATTATGAATACATTTTTCTATTATATGTAGGTACTTTTGATATCAACAGAACTAAAAGGCATTTTACACCATCACTAATACAATTGTTCCATATGTGGCCTGCACAACACTAATTAATTTATTTCCGCACATTTTTTGAAATAAAGGACAAAATTAAGTTTTTAAAAAAGTAATAAATGTAAAGGACCGCTCTAAAAAAAAGTTCCTTATAATAAAGGACGTATGGTTACCGTAGGCATACATCAAAATAAGTATATTAAAACGTGTAAAAGTATCAAATTGTTAGTTTTTTCTTCTGTAAAAGCCAATTAAGTTTTTCTCCCAATCTTAAATTTTAATAACCAAGCTTTATAAGTTTTATCTCTCTGACTGCTGAACATTTTAATTTGTGGTTATTACATGCAAATCAGTGGCAAATACAATTGGAAAAAAAATGTAAATCTAAAAACGTTTAACACATTTTTTAAGTATTATCCCTACCTTATGTTATGTCTATAAGTGCTTTTTTGTGTTCGTAAAGTTTAATTTTTGAAGTAATTTAACTAACCATATCATCTACCAAGTTTTGAAACAGTCAGTTACCTGTGCAACCACGTTTTTGCATTAAAACTTTATAATCATGATGTGACCCTAATATAGTTTTATGCTCGTCAAAGTATAATATAAAATTTCATTTTAAAAATGAAATTACCCGGTAACACTAATATAAAACTTCTAAAGCGGCCTTCAATATTAAATGTCAGCTATCGTTGTAATTTTTATCCACCCACTACAGAACGTGGTGTAGATTTTCTCTTACATTAAATTTTAAAGAAAATTATGGAATTTTCGTAGCATTCTCGAGAGGTTTGACGATAAATTGAATTTCTATTTGCTGACGTATTTTCACAGCGCTCTCGATGCTGTCAATTAGGAACGCCAGCCCCACGTTATTTACAACGCCAAATTGGTTTGCGAATTAATAATAATGATTTATGTCAATTTATTCCCTTGAAAAATTTACTCTCTTTACGCGTCAGGCTGTTGCAAAGCTTTTCACTCAAGTGTTGTTATTTTATTGGTTATTTTATTGGTTGTTTTCGTGATGCTATAATAAGAACCACGAGCGATTGTCTCGCGACTTCGTCGCCTTATTTTATAATAAAATTAATTTTGGAATTTCCCGGCTGCCGTACACAGGCATCCGCGATAAATTTATTTTGTAGAGGAGTTTGTGATATGTCAAGAATGTGCCAAGTTGACACGTTGTTATAAAATGTTATCGGAGCGCTACACTGAATACCAATATATCGGATAAAATGGACATCAACTTGATTTTCAGTTGATTATTTTTGATCGTAAAACTTTTAAAAGCGGTAAAATGTAATTTAAAATGTAACACAAGGCTGACGGGATAATGGTCAAGGGGTCTCTAAAGAATACTCTTTTAATTAGCTAAATATTTCGAGTTGTTTATTTTACTCTTCTTCAGTAGCCAAACAGCGAGGATGATAGAAAGCAATCGTAGATTAACATCATTTTTAAAATTTAAATAAATAATAGGTCAAAATAGGTAAAATTCGTATAAATTCATAACTTGGTTATTCATAAACCCAGTTTCAGTGAAGTTGATAATTAAAGTTAAAGTTAAACAAAATATAGAATATAATCATATATATGTATCAGCAATATAGAGGTGGATGTAACTAGGTATTTATCAGCAATATCCAAATACATGATTAATTGAAGTAGATGATTGTAGAACACTTTAAAAAAATTTTGGACAACACAGTTTAACAAATTTTGTATAAAACACACGTGGACAATGAATTGACCTATTATTTATTTAAATTTTAAAAATGATGTTAATCTACGATTGCTTTCTATCATCCTCGCTGTTTGGCTACTGAAGAAGAGTAAAATAAACAACTCGAAATATTTAGCTAATTAAAAGAGTATTCTTTAGAGACCCTTTGACCATTATCCCGTCAGCCTTGTGTTACATTATCTCCGTTTGGTCGTAAATATTTTTATAGTAATATAAAATGTTTAAGATAGTAAAAACTTAAATAAAATTGTCAAAATTTAACGAGTTTTATTTTTAAAGCAAATAAATTATTGTCAGTTAACCATTTCAAAACATTCAACACATTACTTTACAATATTAAAGTTAAATTTTTAATGAATCAGTTTTAAGACTCCCGTCTCTTCTTAAAGTTGCAGTCTTATTTATTTAGCTAATTAAAAATATGTAAAAAAAGTATTTTTAATTAAGTTTATTTATAATAATAAATGAACCATGTAATTAATCAAAATTTTTGACGTTGTATTTGCAGAGGTATCATATTTCATACAATAAACGTTTAAATTAATTGGTTTTAATTTTTTTTTTTTAATTATTCGGATCCCCTAACGTTCAAGTTTTTTTGTTTTATTGTTCCCGATTGGCTGATTCTGTTGACGGAAGTGTTGTATCAACTTTTAACTGATAAATGCTTCAATTATTTAAGTAATTTTTGTAACACGAATAAGTCATTTAAATTCTATACCTATCATGACGTGTGTAGACAGGGTGGCACTAATCTACATGTTGTGTTGTATGGGTAACTTTGTTATTAATACGCTAAACCTAGGATTAACCCTGGGTTAAACCCGGTTTAAGCCGTTAAACGTTAAACCCAGGGTTAATCCCAGGTTTAATGTTTATGCAATCGGGCCTTAGAGCTACATAGTTAAATTAGCAAAGTTGGGCAGAATTTCAAGAAAAATTTAATCTCATTTTGACATTTGACCTACACCTTCAATTTTTTTTAAATATTTTGAAAAAACTAAAACTAGGCAATTTTTTCAATGGTAAATAATTCCAAAGCCACCTATGTTAAAATTAAAATGTGAAATGATTCCAGTAGATATTTTTACGTAAATAAGAAAAAATATCTAAATAGTCATGGCACCAGTGATGTGAAATGACGGTCATTTATGATTGTGACGTCATGACCGTCATGACCGGTCATATGACCGTCATTTATGATTGTTTTTACAACAATGGTATAAAATTAATATACAGGGTGAGTCACGACGGACGCGTCGGAGTTTTATGGCGAAACGATTTATATTTTCCAATTTCTGTCGCTGTTAGATTATGTAAGTCAATAAGGGCTACATTTTAAAAATATTTTCAAACATACAGGGTGCTCCAAAAAAGAGTGCCATATCAAAGTTATACTTTTTCTTATGGAACACCCTGTATATTTTTACATTTTTGGATTCCTCTTTAAATTTAATTCAAAAAATGTATAAGGTTATATGGGTCTAAAGTCAGCCGTTCTCGTGAAAATTGCATTTTCATGAAAATACAGTATTTTCAAAAATTTTCAACATTTGAAAACTTTGACAAGTCTGAAGAAATTCGCTTGGAGATAAGATTGACAATAGATTATGTAACACTTTGGACCACCTACATTTTTAAAATATTGTAGAGGGCGTTTTTTACGCTTGGTCAAACTTGTGAAACTTTAAACATCGATAACTCATTTTTTTTAAATACAACACCCTATATTTTTTTACGCCGTCTTATAGAATATTTAATTCTCTTTCGAAAACATTCAGGCTGTTTTTTACCTAAAATTGACATTTTCCGAGATATCGCGATTTTATTGTTAATTATTAGGGCAAAGTAATATTTTCAAGTAGGCTATGAAGGAAGACAGTGTTAATTTAAACAATTGAAAGAAAAAACAAGACACTTATAATTTTATCGTTTGACTACACACTTTTGACAAATTTTTATAGAAAAGTTGTAGTTTTACCATACTTACGTTTAAATAGAGATTTTTTAAAATTATTTATGCATTTATTTATTGGACCAGTGTTATAAGATAATTACTAAATCCTATAAACCATTTTTTGTCTGTTTACGATACGACACTACGACACTCTACCGAAAACAGTACCAACCATGTTTTTTTTTTTTTAATGTAAAATTAGACAAGTCAGTATTACTTTTTTTTTAAATCAGCGTTCCGTTCTCGTACCTAATACATTATCAATGGGTTTTTAGGACTTGGTAAAAGATCAAACTCAATTATATGAAAAATATTGTGGCCCTGATGAGAAACCTATATTTATACGTAAAATGGTAAATCTACAACTTTCCTATTAAAAAATGTCAAAAATGTGTAGGCAAACGACAAAATTGTAAGTTTCTTGTTTTTTTTTAATTGTTTTAAATTACCGCTGCCTACCTTCATGGCTTACTTGAAAATATTACTTTGCCCTAATAATTAACAATAAAATCGCGATATCTCGGAAAATATCAATTTTAGGTGAAAAACAGCCTGAATGTTTTCGAAAGAGAATTAAATTTTGTATAAGACGGTGTAAGAAAATATAGGGTGTTGTATAAAAAAAAAATGAGTTATCGATGTTTAAATTTTCACAAGTTTGACCAAGCGTAAAAAACGCCCTGTATAATATTTTAAAAATGTAGGTGGTGCAAAGTGTTACATAATCTATTGTCAATCTTATTTCCAAGCGAATTTCTTCAGACTTGTCAAAGTTTTCAAATGTTGAAAATTTTTGAAAATACTGTATTTTCATGAAAATGCAATTTTCACGAGAACGGTTGACTTTAGACCCATATAACCTTTTACATTTTTTGAATTAAATTCAAAGAGGAATCCAAAAGTTTAAAAATATACAGGGTGTTCCATAAGAAAAAGTATAACTTTGATATGGCACTCTTTTTTGGAGCACCCTGTATATTTGAAAATATTTTTTAAATGTAGCCCTTATTGACTTACATAATCTAACAGCGACAGAAATTAAAAAATATAAACTGTTTCGCCATAAAACTCCGACGCGTCTGTCGTGACTCACCCTGTATATGTAATAGGAATAATAAATAAAAAGCAGAATTATTAGTATCAGTATCTCTATTTGGGTATTGTATTCCTTCAGAGAAGGCTCTAGAAGTCGAGGGAGTTGAAGGTGATTTTGGACTACTTATGCTGAGAGCTAAACATTTTTTAATAAAATTTTTATTTGAGTTTAAACTTTAATTTTACATGCTCTGGGCATTTCTTGCATGTTGTAATTAAATGTTCTGCCATTCTAGTGGCATGTAATCCGTATCTCTTTCTACAAAATTGGCAACCATAAGTAGCTACCTTTTGCTGCGAACTTGCAGGATAACGTACAAAAAAGTAAAATACCTTCCCTTTTCTCAGCATTGTGTTTACCAACTTTCAGAATACTTTATATAGTGGTATTTACATTTTTATTAACGATATTGCAATTAAGATTAACACAGTGGCGGATTACCGCACAGGCGCATGAGGCGCGCGCCTCGGGCCTCCGAAAAGGGGGCCTCAGAATCGTTGGGTTCGTCATCCTCAAAAACCAAAATTAAATTTTTATTGTCTGTTAATATGAGAATTATAAAATAATAATTGTAGGCAAATTGTAATATCTTCTAAAACCTATTTTCATAGTGAGTATTAGGTAATAGTTAGTCATTGATGCCAATTTAAAAAAAAAACATGTTAAATTAAACAAAAATGATAGCCAATTTGTTTCAAATCGCCAAAACTTGCAACCCTGCTTACATCTGATTACAGTGCACTGCAAGCCAATGTACTGTACAGGGTGGTCCAAATTCGATGGGATTACATGGGCATCTCGCTTAATAGTCAAGATCTCAAGATAGAGAAACGGTTAATGTACCAAAAATATGCAGTTTTTTGGGACAAACTCAGAATTGTTGTCAAATATATACTATCTTTTCCGATTTTCCTTTGTTTTCACAACCTGCTTTTTGTTTCTCATCTTTAAAAAATTTAAAACCTTTGTAACTGGCGTATTATTGAAAATAAATACATCAACCCTAATATATTTGGAAAGGGAAAAAATAAGGAATTTAAATAGGTCATAGCCAACTATCGTTTCCATTTAAAAAAAGGTGAGTTTGTGTCATACCTTTTTAACGGCGAGCGTAATTTTTTTTTTAGTACCTACTATCAAAATCTACATAAAAATATCTAAAAATAATCTTTACAAAGTTTTTCAATATTTAAAACAATAAGGGAGAGATGACACATTATAAATATAACAAAAAAACAGTTTTTCTATAATAATTCAAAAACCGGAAATGATAGAATATTTTTGAAAACTGTTCTGAGTTTGTTCTAAAAAAACTGCACATTTTTAGTAATTTAACAGTTTCTCTATCTTGACTATTAAGCGAGATACCTACCCATTGTAGTCCCATCGAATTTGGACCACCTGTACTGTATGATGCAGAATTTTACTGTGATTTTTTTACCTGAGATGGGATTTTTTCTTTTAAATGGGAATGTGATTTTTTTTTCTGGTACCTGAGAATATTTTTTGTTTCCGTATATGATTTTTGTGTTTATATTTTTGTTGCTTCTAAAAATAAAAAACGTTATGATTTTTCTGCATTGTTCATTTTAGTGAACTATCTTAATAGGGGGGCCTCCAGATCAGGTTGCGCCTGTGGCCCCACAAAATCAAGATCCGCCACCAAGTAAACTTAAAACTGTAATTTTTGGATGTTAGAAAAACTGTCATTTTGAATTTTGGAGCTTAGAATGGTCACGGTCATTTAAAATCATTGTGACGTGACGTCATGACCGTCATGACAAACTGTCATGACGCGGTCATATGACACACTCACATCACTGCATGGCACACTTGATTTTTAAGATGTAAGCCAAAGTTGACTTTTTGTAAATGGCTTTTATGGTTGGCTATGGGTTCATTAAAACGATTTTTTTTCTCGTTTCGTTGATGTATGGGTCGTTGGGTTTATTTTTAAATATAAGCAAGATAGCAATATTATTGTATTTATTAAGTATAATCAAAGTGGCAATTAAAAAACAAAACAAAACATCACATAAATAAAGTAGCTGTACTTAATTTAAGTTATTATGCACAGTTCATAATAATTTATTATTTTTCACTTACTATTACTATTAAATATAAATTAATACATGTGATAAAGGTGTAGCCCTTTTTCTATTGGCAATGCAAATTTTGAGATTTACACTTTGTATAATAATGTTTTCTTAATCCTTTGCCTGTCCAAAAATTTTAAATAAAATTTGTGCCGTACGTCCATTTAAATATTTTACATGTATCATGTTCTACGGCTCTGCGGAATTATTTTATCCGTATAATGTAGTGTCAGGATAAGTGTAAAGCATCTATCAAGTGCAAAGATATGTGTTTTCCATTTGATACACAGATCGTACGAAGGACCATTTTTTTGTGTGCATCACTGGTGATTCACAGGACAGGCAAAGGGTTAATAAGCATATTATATTTTATTTGATGAACTATTCTTAAAACAACCAATCTTAAAAAGACGGTTGAATACAAGTGCAAATTTTGTATTGCCCATAGAAAAAGGGTTACACATCTTCAACACATGCTATAATTAGATTTAATAGTAATAGTGTAATAGTAAGTGAACAATCATAAAATATTATGAAATGTAAAAATATCTTAAATTATTTAAGTTTTCAATTTTTCGTGTTTAATTAAGTTCAGCTAGCTTAATTTTGTGATCTTTTGTTTTGTTTTTCACTTACATTAAACTAAATAAATATTTGAAACAAACTTTCTTGTTATTAATAACCATTACATCTTGAGCATTTGCAAAAAAAAAACACAAAAAGCAGATAGCAATAATAGTACAGTAAAATGCTTTTCGTTATTTTGATAGTAATAAAGTATTTCTTTAAAATTGCATGAGCATTTTTGTTTACAAAGACAACAAACGTGATATTAAACTGTATCCTCTTGCAACATAAAACTTTATGAACTTGTTTCGTTACATATTTATGCATACGTTTGCAGTTAACTCTACATATTTCTCATATACGTTAAACCTCCTTTATTTTTAACGTTTGAATAACCCATATACGAGAACCAAACTGAATTTATTAAGAATTAAAAAATAAACTAGTAGGCCGTGGAAAACTAAATTCATACATTTACCTGTTATTTGTCGTCTAATTGTCAAAGTTAAATTGATTATAACCTAGTGTATAAATTAATATCCTAAAATAGAGAAAGTAGTGAGAAAGTCTAGTTAGCCCTAAAACAGTGGTTCTTAACCTTTAAGTAGTCGCGGCCCCCTAAATATCCTAAAATATTTTCGCGACCTCCTACTTTGTAGTAGGGTTGGGCAACATTTGATTTTTATTTAAAAAAAATTAAAATCATTGATTTAATTTTTTTTTAACAAGCTTGACTATTTTCTGTTCTCATCCTTGATGAAAACCAAATCAAAGAGTCGGTAGTCGATAGTTTTTCCGACTCCCGACTCCTCCAAAAAGCGTCGACTTCTCGACTCCCGACTCTGACTCCGACTTCCCATCCCCGATTCTGAGCAAGTAGACGGGCTCTTTTTTTATTCTCATTAATTCAGCTTGATTGTTGTATTACGTTTATTTTTCAACTGCAAGTAATTCTTTTTATGAATTGTTAGTATCATGGTGATTTTATCTCAAATTTATTCTCATGACTCTATCTCTTATTATTTTGTCTGTAGTTAAATCTTTTACGATTCTGCTCTTGTTATTTACTTTCAAGCTTTAACGTCAGAAACTATGATTCACTGTCATATATCAAGACTATTACATTCACGTACTAGCATGTTGATGGTTTTCTTTGCTTTAAGATCGTCCTATTTTCCTTGAATTTATGTAGTGCTTAGTAAAACGTGTTGGGTTGTTTATCATTTTATTTACGTGCACACCATAACTGCTATAATTTTAAGTACCGGTAGAATGGGGCTACTTGGGACAGTTTCAACATTTAAAAGCGTGTACCACGTTCATTTTTTAATTAACAACTTTGAATTCTTTTATGTAATTGGGTGAGGTGCCAATGAGCAATATTCTATATATAAAATAAATATATATGTATATACACAAGATACCAACAAAAAACACTTTCTGTCCCAAGTGTTACTTAAGACCGGGCAACTTGGGACACATATGAATTTCAGTAGTTTGACTCAAGTTTAATAATAATAATAATAATAATAATAGGCTTTATTTAGTTATAAAAGAAACTATTTATACATCAATCTTTACAACTAGTACTTCAAATTAAAATTGCAGTTTTACATGGGTCTTACAACCTTCTTTAAACGCATGCAGATTAACAGAATATTTTAATTCGTTTGGTAATTGATTAAATAATTTTAGCCCTTTGTAATAGAGCGAGTTCTGTGTACTACTTTTTTTACATTTAGGCAGTCTAAAATGCTCTCTTTGTCTTGTTTCATAATCATGCTGTTCTTTGTTGTATATCAGATATTTACTCATATATCCTGGCATCATATTGTTTATACATTTATATATTAGAACCAAAACGTTATACACTGTATTTTGCCATATATTAAGGAACCCCAACTTATTATGCATATATTCAATTTTAGTTAATTTAGAACACTGTAATATGATTCGCAAAGCTCTGTTTTGCTGCTTTTGTAATTTTTTCAGATCCCCCTCATTACTTAGAAATATTATGCTACTGCAATAAATAGCCTATAAAGTCCTACTTGGGACAGTTATATTATATTTTTTATATTAAATTGATCTTTCACAATTATCCAACATGAAAAAAAAATATCAAAAATAAAGAAAATAAAACTTTAATTCGCAAATTACAAAAATTTTAAACTAAAAGATATTTTGATTGGAAAAATTTAAAAAATTGTACTACCTCTGTTCAAAAATGATTGTCTCATTTGTAAAAAAGTTTTTTAAAGCAGGATTCAATATATTAATTGAATTAAAAACTAATGAGACAATCATTTTTGAAAAAAAAATTCCACCAAAACGGACAATCATTCATTTTTGAACATAGGTAGTATTAAATTAAAAAATTAGATAAGTTATTCAAGACTTAATATTAAACGTATATTTTCAGAACAAAAGTACAAGAGAAATTTTAAACAGTTCTTAATTCGGCCATTTTATATTAATTAAAAAAAGTGGATGTAACAACTTACCGTCTTGTAGTAATTTCAAAAACTGATTCGTTTTTTTAAGCTTATATGATACTTTTAAAACTCTACTAAGCAACTTTGATTATCTCAAAAGTTGACAGTTGTAAATAAAATTTTTAGGTGAGAATATCATTTTGTCCCAGTTACCCTACTGTCCCAAGTTGTCCCATTCTACGGTACTGAAAGTTTTGTGCTTGCTGCAGTACACTGTACAGCGAATTAAAACGGGGCCGACGATTCTTATAGTTTTTAGTAAGGCAGTATTTTAAAAGCACAACAACAGCAAAATAATAGACTTTCCCTTTCCTAATTTTCCTGATATAAGCGATTTTTTCAACAATATACTGATCTCTTATTCTTCTAATAAACACAAACGAGTAAACTAAACTACATTCGAATAAATATAAACAATACTGGTATACAAGTCTGGATAGAGGCACATATTTTAAAATACCGTTAAAGATAGTACTACACTTTGATCTTAGCCATAGGCCGAGAAGCTTCATTTTAAATGGGCTTAGGTTAGAACAGGTAGAAAGCTTAAAATATTTAGGAGTGATCATAGAGAATAATGGAGGAATGGACAAGGAAATAAGCGAAAGGACAGGAAATGTGGGAAGAATATTTAACAATTTAAGAACAACATTTTTTGGAAATAGAGAAGTCCCAAAAACAACAAAAGTAGAAGTGGTCAAAAAGGTAGTAACTCCGGCACTTTTATATGGAAGTGAAACGTGGGCACTAACAAATAAAAATAGTAGCCGAGTGAATGCAGCAGAAATGAGATTTCTAAGAAAAATCCAAGGAAAAACAAAAAAAGACAGAATCAGAAACGAAACATATAGAGAACAATTAAAGATAAAATCAGTTGAAACAAAAATACAGGAAAGGCAGCAGGGATGATTGGGTCACATTTATAGGATGAATGAAGAAAGGTTAACCAGAAGAGCATATGAGCAAGAACACAGTGAAAAAACAAACGAGGTAGACCAAGAAAAACCTGGCACGACGAAGTTAAAAAAGCAGCAGCGGATAGAAACATCAAATGGAAAGACATAAAAAGGCTAGCACAAGACAGAAAAACAGTCAACAGTCCTACACCCAGTGGCGGATTACCGCACAGGCGCATGAGGCGCGCGCCTCGGGCCTCGGCAAAAAGGGGCCTCAGAATCGTTGGGTTCGTCATTCTCAAAAACCAAAATTAAATTTTTATTGTCTGTTAATATGAGAATTATAAAATAATAATTGTAGGCAAATTGTAATATCTTCTAAAACCTATTTTCATAGTGGGTATTGTGTAATAGCCATTGATGCCAATTTAAAAAAAAAACATGTTAAATTAAACAAAAATTATAGCCAATTTGGTTCCAAATCGCCAAAACTTGCAACCCTGCTTGCATCTGATTACAGTGCACTGCAAGCCGATGTACTGTACAGGGTGGTCCAAATTCGATGGGATTACATGGGCATCTCGCTTAATAGTCAAGATAGAGAAACGGTTAATGTACCAAAAATATGCAGTTTTTTGGGACAAACTCAGAATTGTTGTCAAATATATTCTATCTTTTCCGATTTTCCTATATGTTTTGACAACCTGCTTTTTGTTTCTAATCTTTAAAAAATTTTAAAAACCTTTGTAACTTGCGTATTATTGAAAATAAATACATCAACCCTAATATATTTGGAAAGGGAAAAAATAAGGAATTTAAATAGGTCATAGCCAACTATAACTTCCATTTAAAAAAAGGGAGTTTGTGTCATACCTTTTTAACGGCGAGCGTAACATTTTTTTTTAGTACCTACTATCAAAATCTACGTAAAAATATCTAAAGATAATCTTAATAAACTTTTTCGATATATAAAACAATAAGGGAGATATGACACATTATAAATACAACAAAAAAACAGTTTTTCTTTAATAATTCAAAAACCGGAAATGATAGAATATTTTTGAAAACTGTTCTGAGTTTGTTCTAAAAAAACTGCACATTTTTAGTAATTTAACCGTTTCTCTATCTTGACTATTAAGCGAGATACCCATTGTAGTCCCATCGAATTTGGACCACCTGTACTGTATGATGCAGAATTTTACTGTGATTTTTTTACCTGAGATGGGATTTTTTCTTTTAAATGGGAATGTGATTTTTTTTTCTGGTACCTGAGAATATTTTTTGTTTCCGTATTTGATTTTTGTGTATGTTTTTGTTGCTTCTAAAAATAAAAAACGTTATGATTTTTCTACATTGTTCATTTTAGTGAACCATCTTAATAGGGGGGCCTCCAGATCAGGTTGCGCCTGTGGCCCCACAAAATCAAGATCCGCCACTGCCTACACCTAACAGTAGAAGGACTCATGACTAAATAAATAAATAATAAAGATAGTAAATTGAAATTTGGTTCCGAATTCTGTGAGTATTGAGGTCAACCGGTTTAACCGAAAACTGATCCAAACTTTAAAATCTGGAATGAAAACCCATGTGTTTTTAAAAAATACTTTTAAACTAAGGACAAATCTTCGAGTCCTTCGTTTTATGTCGAGCAATAAAGTTAAAATAGAGATTAGAATGTGGCTCCAATGTCGAGATGTAAAGTTCGTGGTGGCTTTGTATAACTTGTTCTACGTTTGTGGAATTATGTAAACCTCAAAGAAGATTATGTCAAGAACTTACTGGATATATGTAAAAAACGCAGTTCAAAACAATTTCTTTTTTTGAATTTGTTTAAATATTTACAACCATTTCTTCATAAAAATTGTGTTATATTACTATCCAAGATAATATGTTTTCCCGAATAATAACTTAGATCTTAATTTTATATTAATAAGTACGCGAAAATCATCAAGTACCTACTTAAACAACAAAATAAATTAAGAAAAATAGTGGGCTTTTTAATTTACTTGCAATTATATGGATTATACCAGGGGTGGCCAAAACGCGGCCCGCAGGCCGCATGCGGCCCGCCTTGAACATTTTTCCGGCCCGCGAGTTTCATCACAATTTTACAAAATATATTTATTTTATAATAGCCAAAGTAGTGAAAACCAATGTATTAAAAAATACATTATTTATGCATCTATATATTCAAAAATTAACTGTCGAATTTATGAGAAAAAATTAACTTTGATTTTAAAATAATATTCTTGCAAATATATGATAGATATTGCCTGTTTTACTATGAGAATATCTCCAAATAGAACTGGTTGTCTTACAGTGCAATATTGAATTAAAACCATCAGAATCAAAAATAGATTTTTATAACACTTACGTCACAAAAGAGAAGTTTTCCAATTTGAGAAATCTGGCACAAAAATTTGTTAGCGCTTTTGGATCAACTTAGGGGAGAGCGGGGTAATGACACTCGGTGGGTAATTGCGCTAACCGTCATTTTGCGCCAGTTTTCAATTATTTAAAAGTGAAACTTAGCAGCCACGTAGCTGCCATTCTAATAAACACAATGCCGTAAGTAAACAAACGTATTTCACCATATAACGTAAGTTAATTGAATGTGTGCTATTTTTAACATTTTCTTATAAGAAATCGCCGACAAAAAAACCGGCAAATAGTTCAATTAGTTTTGTTTAAGTTTGTGCTTTGGTCTCCTATGAAATTTGTGTCATTTTTAGCAGGAGTGACCATATAAAACTATTTTTTAAATTCAAGGCTAGTTTAGTAAAATACCGGATTTAGACAATTGTGCAAAAGGGAGTAATGGCGCTCAGCTACGGTAATACCGCTCAGTGAGCGGCATTACCCTCATTGATATTTTTATATGTATAACTTATATTTTAATTTTTCTCATAGTAGGTAATTGTGAACAATGCCTCGTACAAGAAAAAGAACAACTATTAAAGCATCCTGGAATATCAATATCCAAAGCTGTTTACATATAAAATAGGTGAGCGCCATTACCCACTAGCAGGCGGGTAATTCCGCTCACTTACATGTTTTTAAATTTTTAATAAGTTTCTGTTCTTTGAGGTTCAATCAAATTTGACTTAACCCGAACACTAAGTAATGTTTTGGCGACAATAACCTCAAATTACAGCGTAATTGTTGTTACGGTTTAGAATATATGAATTATTTTGCTTAAATGGGCGCCATTACCCCTCCCTCCCCTACACCTGCGAATCGTTTTTTTTTTTCGAAAATGAAATTGACCAAACAAAAAACACACTCAAACATAACGGACGCTAACCTGCAACACCAATTACGATGTGCAAATACCCAAATTGAGATCGATTTGCAAAAGCTAAGTGAAAGAGTGGAGAAACAAATATCGCACTAGTAAAATAAATATTTTTTAATTATTTCTTTTTTTATTTCATTTATATTTATATATTTTTGTGCGTTCAGTATCATTATTATTATATTATCTATGTTTACATGTAAGAATAATAGTACGATGCTTCGACGAAAGGACTAGGTAGGTCTAGCCTAGTGGACTTTTTGAAAGTGCATTAGATTAGAATAAGGAGAAACCTCCGGAACACCTTCAAAGCGATGCCTCGCCAAGAGATTCTCAAACAGATCTACAAGGACGATTGATACCTGGTGTGCTCTGACAGCCATAACTCGCTTAAAGCCTCTGAAGGCGGTAAATCGTCCAAAGACTACGCAGTAAACCAGCTGAATAAAACTAGGTCGTGTTAAGAACCTTTTCTTTTCGACAGGCTCCTATTTTTATACATGTTTGTGGTTGTGTTGGGTGACAAATCAGTTAAAGAACGCCTATAAGTCGCCCTGAACTAATAGCAATTCTAGTTTGGGATTTAAAAAAAAAACAAACTAAAAAGTCGTTTTTTAATAGGTTATTAAGTTGTTTGCACAGAGAGAGGCTGAAATCATGAATATTTAATTTATTACCAACTTCGTCCTTCCAAAACTAGAATAACAATAGTGATACCTG
Source organism: Elmis aenea (assembly GCA_947652605.1). Classification (NCBI taxonomy): domain Eukaryota; kingdom Metazoa; phylum Arthropoda; class Insecta; order Coleoptera; family Elmidae; genus Elmis; species Elmis aenea. The sequence continues at coordinate 45,087,232 of OX393579.1, read as the reverse complement.
ATTCCCCACACCAAAAATTCCTAAATACAGTTTAATACGCTGAAAATATATTAAAATTAACTTTAGTTAATGTAAAACACTAATTTAAATTTAAATTAATGCTAATATTTACATTACATATTACATCCAATGAAAAAGGTCATGGCCCATTTATGTAAGTAACAGTGATTCCCCTAAAAATGTTTTCCATGATTGCGGTTTACATATAATATTTCAGTCATCAAGTCATTCGATAGTTTCACATCCCTTTGATCCAAGTTACAACGATTCATGGTGTTCACTAAGGGTGGGCGATATCCAAATTTCGATATCGAATATCGATATCGAAATTATATCGATATATCGATATATCGATACAGGGCTGGACTGGGAACAAATTGAGTACCGGGAAATATGGATAGGTCGGGCCACGGAGCCAGGCCACTGAAATGACAATTTTTTTACAATTTAATTTATTTACTAGCATATAAAACAATATAAAAAGGGGAATATACAGGCAGTGGTGTAGCTAGAGTTTGTGCCGCCCGGGGCGATCCCTGAATCGCCCCTATAAATAAGGGTTGCTAACTTTTGATTTTTTCAAAAGCAAGTAGAAATCGACACAAAAAAGTGGTGGGGGGAACAACATGCGCCGCAGGCGATTTTTTTTACATTTTATATGTTCAAACGTGTTTTAATGCAAAGTTAGGTAATGTAGAATACTTTACCATCTTTCAAAATTGCAGTTGTACGGTAAAACCTTTTCTGATTTTTATTTTCTTGAAACAGATCGCCCCCACTCTCACGATATTATTTTTAATAAGGGTGAAAAATCCTTGTTACAATAGAGTTTAAACTGCATGGAATTTAATGCCTAAAATAAATGAATTGTTTCATAATTATATTGAATGGTTGGTACTCTATCATACATTTTATTAGGTACTTGGAATTTCCGTCGTTACAAGGGGGCGGGTTTTCAGTAAAGCAAGGTCAAGTAGCCCGTTTTATCACCTAACTTCGATACGAATTCCTTTTTTTAAAATTAATTTTTATGAATTTTATAGCGCAAGTGCTGGTACTGATTATTATATCTGTTTCTTCATCACCCCGAGATTTTCGTCTTTACCCCATTTGGGTAAACTAAAAGTGCCGCCCCAAAAAAAGTGCCGCCTGGGGTGGACCCCCCGCCCCCCCTTGCTTTGCTACTGTATACAAGGTCCGCCTAAAGTGTTGCACCAACTGATATATTGTCAAAACGAATACGATTTAAGGAACGAAAATGCAGAGTTGTCAATAACAACTCTTAGCCCATAATTTGAGGATATTTTCGGAATGTTAGTAATCTTTGTTTCCAAGTCCAAGTGGTGGTGCCACATGTGTGTTTTTTTTTTAATGGCAACATGGGCCATGATGGGTATCATTGGTAGCAATATGACAGTCTATCATAAGTGGGTTGTCGCATTATAAAATTTTAAAAAGAAATGGAAAAAACGAAAAATATTAATTTATATTCATTTGGTTTTTAAAGAATTAGAAATATTTTCTTACTATGATAAAAAAATTCATTGGTTTCCATAACAACTTATTTTAGTTGTATGTGTGTCAGTTTAAATGTCTTTAGTTTAATATTGTTAATATTAACTTAAGACATTGAAACTGACAGACCTACAGGTCCGTGAAGTGTTTAATATTAAATAGGCTAATTACACTTGAAAATAAAAAACGAACAATATTTTTAAGACGAATAACATTAAAATATGTTAAAGAACAGTAAATCTTTGATTTAGAAAATAGTTGATAGCACATAAAATAAATACTGTAGGTACCTACATAATAATTTTGAATTACAAAAGTTTTCTTAATAAACTACTTTTTTCCTTTATTGCGTCTACAATTTGCTCATTCTTAATTGTATTTAAAACATCTTTTTTCACAGAACATAATCATGAACGCTTCTAATTTATTTTGGCCTAAACAATTACGTGATCTGTTCAATATATATTTCAATTTTGAACATGACCGTTCGCACGATACTTGTGTCGAAGACAATGTTACAATAAATTTATATATTTATTTTTTTTCTTTCTTCAGGCCAGGTAATATTGCATTCACGGGGTCCGAGCCTGCTCTCAGCGGCCCTGCCTAAAGTACATTGGCCTTAGTACCAGAGGCTGTCGAGATGACTATTATTGTTCTCGGAATGTTTTGTAAATTTTATTGCAATACTTGTGCAGTTTACCATCCCCATCCGGCATCCGCCATCCGGCAATAGCTTTTTGGGTCATTATAAATGGCCCGAAGGAGGTAAAACGTCCTCTGCTTTTTTATGGTCCTAGATAAGCCTTATTGAAATTCGATTTTAGCGTTTTTTCTGTAAATGTTTGTTATTTTTAGTTGCAATTAGGTTTTTTTTTACACACGTGATGGTCACGGGCCACCGGGAAATTCCCGGTGTCCCGGTGAGCCAGTCCAGCCCTGTATCGATATATCGATATATCGGAATATCGATATATCGACATATCGAAATTTCGATATAAAAGCGGCGCGAAGCTAAAAAAAGTCGATAAAAAAGAGAAAAAAGAGACTGGTGACCTAAAAAAAAAAAAGCTTCTCGTCCTTAAAATATCGATATATCAGAATGTCGGATATATCGATATATCGCCCACCCCTAGTGTTCACAGGTTTGTTCTAGCAACGCAATATACTATCCGATAAACTATCATGTTGCTGCGCAGTATCGATATCGCGTTTCTGGTAGTCCATCGGACGGTTAGTCGGACTAGTTTATGAACTAGCTTGCGGACGATCAGAACAGTTCATCAACGAGAAAACGAATTGTTGCCAGGATTTTTACACGCATGCGCTGTTTACGACTAACGTCGTCTTTGGTAGATAGCTATGCATCGCCCTCCCAGTGCTATGTAAGTACTTATTTCTTGAGATTTTTACATTTGCGATGCGCAAATATCTATGCGACCAATAGACACAAATGTAATTTACAGTTAGGCATGTCGTCAAAGCGTTCCGACAACGGCTAACACATTTGCTAGTCCATAGTTGACGCCAGTTCATGTTCTGATTCGCAAAAAGTCTCTGGTGGAAGAAACCTTACAATATACCCGCCTAACCACAAGCCTACATAATAAACCAAAGGCACTTGTTGAACTTATGTTTATATTATTTACAATTAAAACAAATTTGATTTAAAATAACGTTTGTTAATTAAACATTGCAACTTGCTCCAGGCTAAGCTAGCCCTTTATGGGAGTGGTGGAACAAGACACAGAACAAACAAACTTTAATTAAAATATTAATTTAATTTAAACTTCTCACAATAGTTAAGAGCTCAGCACAGTATTTCAAAAATGTATTTCTTATTTGTTATTAATTTTATTCTATTGTTATTCTACCATATTATAATTGAGCCCGTTACAGCAGATTAAGTAATAAACTTCCTCCTTACGCTTATACGTGGTAAGATCAAATAATACCCGGATTGCCCATGTGTCTCCTAAACTAGTAAGTGAAAGGGGATAATAGTAATAAGGTATTGTAACATATTTAGTTGTGAATATATAAGCATTCTATATGCTGGTAGTATGGACCATTTTGAGTTAAAAAGTTCATATAAACATGTGTTCAATTCTTAATTGTTAGTAAGACACAGATGTTTACTTTTTCTTGGTAGACGTCGCTTTTCATCCATCCCCACAGACAATAATGTAATGGGGTAAGATCTGGTGACCTTGGTGGCCAATTAACGTGACCATATCGACCGAGCCATCTTTCTGGTAATGCTAAAATTAAATAATGAGCCACCTGACGGATAAAATGTGCAGCTACAAGTAATATTGTCAAGTAAGTTCGAGAGTCCTTTGAAGTTGGTAGTGGAATTTTTGAACATCAACTTTGTGTTTTATAATTTAAATATTCAATAAATGCAATAATCAACCTTTTGCGAGGCTGTTTATGATTAAGTCCACGTTCACAATGACGTAGTAGAGAGTAGATAGTAGTTAGTAGATAGTAGTTAGTAGACAGTAGTTAGTAGACAGTAGTTAGTAGATAGTAGTTAGTAGATAGTAGTTAGTAGACAGTAGTTAGTAGATAGTAGTTAGTAGATAGTAGTTAGTAGATAGTAGTTAGTAGATAGTAGTTAGTAGATAGTAGTTAGTAGATAGTAGTTAGTAGATAGTAGTTAGTAGATAGTAGTTAGTAGATAGTAGTTAGTAGATAGTAGTTAGTAGATAGTAGTTAGTAGATAGTAGTTAGTAGATAGTAGTTAGTAGATAGTAGTTAGTAGATAGTAGTTAGTAGATAGTAGTTAGTAAATAGTAGTTAGTAGATAGTAGTTAGTAGATAGTAGTTAGTAGATAGTAGTTATCAGATAGTAGTTATCAGATAGTAGTTATCAGATAGTAGTTAGTATATAGTAGTTAGTAGATAGTAGTAAGTAGATAGTAGTTAGTAGATAGTAGTTAGTAGATAGTAGTTAGTAGATAGTACTTAGTAGATAGTCGTTTGTAGATAGTAGTTAATAGATAGTAGTTAGTAGATAGTAGTTAGTAGATAGTAGTTAGTAGATAGTAGTTAGTAGATAGTAGTTAGTAGATAGTAGTTAGTAGATAGTAGTTAGTAGATAGTAGTTAGTAGATAGTAGTTAGTAGATAGTAGTTAGTAGATAGTAGTTAGTAGATAGTAGTTAGTAGATAGTAGTTAGTAGATAGTAGTTAGTAGATAGTAGTTAGTAGATAGTAGTTAGTTGATAGTAGTTAGTTGATAGTAATTAGTAGATAGTAGTTAGTGTGTAATACGTAAAAAGTACGTAAAGAAATGTTTACTTGGATGCGGGTAATAACCGACTTGTTTGTAGCAAAGCACATAACCTCATTTTAAACTCGGAAGGTTGTTTATCAAATTGGCACTTCATGTATTCTACCTATTTATTTCTACATGATGATTTGTGGAGGAATATAACGGTAATAAGTAGTATTAAACATCGTTCAACATTGTATTTTTAATTAATTTGAAACATTAAAAGCATAGATACTTCACTTTGTTTCTGTTTTTGCAATAAATCAGACTTCCATAGTTACTACGTAAATATTACGTTCATTGTGAACACTGGCATTTAATTCTATATATTCCAACTTTAGCTACGAAGTACTATCTACATACTACGTTCATTGTGAACGCAGACTTACATTCAAACAGCTGTATCTTCCTAGCCATTGAGAATTGGACACATGTTTATATAAACTGTTTTACTTAAAATGGTCCATGCTACCAGCTCCTAAAATATTCACTATTTCTCCTGAAGACCCTGTATATTCCAATTTTTGCGTCTGCCGAGTGCCGACGTTTTTCGGCTCCTCCGCCACTTCTCCCTTTCTTCGGTATATTAATCTTTGAGTTTTCTTTGATTCATAGCTTTCACCACCCATTACCTGTTTTTTGGGAACTCTTTCTTCTGTAGGGTGGCGTCTACTCGTAGGTTCTCTTCGACCATTTCCTCCGGCATCTTTTTCACATGCCACGTACATAAACCATTTCATTTGAGAGTGATAGTGGTTTTTGTAATTCAAGTTTTTACACCCCAGCGATTTTCAAGATTGAAGAACAGCGCATCTGTGTGAAGTTTGTTTCAGACTTGGAAATACGGCGACCGCTGCAGGGAACTATCTTGATGGTGATTACTGATCGCTCTGATTAAATAGTGTGATGACGCTAGTTCGGGTATTATTTGATTAAACCACGTAAATTGCTAAATAAAAATATTATCTAAATCTAAAACTAAGAAAGACCATCTTTACTTCCACCATTTACAGTATGAAGAAAGTATTAAAAAGTACATTTTTAAACACAACCAAATTCTATATAAATTCCTTTTAAAATTAATCAACTAATGGATTTATTTTCATATCTGCCAAACATCAATGTATATCTATATTTAGATTAAAATTTGTTTTTTATTTAATATTTTCAATTTTTGATATAAAATTTAGATAAACCTTCCCACGCTTCGCCAACGTAAACCAAAATAAAAACATAAGTCGTTTTAAATTATCGTTTTCGCAAACGAAAATTTAGATTAAAAGGCCATGATGGCAATCATACCTTCCTGTTTCAACTTTTAACTTAATCTCGCTCGACTTTATCTTGTTTTTGTCCGTTTCATCGCAATCCCGAAATCCCTTGCAAAAAATCATTGCCAACGCAAACAAACCTACACAAAACTTCTTTAATTTATTTTTTCAAAAGCTTCGGTACTCTTAAAGAATTTAAACATCGAGATTTCAGCTGCAATTTCGCACTCGGCGCCCACTGAGGGCTAATGCACACTGACAATTTTTCGTTTAAGAATTATATACAAAGAATGTTTAAGATTCGCACCGGAAATTACGATTTTGTGATAAGAGTGACTTTTTTTAATAGGCAATATTAATGTATCAATATCGACTATTGCATTGTGACGTTCTCTAAAGACTCTAAAGAGTGCAGATGACTAAATATTCAAAATAGTTTTTTGATGGTTGTGTACGGGTTTATAGCGCAGTAGGACGCTAGGAAACAAAGGAATATTTAATTATTTACGTATTGTTATGACAACGGCAAAGCCTCCTAGATGTCACCTAGTTATTAATGCAAAGCAGCTCAATATAATTTGCATGTAAATCATCCATTAACATGCATATGTGGGGAGGATCGAATTAAATTTGATAAAATCAATACAACTTTAATATATTAAATCGCGTCGCATCCCTCCGTAAAGTGTAGAAACTACTTAATCCTTGTTTAATAATTAACATTATGACAACGGGAGTAAATCTAGAAAATCATCCCAAACACATTTTTTGCTTTGTTGAAATGCAGTCCCCGTCACTATTTACAAAAAATATTGAGTTAAATGAAAATCCTACAACTTTTACAACTGTCTGCATATATTTTATATTTATACAATTTTGTTAATATTTGATTTAAACCATCATTTATGTTTGTGTTTATTTTAATTTAAAATAAAATCACTGTTGATTTGTGTAAATAGTTTTAGCTAAAATATGATTAAACTTATTTACAGTTTTTTTTTTTTTAGACTAAATATCTATTATTGTTAGGTTCACAAAATTTGTTGTAACTGAGGGTGACATTATGTAAGACAAACAACAACAAACAGAATTTTAAAAAAGAATACGATATATTTGAAACCAAACACATAAATCAATATTAATAGAACATGCCTTTAGTAGCAAGAACTAAATAAACATGAAAAAAATTGTAGTCATAAACATAGACAACAACAAACATATTTTATCGGAGCCAAGCTGAATGGCTTGAGAATAAGTTGGCCATGTGATAATATATAAATTTAATTTTACATAAGTTAAATTTTTAATTGTCTAAATCAAGTTGCTTAGAGCCTAGATTATTACCTAATTTCTCAAAATAGTGAAAGTACAAAAAATTTGAGTTAACCCGAGATCATTTTCGAATTGTGATTTATTATTATTTTAAACAGTGTTTAAACGCCTATGAGAACAAGCATAGTTTATATTCAGCTTCAGACAAGTTAGTGTCTTAGCTAATATGTACCGCTGGTATTAATAATTTTAAGACAAACGGCGTTCTGTTCAAAAAACAAAAAAGGGTAGTTCTACGGTTTTTGCCAAAATAGCATTTCTTAATAAAGCATCAACTTAACGTTGGATCTTCGGTTGTTTCTAAACCTTTTTACCCTTGCGTAACCCTTGAAATAACTTTCATGGTCTTATATCATTGTATATTATCACAAGATGATTTACCCGGCGTTGCACGGGCGATTACAATTTTAATTACTTTTTTAACTTGAATAAGCCCAATAATTCCAAATCATACACAAATGACATACTCTGATCAATCATCTTTCCATTTTCTTATAATTCATTAAAAAATAACTATTTATTGCTTAAAAATTGAATAATAACTCAAATTTATTTTCTTTCGTCTTGTTTCAATTAAAAATGTACTAATAAAAATAATACTTGATGTACATTTATTACTAATTGTATACAAAACAATCTTTACTTGAGAAATACACCGCGCCGTATCGTGTTTTAACCAGGTATTTGCCGACGTAAGATCGAATCCCGTCCAAGTAATTTTTTTTTTTTTAATTGGTAATATGTGCTTGTACTTAAAGTTTGGCGTTACATCTGCAAGGTCCTAAATAGTAATTGTGCAAAATTTGGTCCCGATCGGTCAACGGACCTAGGATTCTATAGCGAACAAACAAACAAACAAACAAACAAACAAACAAACAAACAAACAAACAAACAAACACAAACAAGCTCTTTTATATATATAGATTAACAAATTTCTTTCTCTTTTATAAATTTTAGTTCATGGGTAAAACATTATACATTTTTTCTGTTGGTCGGTTTTTAAGCAAAAAAAAAACATGTTTCTCAAATTTATTGGCCATATAAAAAAAATGAAATTAAAGTGCCTGTTTAAAGGTCTCATGAGGTTTTCACTCACAGAAAAAGTTTACTACATATCTGTAAACACAAAAAAATAAACATTAATAACCAACATCGTATATAACACATATAAATACAACTTAAGACATATAATAACTACTACAATAACTTAGTAATCGAAAATGTTTAAAATGCATAAGATAAATCAAGATAAAATGTCATGTTAACAAATATGTGCTAAGAAAATATTATTTTCAAAACCAATTTAGATAATAAAATTAACTTTTCACACATGAAACCTGTGCTTTCTTAGATAATATGTAAGAGGTTGAAAACTGCAACAATTTTAGTACTTTCCTATGAATAGCAGGGTTCTCTTTTTTTCGCAGAAATCCAGTACATGTCCGAGGATAGGGCAGCTCACAAAGTTCTTTCTCTTTCCTTAAGGCCGTGTAACACGGAGTGAATTTCTGTATAAAATTTAATACAAAATATCTTGTATTGTTTTTCTTGTACAGATTTCAATACAGAATTTCATGCGTTTGAAACTGTGTGTGACACTGATACAATTTTATGTACAAGTTACTGCCCATGCACATGCGCCTAAACAGTATAAACACAGATATGCACTCCCTCTAAAATCTAAAACAAGGTATTTATCCCTTGTAATTGCCATTTTAAACAATAACAACATCCTGCTTCGGATTACCAAGAATTAACTGTTAATAGGAATTTCTACTGCTTATATTTCCTTTAACAGCAGATGTTCAAAATCAGCTGTAAGTCGCCTTTATTCACGAACTGAAAGCGCATCTGTAGCACGCACTTTCTGTTTCAAAACTTGCATGCAAATAGAACCCGTCATATAGTATTTTCTGTGCAAGAAACTGCATGGAACGCTTGTACATGCAAAAAACTATACAGAACTTTGTACGAGAAACCTGTATGACACGATATAAGATTTTCTGTATAATATTTGGTACAAATTTCTGTACAGAAATTTACACCGTGTCACACGGGCTTTAAAGTTCTCAGAATGAGCATAAGATTCTAAGTATGAATTCCTTATTCAATCATACACCTTTGTGTGGAAAGGGAAAGAAAACAATGTTTGATTTTGATCAACAGTTTTTCCCGGTGGGTTTCAATAAGACTGGAAGTTTGATGATATAAATCCCACCAGTAATTGAAACATCTGAAGATTCTTTTCTGCAACATGAGTTTTCCAAATATTCAGTATGTTTTTAAATCCAAAAATCTTGTCTTGTTCAGCTGATTTATTTGATGAAAAATGTCTGTTAAGTAGGCTAGCCTCTGCAACCATTTTTCTTCTTCAGATCACTTGAAAATTTTTGCTTAGTGCTTTCTTGAAAGTATTCCTGCTGTTACTCATTTAGCTGAAACATCCTAGATAGAACTTGGCCACCGAGTTTTTGCTTGCAATGAGATGTGCTCTTTGTCCTGGTTTTCACTCAACTTTTTAAACATTTTGGAGTAAACGGGTCTTATTTTAATAAAATTACTATTTTTGTAGCATTACTATTTCACGCGAACCCTAAGATTCCGGGGAACCCCGCTTGAGGAACACTGACAGAATTATACCTCAAAATCACCTGCAATTAAAAAAAAGTTGTCAGTTGCTTTGTGTCGCATCAGCTTAAAATTATTATTATCGATGATTTTGCAAGTGTCAAATCACGATAAGAACCATTGTGATTTTTCTAGCATTAAAAATCATAGACTTTTATAAAAAGTTGTTTTATAAAGTTCTATTTGATCGTTTGTCTATTTTTAATGATTGGAAACTATAGACAGTGTTGTTTAGTTTTTGTTTAGTGATCCCGAATTAATTTTTTTAGTTGCGCTGCTGTTTTGCTATGTAACATAAAAGATCTTCAATTAAATGCACAATTATACACTGTTTATTTACTTGGTAGTTATACAAACTTGCCTGTATTTATTCATGCAGTAATTAAGTAATTAAAGGAAACTATCTTGCAATGTCGTTTTATTTCCTTTACTTTTAATCTCTCTTCTACATATAATAGCATTCGCTAAAATAAATAATAAAATTGGAGCTCATTATAGATTTACTTCAGCAATTAGTTAGGACGTGTTTATTAAATATTAAGCGCAGATTCTAGTATGATATAGATTTTTACTCATTGTTGCACAGCGCTAGAGAAACAAAGAGAATGTTTTATTAACACAAAAAGAGGAGTATTTATTTACCTAGGAGCGACAAGAAAATCTTAACATAAGTTCGAAATAATTCCAGGTTTAACTGCACTGAAAGCATTTTAATGATTAAATGCAAGAATTAATATTAAACATCAAAGTCTCATGAACACTTTCGAGGGAGATGAAAGGTTTTATTATAAACACTCCACAATTATTTGATAAAGAATATTTGAATAATACTCGAAACAAAGGAAGACAAAGTATTGCCTGAAAACAAAGTAATAAGCGAAACGAAATAAATTACTTTGGCTATCAATTTTTTAATTTACAGTGTTTATAATCGCTTGTTTTCCGGGTAAAATTTTCATGAGCAATATTTTGTCATTTTTTATTATTAACCATCTTTACTGCATTAGTTTATTTTTACTCACACTTTCTCATATTATTTAACCTTAGGTTTTTCTGAATTTAAATTTTGTTTTATTTTATAGTACATGCTATTTAAATATACAGGGTGTACCAATTAGAGCTTCTCACTTTTGATCAGGGCTCGCAACACAAAAAAAAATTGGTTAACGGGAAACCTATATTGAGAACTTTATTTTTATAACGGTTTTTGTTTAAAAACCCTTTTTTTTCGTAAAAAACCGGTTTTGTGTATAAAATTAATTGGCACATGTTCAGTTCTCTTGTTGGTAAAATTGACATGTGCTGACTTAGTTTCATTTAACTTTATACGCCATATTTTTGTCCAGTTGTTGATCTGATTGGCAGCTGCTTGTAATTCTCGGATGATTCTATATTGTTTCTTCCTACTACTAAAATAGCCGTGTCGTCGGCAAAGTTCGGTATAGTATTGTTTTCTAACTTTGGAATATCACAAGTATACAATAGGTATATGACCGGACCTAGTACGCTTCCTTGTGGAACTCCTGCTTTAATTTCTTTAAGTTCTGATTAAGATTCTTCTTGCTTTATTCTGAAGTGTCTCTCAGAGCTGTAGGACTAAAGAATTTGGGAGTATTGTTTTGGGAGAAGCCATCTTAGGTTATAATTTAAATGAAAATTGTTCTATAATCCCATTGATTTTGGGATATTTTGTACTGCATTGAAAATAACATTTATGATTTAAAATCCATTCATGTTGCCTTCAATACCGCATTTCTTTTAAGTTCGTATACAACGACTCGTTTTGGATACAGATGTTTTAAAAATAAATGCTTTTACGTTGATCAAGTTGTAAATACTCGAAACAAAAGGTGTCGAGCATCACATGGAAACAAAGCAATGAGCGAAATAAATTGCTTCGGTTGTCAATTTTTAATTTACAGATGTTATTAAAGCTTGTTTCCGAGGCGAAACTTTTATGGCCGTAATTTTAATGGATATAATTTTCAATAAATGTCAACTCCAAAACGGCAAACTTACAGTGACACGAATCGATCGTGACATATGTTGAAGTTGAATTCAGTTGTCGGTTGTTTTATCACTTCGTGCTTTTGTTCCCAGCTATGTTTGATGATTGTCTAACTTTCATCAGAACTCGGATAAAAACAAAATCAATCGGCGCTGTGAATTCCACGTTTTAGTCTTTTAACACGACAATTATTTTGAAAATGTGTAGAAAAAGAATTAATTCATGTTACACTTTTGCAATAACATTTTTTCTTAATATAAATCATAAAATCAAAGTCAGTACATCGTTAGAATCAGAAAAAAAAACGTCTTAGCAACAATTGAAGAAAAAAAAACTAATCAGGTTGAAAAACAAAAGGAAGATTTATCAAATTTTTTAAGTCGACGTTTATTATTTGTTTTGATTTTTACTAAAAATTAGTTTTTAATACTTTTCCATTGATAGTTATAATATAATTTTTAAGATTTGATCGTTTTTTGTTATGTTAAATCGGCTGTTTGCTATAATTTGAATAAACTTTAAACTGATTTTTCTCGAAAAATTTCTTATGTATGCATACTTATTTAATACATGGTCGGATTCAGAATTAAATTGTCTATCCGAATCAATAACAAAATGTACACTATGTAATTTAAAAAAGAAACAGTTGCCTATCGCGGATTTGACATACGTCATCGTATAGATCAGGGGTGGGCAACCTTTTGTATAACAGGGGCCAGAATAAGATTTACGTTTCGTCCGCGGGCCTTAGTAGTTAATGGACACATTTTTGTTACTTGAATTTTTTTCTGAAAATATAAAAACAATAATAAAAAAATATTTCGACGTCCATTTATCTTGAAAAACTCTGTTTACCAAATCAACTTTTCGTTTTTTACTGTTGTTCGATGCCATTTTGCTTTGAGAACTAAAATAAATATTTATAATTATTTTTCTTATTTAAAATTTAAATTATACGAGATTTTTTTATGACCTTTAATAAATAAATATTAATTTTAATTAAATATTTCACTTTAAAACTATGCGACTATTCATTTACTACGACACTACGGGACTACACGGGGGATTCCACGAACGAAAAGCGAATTGTCGAACATTTCCGACGTTAAACGATTATTGAACATATCCGAAGTTTCTGCGTTACGACTTTCTATGTTACGACGTTAGTACTAAATTATGAACAAAGATATAGCTATGTGTGTTTAATTTAAATAAGACGAATTATATCGAAAATTAAACTGTAGATGTCTCCTTTTTCCTTATGTTAGGTACTAACCTAATCTTTTTCTTTCAAATTTTTGTTTTTGAAAATATTTATTTATTATTTCTTCTAAAGATCTCGCGGGCCGGATTAGAACAAAGATCGCACAAAAAATAGTTTTTTCAACTTGTTACAATTCTTAAATAAATTACAAATTGGCATTTTTTAAATGAAAACCATAGTTGGCGATGACCTCATGAAATTTTTCTCTTTTCAATAATCATCTTCTTCTTAATCGGTTCCTCTGGTACCTTTCGGTGTCGAGGTATGCTTTTCTATTTCTGTGTTATGTTTCTCCTCTTCTGCCTATCGTTAGCTAATTGCGGCACATCTCTCCAGCTGACTCCTTTTTCTTCTGGTATCTGCCTCACTTCTTTTTCCCATTTTATTCTTGATCTCCCTCTACTCCTTTTTACTTCCATCTACATTTTCCATCCTATTTTCGAGTGTCTACTTTCTGGCATGTGTAGTAGATGTCCAAGCCATCTTAATTGATTCGTCTCAATCTTTTTCTTAATATCTGTTACTCCTAGGTTATTTCAAATTTTTTCTTTACTGATTTTATCGGTTATTCTACATTTTCAACAATATAAGGTTCAATGTATTTATTTTGATAATTAAAACAAATAAAATGCATCAAAAACGCCCTATGAGTGCCATGAATTGAAACAATATTGAAACAAATGATTGTTTTCATTTTACAGTGCGTAAAAAAATGTACAGCTTTTTCCCCAAAAATATTTTCGTATCATCAACTATAACCGAGTTATTAATGCTTTTAAAAATGCCCATTTTGTTTTTATTATTATCTAGCGTGGCATGGAACCTTTTTAAAACAATAAAGCATCACTGAATAGGTTTCAAAAAAGGAAACAAGTTGTCTAAATTAAACTTATTTGTAGCTCTTACCGTTTACCGATCCCACCTTCATGTGAACCACCCTTTATAATAGTTCTTATATACCTAAAGGTTCCATGAAACAATTATTATTCCAAGGGTTCCGCAACGGTAAAAAAATTATAAAACGCTGCAATCTAGATTCTGACGTTTTGCAGAGAGACTTAAAAAAAAAATTATTTCGCAGAATTACAAGTACCTAAACAATCACTTAACGTAAAACCATATAAGTACCTATTTATCAAGAACTTGATGTTAATGTTTCACAAAACTAATTAGCGTCTAATTTTGGCGTAAATGTGAAGAAAAATGTTGCAATAATCATATTGTGGGTCTATTAACTACATTAATTTAATTTTTGGGTATTTTGCAGTTTATACAAATTTTTTATTTTTTGATTAAAAGACGCATATCTAGCATTTTCGAGGTCGCTGATTCCAAAAAAGTTATTTATATCGCCCGGAAAGTATTTTTTACTTGTATTTTCACGTATGGAACTTAATTTTGACGATATAGCACTATTGTGGGCAATCATGAAGATTAGTTCATCATGGTGAATTCACAAGTGCCGCAAACGTAAGCATCAAAGAAATACCGTTTGTTTTCTTGAAAATATTAAAATCAGAGTGTATATGTCCTTTCTCGCGGCCGTCATTCATTTTGCCGGTAAAAGAGGGTCAGGTTAGAGGTCTGTAAAAGCTTTTTTTTTAAGCAATAAACATTTAACTTTACATTATGTTGTCTGCTTACGTTTGCGGCACGTGAATTCACCATGATGAACTAATCTTTGTGATTGCCCTATTGTGTGCCAATAAGGAGAAACTTCACGAGCAATTCGTTATTTGGGGATTGGTTCCTGCATTGAACCTGTTGATGAAGATTTTGATGTTGAAATTGATTTTGAATAAAAGATTTTGTTGAAAGATAGAGATTTGTACGAACTTTTATGGTTAACTTCTACCTATATTTTTGTACAAAATTCTATGATAGGTTGGTTTCCGGGCCATTAAAGTAAGTTTTTTGGAATCAGCGACCTCGAAAATGGTAGAAATATGTCATTTCATCGAAAAAGTAAAAATTTGTATAAACTGCAAAAATTCCTAATTTTTTATACTTGCTCATATTAGACGTTGCGATTTTTCTTACAAATCATTTTTCCACAACGCAAATCCAAAATATCGCAACGTCTAAATGTGCATAGGAAAAAAAATTGCAACGTATTTTAAATGTCATAGGATTTTATTCTATTGAACATGCTTTAATTTTTCAAGGTCAAACAAGCGTATTTTTTTACATTTTTAGTAACTTTTGGTAATTTTTGTGCCACTGTGTTTTCAAAAACGATCACATAACCTATAAAGTACTGACGTCAACAATTTTGAATTTGAAAAATGGATAACAAAAACTTTAAGAAGAGAAATGTTGTTAGTATGCTAATAACTTTATACATATAAGGGCCAGCCATGTTTATGGAAGATAAATAGCCCAAATTACTGAAACAAAACTTTAAGAACTAAGGCGTGGAGCAAAATTACAACTTCATTAAAGAAAATGTTTAACTTGACTGTAAACGTAAAAGATGTATCAACAAAGATTGCTGGGTTAAGGAGTACTTTCAGCAAAGAAAGCAAACTTCTGAAAGCAAACAAAAGAATCCGTACAGGGGAGAAAGATGGTGTTATACCATATGAATCGACTTGGTGGGTAAATTTAATAAGTTTTGTTTCAATCCAAATGCCAGATCGGAATTTTCAAAAACTCCACCATCAGATACTCTCCCATTTACTCCTACATCAATGTACAAAAAACCATATGAAGCATCAACAAGGGCCAACAACACGATGCTGTTGAATTCTTTGTAGTTGTAAAAAGTGGCACCTGCACTTTTAGGAGCATGAAATGCTATGTGCTTTCCATCCAAAGCACCAAATATATTTGGAATATTGCATGACGAATAGAACTCTTCTGAAACTTGCTTCCATTCTTCTGATGTTGACGGCATCTTCAGATATTCCTCTCTCAACGAAGAATAAATTACGTCGCAACTTTAGGAATGATATTACTTAACGAAGACTGTAAAATTCTGGTAGATTGGCTTAGACTTTTATAGCTTTCACCAGTCGCGAGAAACCTAAGAGTCACAACCAAACGGTCCTTTGCTGAAATGCTGTTTCTCATTACGGTGTCACGTTTAGCTATTACTTCTTTAACGTTACTTAATAGGAAATTAAAAATTCCGTCGTCCATTCTTAAAAAGTTCCTGTACTCCTCTGGGTCTTCGTATCGGAGCTCCTGCTGAAGAAGATGCAGTGTGCCTCTTTCAGCTCTTCTTGTTCTCCAGGGTTTTACCCACCACCTCCTTTTTCTCCGTGTGTCCGTCGTCGTGGTCAACAAATAGTAATCACACATAATAATGTTGACCAAATACAGGACGTTTCTCACTTTTCCCTTATTTTTTAAAACGGTATGCATTTTGCGCATGTTATGATGCGGCTAATTGACAGCCGGCTGTCATTTAAATGTCAGATAAATTGTGCAGCGCAGTGGCGATTTCGAATCGTACGCAAAAAAAATCGCAACGTGTAATAGGGGTCTTGTATTTATTTTACAAGGTGTAAAATATTTTTCTTACAGATGGAAAAAAAATCGCAACGTCTAATATTAGCTTAACTAATTTTATGCACATAAACATCATTGTTTTTGTAAGCTATCGAGAGTCAACGACGTGCTCTAAAAAAGAAAAACAGTTTTGACCTATAATTCCAGTTTATTCGAAAATAACTAGAAAGAAAAATGAGTAAAAGTTTGCTGTTAGCACATTATTGGAAGCTAATATAAAACAGGCAAAACAATCAAAAGTCTATTTTCTTTCTGTTTTAAACGATTTTCCTACCAAACCACTCCGGACCTTTCGCAAACAAGAAATTTTGTTATTTTATGTGTTTGCGATTATAATACTTTTGCAACCCGCAGTGTTCTGTTATTTTTTATTTCTACTCTACAGAATGTGTTTTCAAACATTCTTAATTGGCTTTTTTGTTTAACGAAGATAACAACCTCAAATAATTTAAGTTTTAAATATAAAACGAACTTTGCTTCTACCTTTATTATATATTTACGCCTTGAAGGTAGCAAAGTTTTATGCATTTGTTAGAATGGCCACGGAAAGAAAAAGAAGGCGAAGGAAGTGTAATGAAAGTTATGTGTCCCTTGAGCTACACAAATTTTTATCTAAGGTTGTATTAGTTAACTGATATACGACGTTGAAACTAAATTAATGTAAATGCCGGAAAATCTGTTGGCAAAGCTTTTTGCTATGCAGTGGCGTGCCATTTTTGTTTTTGTTTCATATTCTTGAAACTTTTAAGTTTTTGCAACATTGCTGTACAAAATTATAGTGTAAACGATGATCATTGCAAAGACTGTTTTTTGTGCCCTAGAAGGAGGAACTATTATGGTGAGAAATGATATGTTTTAGTCTAGTTTTGTTTCTAAATAAGAATAAGAAACAAAATACTATTGTTTAAATCTAGAAACGTCCTCACCTTTTGCAAATTATATTATGCTTATGTTCTTTTACATTTTCGTTGATTTTCATACTATTGTACATGGCAAATTAATTGTAAAATTGTACGGTTGTACTCCTTCGTTTACCCAATGTTTAATTAAACCACAAGAAATAGATTTAAACCATTTTCATTATAATGAATAAACAATGTCATTTGCTAAATGCGGTTATTTGGATGTGCTATGCTATAAGTACATAATCTATATGTCTTAATCCTATAACAATATTTTAAAAATGTAATTACCGTAATTTTTTTAAATTTTATTTAAATCCTTCATTTCTTGTTGCAACACCCTATACAGGGTGTTTCTGAACGATGTAGCATAATTTCTACTGGTGAGTCTACATTGAAAAATAGGACGATTTAGCCCATCATGCCTTATAGAAAGTTGCATCGTTGCTAAGTTACAGAAGAGGGGATGAAAAATTGTTGTTTTATTGATAAATCAAGGACGCTTTGACCTACAACATTTATATTTGGCACGTATTCTACAATAAGCAAGCGTGTTCTTATGCATAAGTTTGAGCGAAATCCCACCATAGGGGGCGCTACAATTGATAATAGCAGAGAAAAAAACTGCTGTTTTTTTTGTCGATTGTAATTTCAATTTTTTTTTGTAACAGTCGGATAGGTAGGTCTAAAATGTACATTTTTAGTAACTTAAAGTTTTTTGATAGGAGCCATCGTTTTGAAGAAAAACTCGATTTTATTAAAATATAACTCTGAGGTTTATTGAAAATATTTAACAAAAACTAGTTTACTGTGAATTAACAAACAAAACAAATGTAGTCGGATGTCATATTTTCGTTTATTGTAACAATCATTTTTAGTTGTGTTAGTTATTTTTATGTTTTCTATTAGTTATTTATTATTTCCAGTTTTATTTGTAAAAAACATAATTTTGTTAAATATTTTCAATGTTATATTTTAATAAAATCGAGTTTTTCTCCAAAACGATGGCTTCTTTCAAAAAACCTTAAGTTACTAAAAATGTACATTTTAGACATACCTATCCGACTGTTACAATAAAAAATTGAAATTACGTACGACAAAAACAAAAACAGCAGGTTATTTATCTGCTATTATCGATTGTAGCGACCCCTATGGTGGGATTTCGCTCAAACTTATGCATAAGAACACGCTTGCCTATTGTAGAATACGTGCCAAATATAAATGTTGTAGGTCAAAGCGTTCTTGATTTATCAATAAAACAACAATTTTTCATCCCCTCTTCATGGGGTTGTAACTTAGCAACGATGCAACTTTTTATAAGGCATGACGGGCTAAATCGTCCTATTTTTCAATGTAGATCCACCAGTAGAAATTATGCTACATCGTTCAGAAACACCCTGTATAACAAATGAGGTTCTGGTACCAATTAATTCGTTCTAACTACATAGTATACACCACTGATATACAGCGTGTCCCAGCCAAGACGAATTATTCGATAGCTCTGTTATTAGGAATAATATTTAAAAAATGTCAATATAAAAGTTGTTTGTAATCATTTACTACATAACCTAAAATTATTATCAACTATACATAGTGTTTTGTTTTTGCGCTCTGATACCAAACTTAGTTTTTTTTATATGGAACACCTTGTATATTTTGTAATTTTTGGATGTAAAATTAAATTCTCTTTTAAAAATATTCTAGGTTATTTATGTCTAAAATGAACCATTTTTGAGTTATTGACGTTTTTTTGAAAATTTTGACAGATGCAGACCTTTATAAAAATATTTATATTTATTAACATAACAACACCAGAGCAATTTACTCTGGTAATTTATTACACAATAGTGTCATAGGGATTGTTGATTGGTTAAACTTTTAAAATAATATACAGGGTGTTCGTTTTACTCGGTCTATTTCGCTAAACTTTAAACGCATGTAAGTAATTTTTTCTAAATGGAACACCCTATATATTTTTACATTTTCTTGTAGAAAATTTATTTATCTTTCAAAGTTATTAAGCATGTTTTATGTCTAAATATAATATTTTTGAAGTTATATCGTTTCTTATGATTATTTTCGAGTATTTTACCTAAAATATCGGTAGTAGCCTTTGAAAAATTAAAACAATTTGTATGAACTGTCAACCAAAACACTTAATCGGCACAATTTTCACTATTATGCCACTAAAAATCCATATTTTTTAAGAACTGTAGATACACAGCATTCTGGTGTTATTTGATGCCGTTTATGCTGTGTATCTACAACTTTTAAAAGAATATGGATTTTTAGTGGCATAATAGTTTAAATTGTGCCGATTAATTGTTCTGGTTGACAGTTCATACAAATTGTTTCGAATTTTCAAAGGCTACTACCGATATTTTAGGTAAAATACTCGCAAATAATCATAAGAAACGATATAACTCCAAAAATATTATATTTAGACATAAAACATGCTTTATAACTTTGAAAGATAATTAAATTTTCTACAAGAAAATGTAAAAATATATAGGGCGTTCAATTTAAAACAAATTACTTACATGCGTTTAAAGTTTAACGAAATGGACCGAGTAAAACGAACACCCTATATATTATTTTTTAAATGTAACTAGTCAACAATCACTATGACACTATTGTTTAATGAATTACCAGAGTAAATTGCTCTGGTGTTGTTATGTTAATATATATAAATATTTTTATAAAGGTCTGCATCTGTCAAAATTTTCAAAAAAACGTCAATAACTCAAAAACGGTTCATTTTAGACATAAATAACTTATAATAATTTTGAAAGAGAATTTAATTTTACATCTAAAAATTACAAAATATACAGGGTGTTCCATATAAAAAAAAACTAAGTTTGGTATCAGAGCGCAAAAACAAAACACTGTATAGTTGAAAATAATTTTAGGTTATGTAGTAAATGATTACAAACAACTTTTATATTGAAATTTTTTAAATATTATTACTAATAACAGAGCTATCGAATAATTCGTCTTGGCTGGGACACCCTGTATACTGACAAATAACACTCCAACTTTTACAAGTCTTGAAACTTGCTCAGCGACAAGAAATTGTTCGATAAAATATAAGAGATATTTGATTACGCTTATTTATAGTATAAAGCATAGCAATATGTATTGGCTGATAGAAAGAAATTCCCAGCTTTCTATCCAAAACAAACTGCTCCTATACAAACAGGTGCTCAAGCCTGTTTGGACATATGGCCTACAATTATGGCGCTGTACCAAAAAAAAGCAACTACAACTGTCTTCAAAAATTCCAAAACCGTGTATTAAGGAGCATAGTGAATGCCCCTTGGTATGTTCGGAACAGCGATTTACACCGGGAACTCCAGCTTAAATTTGTCCAGGAAGAAATTAAAAAAGCTGCCAAAAGCCATGAAGAATGTCTGTGGAGGCTCAGACATGCCAACATTGAAGTGCTCCAACTTCTCGATAATCAAAAACTAGTGCGTAGGCTCAAAAGGATTAAACCCTTTGAACCTGTGTAGATTGAAAGTGTACAAAAGCAAAGTAGGTACAGTGCTATGTATTCACAGTATTGTAGCAGTGGCGGATGCAGGGGGGGGATGTAAATGGGGTAATTACTTCCCCTAAGACTAAGGTATTAAAAAAAATAAGCTTTACAAATATTTTATTTCCTACATTCCCGCTTTAGTTTGTAACAAAGTCTAGTGAAGATATAAATGAATTTATAAATTCAATGGTCACTTATTTAAGTAAAGTATTTGAAAACGACGATTTAATAAAATTAAAGCTTAAATATGAAATCAATTTTTGGACATTAGAATCGCAAAAGAAATTTCAGTTAAACGAAAATGTACCTGACAGTGCTTTTGAAACATATAAAAAATGTAACGCCGAAATATACCCCACTTTAAAAATCATTTTGCAAATTTTATGCACTTTTCCTGTTAGCGTTGCCTTGGCAGAAAGGAGTTTTTCGGTTTTAAAAAGGTTAAAGGGGTGGTTAAGATCTAATATGACACAAGAACGTTTAACGGAATTGGCTTTATTGCATATTCATAGAGATGTAGATGTCAACATAGACAATATAATAGGACGCTAGCCATTGAGAAAACCTTTGGAATCACAATTCCAACACGGGACCAATGGGAGCGCCATGAAATAGAGCTTAATGGCCTGGTCTGGTATACGGACGGGTCAAAAACGCAAAATGGAACAGGCTGCGGAATATGGGGAGCAGCACAACTGAGACAAGGCAAATCTGTAAGCCTTGGACAGTGTGCAACCATATTTCAAGCTGAGGTGTATGCTGTGCTCTTATGTGCAGAAACATTATTAGAAAGAGATTTTGATAACAAAAGAATCTTCATAATGTCCGACAGCCAAGCAGCGTTAAAAGCTCTTGGTTCGTCAGAAGTAAACTCAGGACTTGTTCTGAACTGCATACAAGCACTCAACATGCTAGGTAGCAGGAATAATGTTAAACTGGTATGGTGCCCAGGGCACACTAATATACCAGGGAACGAGAAGGCGGATCGCCTAGCCAAAATTGGCAGCGAGACACCTTTCTTCGGACCAGAACCCGCAGTTGGTACATCCTATGGAACAGCCAAGCGGTGTCTTAATGACATACTAACACAAGAGCACAATGCTCATTGGAAAAAAGTTGCAGGACAAGCCCATTCCAAGGCTATCCTGTCAATGGTCTCCAAAGAGAAGACAGAAGAAATGCTCAGAATGAGCAGAGCAGACATCAGAGCAGCCACAGGGCTTGTCACAGGGCACTGTGCGTTAAACAAACACTTCTACATAATAGGGCTCTCTGAGACCGATATATGTAGAGGATGTGGTGAAGAAGAAGAAACTCCTCTTCACGTAATATGCCAGTGTGAAGGATTCACACCCTATCGGCGCAGACTTCTAGGGATGGAAAAAGCCAACCAAGAAGAGCTAAGAAAAACACCCTTAAAGAAAATCCTGGAGTTTTTCAAAAACACAGGACTTCTTTAAGTGGCTATCACCAGAGGGTACAATAGACCAACAGGTCGCAGTACAGGAACCCGAAAGGGGACCACCTCCGCGGAAATAAATAAATAAATAGACAATATAATAAATACATTTGGAGCCAAATGTAGAAAACTTAATTTTATTGTATCATTTTTTAAAAGCCGAACCGTATATTTACTATCGCTTACAATTAAATTAAGTAGGTACTTCTTGTTTTAATAGAATTAGTTTTAGTTCAATGTATTATTGCCTAAATTAAAATGTATATTACAAAAATAGTCATATTTATTCTACACTTCCAGTATACTTTTAGCCATTGGCCTTTTTTTCATTTGAATAATTGATAATTACAATTATTAAGAGGTGAAGCGAAATAATTGCTGATTAAGGTTGAGAGGAAAAAAAATTCAGCAAATTCAGCAAAATTGGCAAGGGCCTACTGAAAGTTTTAATTACCCCCCTAAGATGGAGGGCTGGATCCGCCCTTGTAGTGTAGTGATTAGATTGTAATCGTGACTAGGATTGACCATTTGCGACATCCAGACTCCAAAATAAACGTAGCAAATTAGATTAAAGTTAAAATGTTTATTAATCTATAGAATTAGGTGCATTGCAAATTTTAAATTTAAAAAAAAACGCTTATTTATACTAATAAATGAACAACATAAATGACCCCAACATTTATCAAAGAAGTTTTTATACTCTTATTAAAACCTTTATTACTTTAAACTACAAATTTAAAACTATTAACAACGAAGAACAGCGGAATTTTAATACTGGTATTTTAGTGTCTTCGGGAACAATAACCGAACCTGTTTTAGAAGTAATTAAGATAATTAAAATTATAATTAATTTAACTTTATTGAATCGATATTGCCCTGACAACGTTGATTCTAACATCAAATTAAAACGTGTTTTACATTACTTCATACAATGGACGTCTTATTAAAATAATTATACTGCGTCTCTCCTTTATATCCGAAATTATGAATGTCAAAATCAGAAGTTGTTAAGCAGGAAACTAGGACGAGTATATTTTGAGAAATATACACGTACACGCGTCAACTGTCACATCTTTGGTAAATAATGTTTCCATCGTCAGCGTTTATTCGTGCGTATATACAAATAAAGCTATTAAAAGTATTTGTTCGTGTATCCGCAACGAAAACGAAGGTAAACCCGCTTAAAATACCAACTTCTGAATATTTTATACGTTGTTAGCTGTATTCATGTTTTAATAAGTCAAGTGTAAACTGGCGAAGAAATGTATTTATAGCAACGTAAAATAATACCTCAAACGAAGCAAACAAAGTTGAAAACAAAAACTTGTACGTACACATTAAAGTTTAAGGTTATAAAATAACTTACCGCTTGTGCTTTAGCCACGCAAGGTGTATGTTGTAACATAAAAAACATAGGAATCTCGGAAACTGTTAGAGATAGAGGGATGGTTAAATCAGCAAAGAAGTGTGTTTTAACGTGCTTAGTTCACATGGTTCAAATGTGTGTTCCGCTTGCGCGGTAGACTGCTAACGGGGGAACAAGGATATTGGGAAAGGATGTTGATAGTCAAGGATGGACAAGGATAGGTGAAAGTACTGCCACAGCATTTGCCTTAACCATAGAGAAAACCACCTGAAAACCCTCTACAATGACAGTCGGCCCTGGGATTCGAACCCATGACCTCCCGTTAGGTTGTTAACACAACCAGCTATGAGCTCGGTACGTGCTCAGTCCGAATATAAACTCAACGAAGGAGATGACTTTTAAATACTTTTATTTCTTTTTGAGGCAACCAAGAAGCATGATACGATTTCTCCACAAATATAACCAAATTAATAAAAATTTCAGACAACACAGATTTAGATTTACAAATGAGGACATAACATTTTTTTAAATAGGAAAGCATTCCATGATTCGGCTTTTTTAGTAACAACAAAATATTTGGTATAACTTTGCTGTGGCCATTAAAAACATATTTAGGGTTCTTATTTTCAAAGCAATACATGATAAAAAGAGAAAATGTTGGCACAACACAAGGAATGTCCATTTCATTTCGAGCGTGAAATAAAAATTCAAAATTGAAATAGAACTAACTCAGCGTTGCGCAATTTCGACGGATCTGTTTACTATTACCATAGAAACCTTTGCTTTCACTGCATATTGAAAATGTTGTGTAAAAGCCGCGTTACACTTATTACAAACTCAAGTACATTGATATTTTTAAAGTGGGAACAGTAACTGCATTATGATAAAAATGTTAGTCGCATTTCTTAAACACCATTGAAATTAATTTTCGTTTTAATTTACACATTCCTTGTAAATTGTTTCTATGGCACAATGCTTTTTAAAATAAGTTTCATCGTTGTTCTGTATTGTTAGACAGAATCATCGAAAACCACAAATGTAAAAGTTTAAGAAACGTATGCACAACAGCTAGGGCTTAGGTATATTAAAATAAAATTATTACCATCTTCAAAAGACTCGTTTAAGTTTTCCGTAAAGGCCCAACTTGCTTGCTGTCAAAATTACGGATAGCTTTTTACAAATCCTGTCTTCCAAGCAATTTTTTCCAAGTAAAAATTATTCTTTGAATTTTTTTTGGTAAACAGCGTTTTTTTTAATCATATAAAAATCCAAAACTGCAGGGGACTTCGGCTTTGTAGAGGCCACACAAGCTGTCAGTTCACACCTCAAGAAACCTAGTATTTAATGTATTGCTTACAGAACTAAGTGAGATGTGTATCCTCTTGTTAGAAGAACATATAATTTGTTTTTGTCTTTTAAACTTATAATTGTATTACTTTATGTATGCTAGCTATGCATGCCATACAGGCATAGGGGTTCTTTAACTGCGCTATCGGTGAAGAAACTTTATTGTAACGTAAAGAATCAAATGGAGTTTGCAAAGAAAGAGATATTTTAGTTTACAAATAAACTTATAAATAACTGCAAGTTTTTACAATGAATCCATCTTTTTATTTTTCTTAATCGGTTCCTTTTGTACCTTTCGATGTCGAGGTATGCTTTTCTATTTCTGTGTTATGTTTCTTCACTCCTGCCTATCGTTAGCTAATTGTGGCACATCTCTCCAGCTGACTCCTTTTTCTTCCAGTCTCTGCCTCACTTCTTTTTCCCATTTTATTCTTGGTGTTCCTCTATCTCTTTTTCCCTCCATATTCATTTTCCATTCTATTTTCGCGCATCTACTTTCTGGCATGTGTAGTAGTTGTCTAAGCCATCTTAATTGATTCGTCTCCATCACGGTCTAGTCTCCATCTTTTTCTTACTATCTGTTACTGCTAGGTTATTTCGAATTTTTTTGTTACTGATTTTATCGATCAGTCTACATCCCTCTATTCTTCTCAGAAATCTCATTTCCTGTACCTGATTTCTTTGTTTTTGTTTTTGTGTTAGGCCCTCTGCACACGGAGCAACTCAAAACAAACTGATCACCGACGCAAATCACCAACCGGTCCGCAATGAGTTTCAACCTGTGTAATTGAATGGGACACTGCAGACGGGGCAACTCGTTACAAACCAGTCGGCAACGCGTTGGCAATCAGTTGTAGGCAACTCAACCTGTCAACTCGTTTTGGACTTGAATCACCAACCAGTTGCTTGTTCGGCCGATTGCATCAGCGGGGTTGAACAACCACACACATTATTAAGCCCGTGTGACACGGTATAAATTTCTATATAGAAAACAATACAGAATATCTTGTATTGTTTTTCTTGTACAGATTTCAATATAGAATTCCAAACGTTTGAAACTGTGTGTGACACGGAGACATATTTTATATACAATTTACTAACCATGCACATGCGCCTAAACAGTATAAACACAGATAAGACCCAAACAGAATGCGAGTTTCGGGTTTTTAGTTTTGGGTTTTGAGTATTGATGGTAGAAGTACTGATTACAAAGAAAGAATTGATAGGGGTGGTAGTGGCATATGGCTCGAATAAGAATGCGGCAGAAGAGGATAAGAGTAGTGGTATACTACGGTTCCTGCGACAGTTCGATGGCATGTACATCCGGAGCTTACTATGATCGATGTTTGAAGGTCGCGAAGAAGTCTTTCAAGGTCGTCGACAATGACCAGAGAGTGGTTGCTGAAGGAGTCTTTGAAATGTTTGAGGGTGTGGTTTTTGGGGTTGCCGAAGAAGTCTTTCAAGGTCGTCGACAATGACCAGAGGGTGGTTGCTGAAACATTTCAAAGACTCCTTCAGCAACCACCCTCTGGTTATTGTCGACGATCTTGAAAGACTTCTTCGGTAACACCCTCTGGTCATTGTCGATGACCTTGAAAGACTTCTTCGCGACCTTCAAACATCGATCGTAGTAAGCTCCGGATGAATATGCCATCGAACTGTCCCAGGAACCGTAGTATACCACTACTCTTATCCTCTTCTGCCGCATTCTCATTCGAGCCATATGCCACTACCACCCCTATCAATTATTTCTTTGTAATCTGTACTTCTACCTATATGCACTCCCTCTAAAACAAGGTATTGATCCTTTGTAATTGCCATTTTAAACAATAACATCATCCTACTTCGAATTACCAAGAATTAACTGTTAACAGGAATTTCTATTGCTTTTATTTCCTTTAGCTGCAGATGTTCAAAATCAGCCGCTATTATTCACGAACTGAATGCGCATCTGTAGCACGCACTTTCTGTATCAAAACTTATATGGAAATAGGACAAGTCGTATAGTATTTTCTGTGCAAGAAACTATACAGAATTTTGTACGAAAAACCTGTATGACACGAAATAAGATTTTCTGTATAGTATTTGGTACAGATTTCTATATAGAAAACTATACCGTGTCACACGGGCTTAAGAATGTTGTAACCGAATTTTTGAGTCAGTTTTGTTCAAAATAAGATTCCACCCAGTGCAAGCAGAGGTTCTTAAACTTATCGCCATCTAACGGATTTTTAGTCCACAAAGTTTGTGATGTTCCACCATCCATGACTACACAGAAACTACCGATTTCGATCACTTCTGAGTTGCCCCGTGTGTGGAGCTACATCACTAATGAGTTTGTAACCGGTTAGTAATTTCAATCACAAACCAGTTGCGTTTGTTTTGAGTTGCTCCGTGTGCAGAGGGCCTTAGTGTTCAAGTTTTTGAACTGTACGTGAGAATGGGTACGTACGCTGCATTAAAAACTCGCGTGTTCGTTTCTTTTTATATTTCCTTCTGACTTATTAGTGGCGTAGTAAAATTTCGTCGCTGCCTCTATTCTGCTATTCAGATCTTCCTCCAATTTACCAATTTCTGCAATTATTGTTCCTAAATTTTTAAAATTCGCTACCTGCTCTATCTTTTTATGGTCTGGCATAGTTGTAGCTGGTTCATGATTTTTCGCTATAACCATAACCTTTGTCTTTGTTGCTGGTATTCATATTCATATTATATCTACTTAATGTATCTACCCACACGTCTAGATTGAATTGCAAGTCCTTTTCGCTTTTAGGTAATAGCACCACATTATCTGCTTTAGACACATCGATAAAACACGAGTACAGCATCTTTGAATGTTCCATTGTTTTTTCACTTAACTGTTTTAACGTAAAAATTAGATTTTGCCTGCTTCTACTCGCTCTAAAGCCACATTGCACCTCTTCCAAATTTCTTTCGAAATGCTTCCCTATCTCCCCTCTAAAATTCCTTCAAATAATTTTTCTTCTACACTAAGTAGAGATATGTCTATAGTTTTCGCATTTTTAATCCATAAAATGTTAAAATTAACTACAAATAAATTCATTATTTTTGTTTTACCAGTTCAAAGCTATTCACGATACATTTTTTAAATGCTGTTGTATTAATTCGAAATAATTTACGTAAATGTGCACAACCCTTTTACTTAAAAGCTTTTTCTAACGTAACTAGATATTAAGCTGATAACGAAATTTGCTCAAAAAGACACTCCACCCTAAAATTATTTGAAATCGATATAAGTTTCAGCATGCTACTAATGTATCTGAAATGAAATTTACCTCCACCGATAAAAATGTACGAAACACGTGAACATTTCAGAGATAATGTAATTTTAACGTCTTTCGAGTATTAGTAGTACATCTACTTCGTATAAGGTATCGATTTTCAGTTTGCTTTCAAAGAAAAAAACTAGACAACTACACATTTGGAACAGATTATGAGGACGATGCCACTCTGGCTGTAGCGATTTTGCGTTGATTTAAATTCCTGATAAAGAACCAGACGCTGCCATCGCACCTTTTTTTAAAAAGACTATTTTAAAACGCCGAGGGTTAACAGGACGCATTACAGAAAGCAGAGATTACAAAACGCGCGACTGTTATTAAAGCACGTATTTATAAAAAAGGGCCTGCAATCTCTGTGATTTGTTTTTTAATTATGTTATTTACTGGATGGCTTTTGGAACCATCACCTGCAATAAGCCATTTTAACAATTAGATTTTGTATTGAAATACCTCTACATTTGTTATATAAAATATTAAAATTTGAAAAACCATTATGTTTTAAGTTTAGTACCAAAAGTTGTACAACAAATACGATTTTGTGTAATCTAAAACATGGAATATTTTGCAATTTATTTAAATATTAGGAATTTACTTTCAAGGACTTCCTAAAGAATGGTAGTTTGAGGTTAACAAGTTTTATCACATGATATGTTAGAAAAAAATATTTTCAACTTACGCTATTTAGGTAACAGAATACGGTTCAAGAAATTATCCAATGTTTTGTGTTTAAGAAACTTGAACAATAACCTCGACAAAGCAAATTCTTTTACTATTTAGGTCGTTTCCAAACACATATCGCGAATAATTTTTCAACCGCTTAAGATATTGACTTGAAATTTTCAGGATATGTTTATAATGCTTATCTACAACAAAAAAATGATTTAGGAAACGATCCAATATTTTGTTTGTAAGAAACTTCAACAATTAACTCAACAAAGCAAAATTTCTTTATTATTAACCTCCTTTCGAGACACATATTCCCGAATATTTTTACAACCGCTTAAGATATTGACTTGAAATTTTCAGGATATCTTTATAATGCTTATCTACGACGAAAAAATGATTTAAGAAATGATCCAATATTTTGTTTGTAAGAAACTCCAACAATTAACTCAACAAAGCAAAATTTCCTTACTATTAAGCTCCTTTCGAGACACATATTGCCGAATATTTTTACAACCGCTTAAGATATTAACTTGAAATTTTCAGGATAGGTTTTAAATGCTTATCTACAACGAAAAAATGATTTAGGAAACGATCCAATATTTTGTTTGTAAGAAACTTCAACAATTAACTCAACAAAGCAAAATTTCTTTATTATTAACCTTCTTTCGAGACACATATTCCCGAATATTTTTACAACCGCTTAAGATATTGACTTGAAAGTTTCAGGATATGTTTATAATGTTTATCTACTACGAAAAAATGATTTAGGAAACGATCCAATATTTTGTTTGTAAGAAACTCCAACAATTAACTCAACAAAGCAAAATTTCTTTATTATTAACCTTCTTTCGAGAAACATATTCCCGAATATTTTTACAACCGCTTAAGATATTGACTTGAAATTTTCAGGATATGTTTATAATGTTTATCTACTACGAAAAAATGATTTAGGAAACGATCCAATATTTTGTTTGTAAGAAACTTCAACAATTAACTCAACAAAGCAAAATTTCTTTATTATTAACCTCCTTTCGAGACACATATTCCCGAATATTTTTACAACCGCTTAAGATATTGACTTGAAATTTTCAGGATATGTTTATAATGTTTATCTACTACGAAAAAATGATTTAGGAAACGATCCAATATTTTGTTTGTAAGAAACTCTAACAATTAACTCAACAAAGCAAAATTTTCTTACTATTAACCTCCTTTCGAGACACATATTCCCGAATATTTTTACAACCGCTTAAGATATTGACTTGAAATTTTCAGGATAAGTTTATAATGCTTATCAACAACGAAAAAATGATTTAGGAAACGATCCAATATTTTGTTTCTAAGAAACTTCAACAATTAACTCAACAAAGCAAAATTTCTTTATTATTAACCTCCTTTCGAGACACATACTTCCGAATATTTTTACAACCGCTTAAAATAATGACTTGAAATTTTCAGGATAGGTTTATAATGCTTATCTACAACGAAAAAATGATTTAGCAAACGATCCAATATTTTGTTTGTAAGAAACTACGACAATTAACTCAACAAAGCAAAATTTCCTTACTATTAACCTCCTTTTGAGACACATATTCCCGAATATTTTTACAACCGCTTAAGATATTAACTTGAAATTTTCAGGATAGGTTTATAATGCTTATCTACAACAAAAAAATGATTTAGTAAACGATCCAATATTTTGTTTGTAAGAAACTTCAACAACTTGTAAGAAACTCCAACAATAAACTCAACAAAGCAAAATTTCTTTATTATTAACCTCCTTTCGAGACACATATTCCCGAATATTTTTACAACCGCTTAAGATATTGACTTGAAATTTTCAGGATATGTTTATAATGTTTATCTACTACGAAAAAGTGATTTAGGAAACGATCCAATATTTTGTTTGTAGAAACTTCAACAATTAACTCAACAAAGCAAAATTTCTTTATTATTAACCTCCTTTCGAGACACATATTCCCGAATATTTTTACAACCGCTTAAGATATTGACTTGAAATTTTCAGGATATGTTTATAATGCTTATCTACAACGAAAAAATGATTTAGGAATTGATCCAATATTTTGTTTGTAAGAAACTTCAACAATTAACAACAAAGCAAAATTTCTTTATTATTAACCTCCTTTCGAGACACATATTCCCGAATATTTTTACAACCGCTTAAGATATTGACTTGAAATTTTTAGGATATGTTTATAATGTTTATCTTTTATGAAAAAAATGATTTAGGAAACGATCCAATATTTTGTTTGTAAGAAACTGCAACAATTAACTCAACAAAGCAAAATTTCTTTATTATTAACCTCCTTTCGAGACACATATTCCCGAATATTTTTACAACCGCTTAAGGTATTGACTTGAAATTTTAAAGATATGTTTATAATGCTTATCTACAACCAAAAAATGATTTAGCAAACGATCCAATATTTTGTTTGTAAGAAACTTCAACAATTAACTCAACAAAGCAAAATTTCCTTACTATTAACCACCTTTCGAGACACATATTCCCGAATATTTTTACAACCGCTTAAGATATTACCTTGAAATTTTCAGGATATGTTTATAATGCTTATCTACAACGAAAAAATGATTTAGGAAACGATCCAATATTTTGTTTGTAAGAAACTTCAACAATTAACTCAACAAAGCAAAATTTCTTTATTATTAACCTCCTTTCGAGACACATATTCCCGAATATTTTTACAACCGCTTAAGACATTGACTTGAAATTTTCAGGGTATGTTTATAATGTTTATCTTCTATGAAAAAAATGATTTAGGAAACGATCCAATATTTTGTTTGTAAGAAACTGCAACAATTAACTCAACAAAGCAAAATTTCTTTATTATTAACCTCCTTTCGAGACACATATTCCCGAATATTTTTACAACCGCTTAATGTATTGACTTGAAATTTTAAAGATATGTTTATAATGCTTATCTACAACGAAAAAATGATTTAGGAAACGATCCAATATTTTGTTTGTAAGAAACTCCAACAATTAACTCAACAAAGCAAAATTTCCTTACTATTAACCTCCTTTCGAGACACATATTCCCGAATATTTTTACAACCGCTTAAGACTTGAAATTTTCAGGATAAGTTTATAATGCTTATCTACAACGAAAAAATGATTTAGGAAACGATCCAATATTTTGTTTGTAAGAAACTACAACAATTAACTCAACAAAGCAAAATTTCTTTACTATTAACCTCCTTTCGAGACACATATTCCCGAATATTTTTACAACCGCTTAAGATATTGACTTGAAATTTTCAGGGCATGTTTATTATGCTCATTCATAACAAAATAACGGTTCAGGAAATTATCCAATGTTTTGTCTTTAAGAAACTTGAATAATTAAATCGACAAAGCAAATTTTTTTACTATTTAGGTGTTTTCCAAACACATATTCGCGAATATTTTTTTTACTGCTTATGATATTGCCTTGAAATTTTCAGGACATGTTTATTATGCTCATTCATAACAAAATAACGGTTCAGGAAATTATCCAATCTTTAGATAAGCAACTCCGTATGGGAACCGAATAAGAAAGACCCTGTAATGTTTCTAACCTTAAAAGGAAGAATACTCAAAGTCAAAGGTTTTCTGTCACTGATTTTGCAATTAGTAACGAATAGAATTGAGTTATCTTTTCGTCAAAATAATCCTGCAACTTTAATTTTTCTATTTATTGATAAACTTCAAATAACAACAAAACAAAAAGCTTAGTTAAAACGTGCAGGCATAAAATATTTAAAGAGCTTTAAAGTGAATATTTTATCGTGCAGCTCAAGGTATATTTTTTTCGCTTAACTAATAGACGTCCCCATAATTTCCTTCAGAGCTTATGTATTCACCGTTCCATTCCATTACATCTGCCACAAGCTCACGGTATCATAAAACAGAAAGTTATTAAAACAGATTAGTGGCTGTCTTCCAACTTGAACAACGGAACGTGTGGAGTTCGCGGCTTCTGTTGTTTTGTTTTTAGCTTCCGTGACTTCGTTACTTGTACCTTATTACATT
Organism: Elmis aenea; assembly: GCA_947652605.1. NCBI lineage: Eukaryota > Metazoa > Arthropoda > Insecta > Coleoptera > Elmidae > Elmis > Elmis aenea. The sequence goes on along the minus strand of OX393579.1, from coordinate 45,053,791 downwards.
TTCTTACTCTGCCTTAACATTAAAGTCGTTAAACGTGTCTTGGGACTTCTAATTACATCTTACAACGAGGTTTAACTCCATTAGCTGTTACTTAACTATTATTTCGCTAGTGATTGAAACAAACTGAAAGCATGTGATACAAAATATTACAATTAGTATCAGGGACTGAGAACGGAAAAAAAAAATCTCACTTGAAATAAGTGAGCTTCACTTTTCTCAATATACATACAGGGTGTCCCCGTTATCACCGCAAATATTTTAAGTGGTGATAGAGGACCTTTTTCTAAGAAAAAATTTCAAGTACAATTTTTTTCTAAAATCAAATGCTAAGCAGATATCACCACTTACTTGTTTTTTTTTCTGCATTTAAAAGGCTCTGTCGCCGAAAATATTAATTTAATCGTAAAATACCTTTTACTTTTTTAATAGAGCATGAAATTCTCTACAAAATTGATAATAACTATTTTTTGTCTTTAGGCAATGGTTTAAAAGTTATAAGGCAGTTTGTACAAAAAAATGTGAAAAATTTAAAAACTTGAATTGCTTCTTAGACTATGTGCTATGTGAGTTCCTCTGTTCCTTTAAACACTCTTTTCCAGTGGTATTTTTGACGTGAATGAATTATCAATTGTAGATCTGCCTGCTTGAAATCCAACATTATTATGAATAAATTCAAAAACCAATTCACGTAGTCAAAAAAAAGTTAGTAAGGTTGTAATCAGCAAGAATATAAAATTATTGCTGATATTTAAATAAAAGAACTTTAACTCAGAAATATTAAAAGATAGCTTGTTTTATTGTCAATAATTGAATTCCAAACAGAATATTAAACAAATGAAACAAAACAAACAACTAAACCATCTATCTAATTACATAATAATGAAACGAATATCGAATATTAATTAAATTTTAATGTAAATGCGTTATATGTGTTTATTTTAAGCTTAATAGTGTTGAAAATATATTAATATGATTACTGCTCTCCAACATTTCATAATTAATGGATAATCTTTATTGCTTTTTGTAAGTGATATAACATACATGTATAAAAATGAACATGTTTGCAGAATGGCCAACGAGATACTACCCCTCATTACAAGAGACCACTTCCCAACGCAGAAGACAGTCAATTCGCCAGACCAGAACCAGTTAAAAAAAGTTGCCTATTAAAAGTAAGTAGGAGATGAAAAACTCTTAACAATTGCAGGTTATATGACGAAAAGTCTTTTTGTTATGAGGATGGTGTAAGTCCATTATTCTTTGTTTCTAGATATTTATGAATTTGCCTTTTAGCCGATTTAACCCCTTCACGGCCAGACCGAAAATGGTTAGTCGCTCCTAAATTGCAGATTTCACGAAAAAATAAACTTTTTCAAATTAGTTTTTTTTTGCTATTTACTTACTAAGCATACTAGCCCCCACTTAAATGTAAAAAAAAATCGACAAAAAAGTCATATGCGGCGCATCTGGGGGGTTTTGCATGTTGACAAAAAATTGTACTCCTATAATTTTGTTTTATTTTACTTTTACCTATCACATAGTTCTTTTAGTGTCATTACAAATGCAAAAATAAAATTCAAATTTAAAAAAAAAATACTGGGGGGGGACGTAAAAAATAACATTTTTTCGGATGTAGGTACATATTTAGGAAAATGAAAATAAGAGACCAATTCTGTTGCCACATATGGCAACATCTGCACTGAATGGTGCCGAAAGACAAGTATAAAACAATCAGATTGAAGTATCATGGATCACGTGCAATCAACAAACACCTAAAGTGCATAAACCAGCCCAAAATCATGAGCTATCGTATTACTGGAGAAAACAGGAGAACAAATAATTTTGTTGCCACATATGGTGCCCTGGTTTGTATGACCGGATTTAGCATGTTGCCACCGTTGGCAACAATTAGTGGCAACTTGGACGTGAAGGGGTTAAAAATACTGTTAAAGTCTACTTAGTTTGACCACGTATCTAGATAATTGAAATACAGTGCTGCGCAAAAGTATGGAAACAGACAAATATCTAGAATACTACTAAAGATATTACTATCAAATTTGGTATCTGACCGTTATCGTATGTTTCGGATTCGATGAAAATATTGAGGTTGCAATAATACTTCCGCTTCAACCAGAAACATACTTAAACTTTGAAATTTTAAATAAAACACCCTTACATTTTTGGATTCCTTTTCAAATTTACATCAAAAAATATTTCAGGTTTTTTAGATCTAAGGGCACGTACATAGTGAGGCTGCGCTTCTCGCCGCGCTACGCGCTGCGCTTCTCGCTGCGCTTCTCGCTGCGCTTCTCGCCGCGCTACTCGCCGCGCTACTCGCCGCGCTTCTCGCCAGGATGCTAGCCATAGAACAGTATAGAATGGTAACTCTCAAAGAGGGGGTAAACTACTGTTTGTGGCTCCATCTTGTAACTGGTCCTAAAGTTACTATCCCATAGTTATGTTTTGTAATAATAGATGGACACACAACAAATGGCGCTCTTTTTTAAAATTTCAAATTTATATTATAGGTAGTTTAAAAATAAAGAAAACCCACAAATAAACCACAATACATATATTTACAAAATAAAAATACATACAAAAAACAAAAAATAAAATTCACAATATACAGCATAATAATAATTGATCAAAATACAAAAGCTGAAGTATGTACAATAATATTATTGTAATACTTTATACTTTGTATGTTGTTCAATTCCTACGTAAACATTTAATATTGTAATGTATTTGTTTTTGAAGAATATCAACAATTGATAAAATATATATACAAGTGTCGAATAATCCGTTTATAGGTATCCTCCACCGTAATATATTTATCAAGTTGTGTGATATTTACAATAAACAAAGATACCTACGTTATGAAAATGTCTACGGAATACAAAATAAAAATACATGCAAAGAACAAAACATGCAAACAAAATCATTCACACCATTTAAAAATACAATTTACAATATGTATCAGCAAAATATTTCATTTTTTACAATGTCTTTTGTACCTATTATAAGCAATTATTTTTAACTTATCCTTACACTTATTTACATCAAACCTAGAATCTTTTCCATTTAACACTAAATTAACATTCTTCAAATAAGTATAAATTATTAATCTTACTACAAGATTTACAAACTTCTTACCAATATCATCATGGTCCCTACAATGTAATGATCTTAAATTAACACTTGCTAACACGATGTTGCATACAGTATGTGCTACGTTGAATTGAAGACAAAACTTTGGAAGATTTTGTGAAATCACTTTACAACATTCCGTAAAAATGTTCATAAAGTTTGTTGACGGCAACATTAAGCTCCTCGATGTAAAAGCACGAGCCACAATTATGGCATGCTCTGGCTCTTCTACTGATGTTGTAAAATTGTTTTGGCATATCAAACAACCTTTAGTAATACCAACAATTTTTTTTGCTGCATACCCAGCAACATATGCTTTTACAAATGTAGCTACGTTATCATCTACACTTGCAGGTACTGCGTTTATATCAAAGGCGGGCTGCACTGTCTGGGTAGGTGTCTCCACATCAGCAATGACAAACGATTTTAAATTGTTTATTGCCCCAGTACTGTCGTCAGCTTCACAATTTGCTCCGGGAGACCTTGTGGACATGAAATTGTTCACCAGAAGTGATTTAAAAGAAGCAACAAATGCTGTACATGTCGGATTGACATTACGTGCCCCATGGCTTCTAATGCAGGAGAAAAAGTTTTCAATCGGATCTTGATTAAAATATCTCGGTATTAGATACTTATGGTCTTGCAAGCTTGACCACAAATATTTTAATCCCTTAATGGTGTGGATCCAATTTTTTACCGACGGTGGAACAGATGTAGATTTCGTTATAGGGCACACATATTTAATTGATCCCAGCACTTCTTCTGCCTTTGTCCAAAACTCGATATGTGGAGAGGTATTTGATAGCGCACATTTATAAGGCTTGCCTGTGGCAGGTTTCAGAGCAGTCCCATTGAAGCTATCAAACAGCTGATCGAAAAACAGCAATAAGTCAGCTGTTCCTGTCGCTTCTATGGGGAGTAGTCCACAGTCTAAAATTAAAGATCTAAATTAATAATAAGTTAGGTAAATATAAATTTAGTATACTAACCTAAAGCAGCCAATCTTCTCATTATAGCAGATACTCTCTGACTGAACACCTGGGTACAGCAGTTGACTTTCATTTTTTTTATTTTATGGGGCAGCACGTGGAAATCAGTTAGCTTTGGGCATAGTCTCATCTCATCTGCTCCTTCATCTTGTTTAAAAAATAAGATGACGTGTCCCCATGAAGCAGTTTTTTGTTCGCCATTTAATTTATACATAACATCCTTGGTAATCATGTTGTTCCTTATGCCCTTCATTAAGTGCGGGTAATCGAAGAGCGGAACTATTTCTTCGTTGTCCACCTCGAAGCCAAACAGTCTGCAGTCTTCATTATTTCTTCTGTAGGCAGCTTGTGTTTCCTCTATAAGTAAATTTATGGCAGCTCGGTTCGTTGCTCCTTGACCGCATACTGGCCTGTGGCATTATGGCCTGTGATCGAAAGAGAAGTTCATAATTATTAAATATCGAAACTCGAAATTGTTAATCTTTTCAGACCCAATTTAATTTTTTCCAAGCAAAAGTAGAAGGTTTTTGTATAAGTATTCCTTTTTGTTATTGAAAAACATTTCAAAAATGTACATTTGACTTTTTTGAATGAATTTTTGTTACGATACAATTACAATCAATGGGAAATAAAAGTAACAAAACATATGACATTAATATTTATTATGGAAAGTATAAACAGAGAAAATATTTAAATGTTTGTCCTTTGGTAGGATCATGCCAACCCATTCTGAATTTCCTGGAACGTATTCGAATTCTAATCTATTTTACTGTAAATTGTACAGTTAGGTGCCGTATACTGGTAGAAATTATTGATCTAAGTGCCCAATGATTCCAAATAGAATCATAAATATATTTTTACATTGTTGAAAAACGTAAAATCAAAATAACCAAATAGGCATGTTTATCTGCTTTATACAGAAGTATTTATAATACATTAAAATGTAATTTTTTTAAAGCACATAATTTGAAAAGCTTAAATCTGGCCACGACCGTATTTATTTTTAATAATTTAGAAATGGAGAAACTAAAGGTAATGGTAATTTATTGTCGAACTCCTATATATACTTAACTATACAAATTTAGCAACATCATTTAAATACAAGATAATTGAAGGGGTTAGAGCTGAAACCACCCAAGTGCAACTTTAGTTAAAAATGACCTAAGCACCTTACAGGCTAGTTGACACTTAGTTTTATCTAGTATTAAAACAACCAAGTGATTATTCCGATTTTTGCGTCATCTGTAATCCAGAGAAAAATCCATTGTGAACAGCAGTAGACAGTAAAAATATTATATAAAGGCTTATATCTCAAAATGGGCGTTTTGTTACTTAGGTGGTTTCAGCTCTAACCCCTTCAATTCTGTTATATACACATCACAAAAAGTATGTACCTAAATTGCATTTATAATTATAAGATTTACTCCGAAGAGATCATGCAAAATAAATGATTATTTAAATGATACAATAATAGTTATTATGGTGATGGGAAACCCGGGGAAACCCAAACAGTTGCTAAACGAGATGCTTAATTATATGGCCATAATTGTAAGATATAACAAAAACGATAATTAATATGACAAGAACATTTGATTCATACCTACCTGCTTGAATATAAATCCTCTCTTTTGTGGACACATCACGAACGTTTTCCCATTTAACATGGTGTACAAAAATTACTTAAGTCCAGTAAACAAGTAAACATCATTTTAAATTTTGAGTGACACTAAATCTATACACAATAACACCAGAAATTACCTAACAAAACATTACACCCTTAATTTGGAAGGTTTGTTAAAACCGTTAAAAAAACAGTTTTATAACACAGATTTTAAATTGACATAACGTTCTGTCTGTGGTTTGAATTATCAGTTTAAATTCTTATCTTGGAACCTTACCAGGTTATTGTCTAAAATATTTAAATATTCTATAGTGGCGCCATCTTCGAACTGGTCCTGAAGTACAAAATAGAATTCAGCCGCCATGGGCGAGTTACCATACCATGATGCTAGCCGCGATGCTGGCTGGGATGTTCGCACCTCGCCATTCGTATCTGGCCAAGCAAATATTCAAACAAATCACGGTTTATGTCAGTTTGCGTTTTCAAGTTCATATTTTATTTAAATGTTTACTACGAGTTCTGATAGTGATAGTGAATTATTGACAAGTAATGCCGTCAAGTTGTGACGATCTGTCGAGCGGTTTTTTTTGGGGTTGGTTGTAGATGTTCTTCACAATTTGTTAATGATCAATATAAACGAATAATGGTTAAATCTGTTTAATAATACTAATAATAATAATAATAATAATAATAAATTTTTATTTATATTTTAGATAATTTTACATTAATATGATAATGCTTATATTTATTTTTACATATTCTTTTAAATGGTTCTAACCCTTTGAGTCCCAATTTGTTTTTTTTTTCGTTTTTTGATATAATTTTTATGTATATCTTTAGATACAGTTAGAAAGAAGTCAAAAACAATATATGAAGAAAAAAAATTCACGAGGGTGGACATTTAGGGGTGGTGAGACATATATGTCCTATTGGGTAATAGGAGTGGGATATATATGTCCCACTGGAAGTAAAATAACTAATATGTATATGACAAATTTATTTCGAAAAAAGTCGCAGTTGTTGTATTGCTTGAAGTCGGAAGGTGTTCTGGAATAGATCGTTTTGAAGAATTGTGTGTATTGCTTTTTTTTATAGCATGTTTTGGTGGAGAGTATACGGCTGCTAGTGTGATAAACCCTACAAAATTTTCAATTGTAATTGCAGTTGCTTGAATGTGATCTTGTCTGAAACTTGCATTTTCATAGTGTTTTATTGCGGTTTTGATTATCACCGCAGTGCCTCCGTGGGCCTTGCCATCTGAGTGTTGGGTCTCATATGTAGTGTAACCTTTTATTTTGAGAAAACTCTTTTTAGTAAAATTGGGTCGTATGCATAAAAGCAAGTAAAAGCTTTTACTACTGATTTTACTAATAAATACTTGGTTCCGTATGCATTAAAATTTTAAGCATTTACTAGGAGTAGTATTTACTTAATTTTCAGTAAATACTTAAAAACCGTATATGCATAACATGAACTATTTACTTAAAACTTTAAGTAAATACTAGTACAATCTCAAGTCTGCCTGTCACCGTACTTATTTTCACATCAGTCTTAATCATGGCGTTGTTCATGAAAAGTAAAGCTCCTAAAATCTATAAAAATCGACGAAATCACGATTCTCGACAATATCGTGCACTATTTAGGTTCGAAGAACGTCATGTCGAGTACCTGGCAGAAACATTCTTGGGCAGCGTGGACGAAACCAGAGATCCTACTCTTTCACGAAAAGAAAAAGTTGAGGTATTTTTAAGATACGTCTGTGATCCCGTATTTTAGATAGGCGTTGATGAGGATGTAGGTGTTAATCAAAGTACAGTTAGCCGAACTGTAACAGAAGTTGCGTGCAAAATCTGTAAACATTTTAATAAAATATGAACTTGAAAACGCAAACTGACATAAACCGTGATTTGTTTGAATATTTGCTTGGCCAGATGCGAATAGCGAGGTGCGAACATCCCAGCCAGCATCGCGGCTAGCATCCTGGCGAGAAGCGCGGCGAGTAGCGCGGCGAGAAGCGCAGCGAGAAGCGCAGCGCGTAGCGCAGCGAGAAGCGCAGCCTCACTATGTACGTGCCCTTAGTCAACTGTTTTCGTGAAATTTCCATTTATAAGAAAATTTTGAACGATCGGCACTTTTAAAAATTTTCAACATTTAAAAACTTTTAAAAGGCTGAAGATATTCGTTAAAAAATAAATTGACAATAGATTACCAAACACTTTGTACTAGCTACATTTAAAAAATATTGTACAAGACGTCGTCTTTCACACTTGGTCACACTTGTGAGACTTTAAACATCGATAACTCGTTTTTCTTATATACGAGGCTCGTTCAATTGAAACCCATCTTTGGTCCAAAAAAAAATTCATTGACAAATATATTTACAAATAACTACCACTACATTTAAGGCACATATCCCATTGTTTCACCAACCGATGTATACCCTGCTTAAAAAATTCTTGTGGCTACTGCTCGAAGAATTCTTTCACGGCGTTTTGTACTTCTTCGTCCGACTGAAAACGGTTACCTCTTAACGCCTTTTCCAGTGGCCCAAAGATGTGAAAATCGCAAGGCGATAAATCGAGACTATAGGGTGGATGCTCTAATATCCTTCATTTCTTTCGTTGTAGATTTTTTTTCACTACTTTGGCAACATGAGGCCAAGCATTGTCGTGAAGCAGAATGACACCACGTGAAAGCTTCCTGGACGTTTTCGTCTTATAGCTTGATGGAGCTTGTTCAAAGTTTCATTATAAAGGTTTGCGTTGATATGCATTCTAGGTTCTGTAAACTCTATCAGCAAGGGTCCTTCATGGTCGAAAAAAAATGTCAACATGACCTTGCCTGCAGAAGGTTGAACTTTAAACTTCTTTGGTGGCGGAGAATTTGCGTGTTTCCATTGCATCGATGACAGCTTACTGGATGGTTCAAAATAATGACACCAAGATTCGTCGCCAACAATTATTGACGACAGAAAGTCATTACCATTTTGCCTGTATGCCGTAGGGTGTTGCAAAGATAAGCCCATTCGCAAGCTTTTTTGGTTCTCTGACAAAAGGCGAGGAACCCATTGCAAACAAACCTTGCTGTAACCCAGTTTATGTACGATACTATAGACAGATCCTATACTTACACCAACATTTTCTGAAATTGCTCTGATTGAAATTCGACGATTCCTGTCTGTTGATGTAGTACTCAATGCACCTGGTTGCGGCTTATCATTCGTCCCCTCTCTTCCATTCTTAAATTTTCGATATCATTCCTTGACAGTTGGATACGCAAAACATGCGTTTCCATACACTGCTTGCATTCGCATATGAATTTGCAATAAATTAGAAAAGGTAGGTATACATACTACCTAATTTTAAGAAATATTGTCTTTCGACAGTCCGACATACTTTATCGAAAAAATGCATTTTAGCGTCATTTGATAAAGAATTTTCGGCGAAATAAAATTATATTAGGTTCATTGGAGTTTCCTCTTAAAATTACAAAGTTATAGGGGTGCGACAGTCTAACGGAATCACCCTGTATAGATTAAAATAAATAGCCAAATAACAACAGTTTTTAAAGTATATGAAATAAATAATAAAATTAAACCTAGTAATTGCCACATCAACATTTCAACTTTATCTTGCATAAATTGAGAATTAAAAACACAATGGCTGCGATATATTTCATCTCATATCTCATTTGAATGGATATTCTAGCTCAAATTTGAATAACCGCGTGTAATATTTCACATCATTCGTGTACTTTATTAATTTAATAGTTGGGAATTGTAAATTCAGTGTAAGACATAACGGGAGTATTATAGTTAACTCGTGGGGTAAGAACAATTAGTTAACACATAAATTAATTTCGTGAGCCGTACTTTTACCCTAACAACATTTTCAATATATAACATCGGATATAGCGCGGCGCTGTGTGTATAAAGGGGCGCTAAACAACCCCCGCTGTAAGGAAATGCTACAAATTTTAGTAGAGTGGGTCCTATTATTTATTCCTCAAGTCCTATTATTCACACCAGCACAATGTATAGCATCTGTAGGTGGCTGTTGTGTCGTGAGAGGAAATTTTGCACTTCCCCTTACGTGTAACTCTAGACTAAACTTGCCATTTAGCAGCAGATACCTGATAAGAATAATTAGTTTGTTTGAAAGCAAATTTGTTTTAAAAAGTTTACTTTGTAGATGCTTTAAGAGGCTTTAACTTAAGGTAGGTGCAACTTTGTCGATATGCTTACACAACTAACGATTTAAATGGAGCAAAGTTTTCTTCCGTTCCTTGGTGGTTCGAGTAAACTTCAAACTTCAACGGATAGTAAATATATCCGGCTTTCTTTATTTTCTTAAACGCCTAAAGCTTTCAGAAATTGATCGTATAGGGCTATGACAACATAATTCTAACAAATGGAAATAAATTGCTTTCGCTTGGTTATTTCTTAACAAGATTTTTGATTTAACGGAAGTTTATATATAAAAAGAGTTCGTTTATAGGCAGGAAAAATGCAGTTAAAATTGCTAAAAATCCTAAAGTGAAAATAGTTTTTCACAAAAAGTAAAAAATATTAATTCCAGGGCTAGAAACCGAAAAAAATTTTGGTTAACGGTTAATTAATTTAATGGTGCATGTTTATTTATTTTATTTTTTACTCAAAAACTGTGGGGTTTTCAGTAAAAACTAAGGGATAAAAAAAGTTTCTAAATAAATCAAGCTTAAAAAAAAATTAAGTTGTAAAATTTTAACCAATCAAAAAGTTCTGATAAAAAAACCAGGGGTTGCACTTTTCAGCACCCTGTGAAGTTGGAAGGTGATTAAAAATATTACTGTGGAAAACCTTAAAATAAGTATAAAACATCTACTAAATATCATTCTCCTACATTTATCCTTATTTGAGAAATAAAATAAAAACCTTACCGCTCCCCTTTAGGGGGGTGTAACTCCGAAAAGAGTCGTCTAAGGAAAATTTTTTATATAGAAGACCCCCCTTAATTTTCGATAAGGAATCACCTCCCGAATTTTTTCGCAATATTTAAGAGTTAATATTACAGAGTGAGAATAAGATTTTCTTAATAACGAATTTATTTGCAATTGGCCATTTCTCCTATGGGGATAGTCACCAATCCAAGATAGCGATGTTTCACTCTTAAATAAATTTTACCAATAGTTATATTTAATTTATCAGTAAATAGTTTTTCAATATGAATTACACGGCACACCACACAAGGACTCCTTATTTTAAGAATATGTGATAGAATGGTGTGATTGTTTGGGTAAATAACTAATTTATGAGAACTATATAGAACATAAAACAGTATTTTAAATAAAAAAGTATAGTTGAACGTATAAAAATTACTTTAACTATTTTACGAGAACAAAATAGATTTCAACTGCTAATGCCTGCGATTTTTCATTTCTAAACGAATTAATAATATAGTAAATATAAAACGGCTACTTCAAACATAGCAAGGAATCATAAATCACATTAAAGAAACACTCCGAGATCGTAAATCTATACGGAAGCAGAAATATTGTACAGCTGTACTAAGAAACACTTTAAAACGCAGAATAAATATGTATTCCTAGAATAAGTGAATTTGTATGAATGAGATTAAGTGAGCATTTCTTCCGCGAGTAGTTGACAAAACACTTAAATGTTTCATTTTTATCGCGTTTTAAGTAAATAAACGGACGCTTATTGATTCTTGACAAAACCCGTTAAAGTAATAATTGGATGTGTTTTATTTAATCTATACAAATGTTAAATATCTTTGACACCTAAGCGGAGTTACTAAGATATGTCTTATACTGGGTGTAAATGAAGTGTGGTACACCCCCTTTTTTTTTCTTCAGTTTTGATTTTAGATAAATGAAATTTTACACATCATATGATATATGCAAAAATCGGGATTTTTGATCACATGCACACAATTGTTTCACTTCCGGTTTCGCCGAAAATGACCCCAACTTTGTTATTTTAAATGGAACTTCCTGTATATTTTTACATTTTTGGAAAGAGGAAGCGATTTTGGATACAACTGCGTTATTTTGGATAATTTTTATAACCTCAAATAATTTTTCAAACAAAATTTAATTTTTTTTAGTGTGCTGTGACCTGCATAAATTAATTTTCATTATGTCAACAATTGTCCAAAAAACGTTTTTGTAAATTTTAAATGACATTTAGGTTACTTTATTCGGTTTTGAAGGTTGCGGAATCGGTTTTTTGACAAAAAAACAATTTTTTAAATGGAACTATGGTGGTACAAACGGTTATTTAAATGAACCCATCGATTCCAATAACTTTTATTTTTTATTAAAAGACTGCTTCAAAAACTTCAAATTTTTGTAAAGATTTATTAAGAGATCCTGTTAATCGCAGTACACTGCGCATAACTACAACAGAACAAATCATACAAAACAAAAGCAAAGGTGCTACGGAAGATCGCTGGGGAAACAAACAAATGCTGGTTCACGTGTTTGTACGTCATTGTGGTGGTAGAAAAATGAATACAGTCATTAAATTAAAACTTAATAAAAAATTATATTTTGGTTCAAAAATTATTTGAGGTTATAAAAATCATCCAAAATAGTGCAGTCATGTCCAAAATTGCTTCCTCTTTCCAAAAATGTAAAAATATACAGGGTCTTTCATTTAAAATAACAAAGGTGGGGTAATTTTCGGCGAAACCGAAATAAAACAAAAGTGTAACTGTTTAACTAATCCAGTTTTTTGCACATATCATATGTCTAAAATTTCATTTATCTAAAATCAAAACTAAAGAAAAAAGGGGGTGTACCACACTTCATTTACACCCGGTATACTTACAGGGTATCCCAAAAGTCTGGATCCACAGAGAAATAAGCTGTACAACGTATTTAAATAAGATTGGCGTTAGAGATGATAGTCTTCGACTTCCAAGCAATTTTAAACGTGCTAAATACCTATTTGATCTTTAAAAACCATTATTAATGTTAGAATAGGTAAAGTCGATTTTTGTAGATGTATGATATCCATCAATTATGATTTTAATTAACATCGCTTTTTGGTTTTTGAATTGAAGTCAAAAATTTGTACTTCTTGCAACAACGTTGTTATTTAATATTTTATGAAGTCCTAAATCCCTCTACCGTTAGGTGTAAGACTGTTGAGTGGTTTTGTGCTGACTTTCTTCCACGTCTTTCTGTCTTGTGCTAGCTTTTTTTATATCTTCCCATTTTACTTTCACGTGTTTTTTCCGCTCTCGCGGAGACTGCTATAGGGGGGTTGACCCCCTCTTCAGTCGTTAGAGGTACAAGGATAGAGGGTAAGGATGTGGATAGTCAAGGATGGGCAAGGAAAGGTGGAAGTACTGCCACAGCATTTGCCTTAACCATAGAGGAAACCACCTGAAACCTCTACAATGACAGTCGGCCCTGGGAATCGAACCCGGGACCTCCCGATTACAAGTTAGGTTGTTTTACCACCATTTTTACTTGCAAAGGATGCGCGAATTGGTAAATAGAAGTATTTCGATTTTATCTCTGACGGTTTCGTGGCCATCGCGTTCACAAAAATTACTTTTATTATTCAACTTTTCAGTCTTTACCCAATTTTTCTGAAGGAAATGACCAGTGGCACTGCAAAACATTTGGTTTTGATGTTCTTGATGCAAGAAACACAGACGATCAGATTCTAGCAACCAATCGTGACTTTCCCTGGTGAGAATAATAATGGACTGAGCACGCATCCTTGTTTTAAGCCCTCAATTGTTTTAAACTCTGTCGATTCTTCATTCTGTGTTCTTTTAAACATCGCTTTTATTATGTCGATTGTTTTTATATCTATTCCCTTCTTGCTTTAGGCCCCTCTATCTATACGTCTTTTCTTTTAGTTCTATCGGATACTTTTTCCAAGAATTTAAAAAAGTTTAATACGCAAATTCTATTAGGAAAACCTTTTTACGTAGATACTAATGCATAATCTTCAATTTCCATGCCAACTTATTGTATCACTAGAACGTGATTAATATCCAAAAGATTTAAGGGAATAAACCCCAAATGTGTAAATCTACAAAATAATTAATTCGGCATTTTTTTAAATTCAAATATTGTGTAACGTGAAACAAAAAATATTCATAATTTACGTTTGAGGCGTTGCTTTGTACCAAAACAATAGCAATCACATAAAAAAAGTTGTACAATTCACGAGTGTGTTACAGTTTTATTGGCTCTGAAGAACTCGAATTCATCTTTTATGCATTCGCATTTTCTTTAACGAAAAAGCTTTCAGTTACTTACACTGCATCCAAACCTGAGTTTAGTATTTCGAAGCCTTGTAAATAAGCTTACGTTCCATTACGGACAATTTTATCGTATAAAGAACCATTGAGTGTACTAAAAGAAGCAACGGCGCAAAATTTCACTATAATTACAGACGTACAATAAAAACAAACAAACGAACAAAAACAAACGAAGAATGCCTTAAACAAGTGACTAATACAATTCTCTTTTTATACGCATTTTAATAAGTAAATAATGCTTGGTATATTCGAGGCGTCTGACTGATCCAGATCAGCTTTTGAAGATTTAAGAGAGTTAAAAAGTTGGTCACAAACAACAAAAGATCGTATTTTCAAAAGTTTTAACTACTGCGATTTTGTTTTGTCAGATTCTATTATTTACAGCTGAAGTTTTTCTTTTGTTTTCGACTTTGTGGCCTACGTAGGTCCATTGTACCGATTCACAGGCCCGCAAGTTTCTAATTCAATTATATGTGAAATGTTTCATACATGAGGAAGTTACCGAAGAAGCTTACTGAAGCATTTCTACAAAACTCACGTGCGTGGTAAAGTTGTTTCCTTTTTCCCGGTGTTTATGGGCTTTACACATCGTGTTTCGTATGATATGCGACCGTGTTCTGACTATTAATAAACTAGAACTGTTAACTGCAAGGCGTTTTAAAGTTCAACATAATTTCACAGCCACTATATAAGATGGGTTAGTTAAATGGTATCGTATCTATGCAGCGTATCCGAATCTCGAAACTCATCTGAGCAGCGTTTCTCAAATAGTGTTTCACGGAACCCCAGAGAAATAGAAAGGGTTCCTTCCACCAGAAAGTGAATATTACTTTCATTGTTGTATTTTTTCCCCCTCTAAATATAAACATAATTGGTTCTGATTGGGACCATTTTATAATTTATAAACATATATCTTGAATTCCTTCCTCAAAAAGTTGTTTTCTTGATAAAAACTGCAATAAAGATATAAAAACTTGAAAATATTTGAGATAAAAAGTAACCAAAATGGTGCAGTTGTATTCAAAATCTTTCCAAAAATGTAAAAATATACAGGGTGTTCCGTTTAAAATAACAAAGTTAGGGTCATTTACGAAACTGGAAGTGAAACTAAAGTGTACAAATGTTCAAATAATCCAGTTTTTTGCACATATCGTATGTCTAAAATTTCATTTGTCTAAATTCAAAACTAAAAAAAAGGGGGTGATCCTAATTTCAGTTACACCCGGTATATCTCAGTAAATATCCACTTTAGGGAAAACTATTTTAAATAAAAGTTGTTTGGAACTTAGTTTTCCACCATAAGACATTTTTTTTTTCGAATAACAAAAGCGCCATGAAAAACAATTGAATTTTTTTAAATGGCAAGGTACCCCTATATTACACTCATTTGATAGAGATTTTTTTTTCTCTTTTCAATAATGGGGTCACTAAAAATTAAATTTATGCTAAGAGGCCGGAGAATATTAAAAATTTAAGAGATCGTATTAGAGAAATTACACCTAAAATGGTCGGGAATGTTATAAACGGATTTAAAAACCGAGTTTATCATTGCCAAGCTGTAAATGGTTCACAGTTTGAACAATTATTGTAGATTTCGTCAAAAAAATTTAGTTCCTATGATGTTTTTGTTGGAAATAATATTTTTTGCGATTTTCTCAAAAAGTTGCTTAAGAAGGGTACTGAAGTTTTGCATCATTGAAAAGAGAAAAAAAATTCTCTATCAAATGAGTATAATATAGGGGTACCTTGTCATTTAAAAAATTCAATTGTTTTTATTGCGCTTTTGTTATTCGAAAAAAAAAAGTCTTATGGTGGAACACTAAGTATCAAACAACTTTCATTTAAAACATTTTTCCCTAAAGTGGATATTTACTGAGATATAGGTATAGCATATTTCATACCTTTTGGACACTGTATGTAAATTTCGGCATTTAGTAAAAATTCATTTACGGTTTTCATTTGAACGTGGAACGTCCCTTATAAGTGGCTGATTAACTACAAAAAAGTATTCGCCATTAAAAAATATTTGTTCTTTTTTTTCATATACGGTAGAATATTACTATAATTTTATTCTACACCGTTACTTTCTCAACTGTAAACGTGAATAAGTACAAAAATGTTTACGCAGCTAATTCGTTCGATTTTGTTTCGTATATCCAATTAGATTTTATATATTTCGCTATGTTCCAGAAAATTCTATATTATTTTCCGTCTTATAAAAGATCGACCGAGTTAATTAGGTAAACTTTAAGGGTTTATCAGAAAATTGGTTGTGGCGAGTATGGCCAAGTCCTGTCTTAATTTCAAGCTTCCTTGGGCGTAACAGAAGCATAAGCGCAAATAAAAATACCAATAAGGTCACGCTCAATGCTTATTGAGGTTCTTTAGTTAGTTACGTATGCCTCTACCTAATCTAATTATGGAGATCCGGGAAACTTTTTGGGGATATGCTACACTCGTGAACTGCAGGTGATGGGTTTCAAACAAAAAATAGAGAAGTAATTAGAATTTATAATTATCCGCCCCATTAACCTTTGCTTGTTAACAAATTGTCTTTTACTTTTTGTTGCGAAAGAGCAGAGAAGTGTTAAATTACAATAATATTCTGCGAATATTACGTTACTAATGCGTGAAAGTTTTTATAAAATACACTAGCGATTCCCCGACTTCTTCACCGCTAGATCCCGGCTTGCGCGTAGAATTCTCTTTGCGCGTAGAATTCTCTTTGCGCGTAAAGTTCTCTTTGCGCAATAAATTACCTTTCGTTTGTTGCACGTTAAATGTCTCTATGTTCCCTAGATATATCGATTATTGCTAAGCGTGTCGTTGAACAATCGATTGGCTCAAATTTTTATTTACAACACTCCTTTCTTCACCGCTAGACACCGCCTTGCGCGTTTTTTTCTCTTGCGCAAAAAATTATCTTTCGTTTGTCCATAATTGACTTCGTTCCTGAGATATATACAGGGTGTCCCAGCCAAGACGAATTATTCTATAGCTCTGTTATTAGTAATAATATTAAAAAAAGTTAAATATAAAAGTTGTTTGTAATCATTTACTACATAACCTAAAATTATTTTCAACTACACACAGTGTTTTGTTTTTGCGCTCTGATACTAAACATGTTTTTTTTTAATATAGAACACCCTGTATATTTGTAGATGTAAAATTAAATTCTTTATCAAAAATATTATAGGTTGTTTATGTCTAAAATGAACCGTTTTTGAGTTATTAACGTTTTTTTGAAAATTTTGACAGATGCAGACCTTTATAAAAATATTTATATTTATTAACATAACAACACCAGAGCAATTTACTCTGGTAATTTATTAGACAATAATGTCATAGTGATTGTTGACTAGTTACATTTTTAAAATAATACACAGGGTGTTCTTTATACTCGTTCCATTTCGCTAAACTTTAATCAAATTTTAATGCCGAATTCAAATGCGCTAAATTTTGAAAAAATTATTTGCAAATTTAACCTTTGTTTCCAAGCGGATCTTAGTTGTGTCGAAAAAATTTTTTTTCACAATATTTTCTTCAATTGCTATTATTAGTGATATATCTTTCAAAACAAAGTCCTGCCTAACTAAGTGAAAATCAAGAAAGTTAATGTTGTGAAAAAATTAATCAACTTGGCAGAGAGTAAAAATGAAACCAAGAAATGCCGAATAAAAAGTTGCTGCAAAGAAGTCTAGAAAACCTTTATTAAAAAAAAAAAAACAAATACGTCATAAAAATCCGTTATCAGAATAATTAGCATCATTGCTAATTTAAAATCTTAATAACTTTATTTTCTCGCAGACAGTTCTTGATTGATCCATTTCGAAATATCCGGCAAGTATTTATCCACCCACAACAAATTGGTTTCGATTTTTGCTATAGCCCTTTCAAAGTTGTCGTAAAAACTTGGATAAACTTGATATTTTAAATTAATAATCTGTAAGAACATTTTTAAAGTTATAAGTTATAAGTATTTAGAAATATGTTGATAACATTGGTTTCTCCTGTTTCTTGGTAAGGTTAAATTAAACTACGGTTTGCTGGTTTTTTAACAGGTTTATTATTATTTTTTATTTATTAAAACATTGTAGGGGAAGTTGGGGTAAGATGACGAACGGGGTAAGATGACGAACGATTTTTACAGGCAATCCATCAAAAACTCAAATTCAAAATTTTCACTACCATCCGGAGGTTAGTAGACGAAGTTAATATTAGCTGATAAGATTTTAATATAGTTCCGTGAAAAGCAATTGTTTGTCATCACATGTTCGGTTACAATATTTATTGCCGGTGTTTAGTGTTTTTTTTTGGAAAACTCGGCTAAAAACAAATTGAATTTTGCTGTAGGTTGTACATTACCTGTGATAGTATTGGTATTCTGTTTAAATTTTATAAATCTTTTTGTAGTTTTTTATGTAAATTAGAAAAACATTTTTAATATGTAGTGGGGTAAGATGACAGGGGTAAGATAACGATTCGTCATCTTGCCCCAGCAACCAGTAAGCACTGTTTTTGGTAATAAAATTTTATTACATCCAGAACATCCATGCCAAGAACCTACAAAAAAAAAAAGACCAATCGTGGTCAGTGGTCTCAAGGCGCAATGATAGCTGCTATGCACGACATTGAAGAAGGAACTACATCCTGCAATGCAGCTGCTGCTGCTGAATGTTTCTGATCATATCAATGGTAACATTGGTGGAGATACTAATGGTAACATTGGTAGGGAGATTCCTGATGAAAACTCAGATGATTCAGACTTTTCTTCAGATGGCAATATTCCGTTGAAGCAAATGAAAAGCTATGCTTTGTTTACGCCTGTAAAAAATGATGGAGAACCTGAACCTTCTTCATCATCAAGGATTGTAAAGCGCAAACTATTTACCTCTAAAGGAACAAGCCCTAGCTGCTCAAAGTCGAAATCTGACACCTCACTGTGGAAAATCAGACCCTTGCCAACTATTAATCGTCCTGTTCAAAATAATAAAAAAACTCTCAGCGAGCGTAATTACTGGCACTCCCATAAAAAATCAATTAGAAGAGAAAGACAGGTTAGCAAAACAGAAGGGAGGAAATGGGCCTAATGAAAAAACTGCTATATCTTCTCAAACAACTGAATCTTTATCCTATTATTGTCTAATCTGCCACAAACCTTATACAGAACCAGCAGCGACAGACTGGATTCAGTGTTGCAAATGTCAAGAGTGGTGCCATGAAGACTGCACCACTTATGATGGCCAAGGACAATTTATTTGTGTTTTATGTATGTAGGCGCCATCTTACCCCATTATGTTCGTCATCTTACCCGCACTATGGGGTAAGATGACTAAAATGACATTTTTTGCTTATGTTTTTTTATTGTAATATTGGAAGCGCTGTTTAGTTTAAAATAATAGGGAATTCAAAGGTAATTCACCAATGTATATATTCGTCATTTTTATTTAATTATATCATTTTTCTCTTGGCCAAAACTTAATTTTCTTGTTAACCTAGTCATCTTACCCCAACTTCCCCTACATGTTTCGCTGAACAAATCGTTTCAGCATCCTCAGGGCTAAATAGTTTTTTTTTAAATTTTATAGTTAGTTTGTAAAGTAATTTACATTAAGCTAAATTTAAATTAATTTTTAATAATACTTACAAGTTTCAATGATGATAAAAAATTATTTTAGATAATGTTGAAATGCTAATACTGTTAAATGTTGATAAAGTTAAAAATATTGATAGTTGAAGTTAATAAAGTTGAACTATTAATAAATGATTTGATAATATTATCAACATTTAACAGTATCAACATTTCAACATTATCTAAATTAATTTTTCATCATCATTGAAACTTGCAAGTATTATTAAAAATTAATTTAAATTTAGCTTAATGTAAATTACTTTATAAACTAATTGTAAAAATTAAAAAAAAAACAAACTTGTTAGTCCTGAGGATGCTAAAACGACTCGTTCAGCGAAACATGTAAGACGTTTTAATAAATAAAAAATAATAATAAACCTGTTAAAAACCAGCAAACCATAGTTTAATTTAACCTTGAAAAAAATATTTTAAAATTATTACCGTTTCGTGTTCCCCATGGGTCATGAGATAACCGGCCAGTTGTTCAACAATTAGTCCCAAAGAAAGAGGCAGTCTATTGCAATACAAACGTTTTAATAAAAATAGTAATTTAATAATAAAAAGCGTTTCTGTTTTAAAAGAAACTTACTTACTGTTAGGTAAAGAAATAATCAGATCAAAAATATTACTGAGGTATAGAACAATTAAACAACTTTAAAATCTGTGGCTGCCACATTGCAATATGTTGAAATCGAAAAAAAATTGAAAAATATAATAAATGCAAATGTACGTAACTTGTTTCCTAAACAATTAAATTTTATACGATTTTGACTTGCAAATCTACTTAACCGCAGATTTCTTCGCACGTTTTAAATTTCCTGCTCATTTTGTTAACCGCTCTGGATGGAGATCATAAAGCGTACCTTTGAGGAACACCAAGACTCTATCAAAGAATAATTGATTTTCTGAGTGGATAACTAGCTTATATTTCTTTTGTATTATCCGAGTCGATTCTTTATGTCATATACCTCTCCAATTGCATTATGTTTGAAGTATATCAAAATTGCCAATTCCATTGTGTTCTGAGGCAGTTATCTTCAAAATCTATTTCACACATGAAAGGATGCAGCAATATTTCTTTTACCGTCACTGTAAGTCTTAACTTGTATATAAATATATTTCGCTTTTTCTTGACAGACGACGCGCTATACATTACACGTTACGTCATATTTCATTCGCTGCGTGCATGAAAATGAACAAATTTTGCGTTTTCTCGGGCCCACAAAAACGTAAAAGAGTTTGTTTCATATTGCGATGTCTTGGAGATATTTTTTACTGTAAGCTTATTTATATAAAAACCCTAATCCCATGAGCATGTGGTCGTATCATGCCATGTAGGCCGTATTTATTGTCCATGACTGATTGCGTCTTTGTTTTTCCAACCGCTAAGGCGTTGTGCACTGTAGGAGGATGAAAAACTTCCGCCTTGTAGCAGAATAACGTTTTTTCTTAGATCATTAAACAACAGGCTCCTTTTCAATGCGGCTGAAAGAACTCCAATTCATCTTAAGAAACCGGAAGATGTTTTTTCAGAATTCAGTACGAATAACTTGCCTTGTTAATATAAAGTTTGCTGCCCATTGAAAGTACCTCTTGATTTGGCTCCCTGCTATATCGAAAAATTCGAAGGAGATTGACGATCATGTGAATCAAAATATTCCGCTAATAAGAAATATCAAGCAGCTAATCGTTGCGATTATGTCTATTTTAACATTTGGACCGCTTATTATAAAAAAGGTGAAAGTCCATTATTGTTCTTCGTTTCAAGATATTTAACCCTGGAGTGGTAGCGCCCTTTTGCATTTCACGAGTGGTGGCGCTGGGTCTGACAGACCCACTATTAAAAACAATGTAATTAATTACCAACCATATAAAATTTGTGGTTTTTGTGAGTGTTCCTGTTGCCCAGGTATATTTTTTATAAATATATATTTTTTTAAAGCTGTCACATAATTTTGTTATAAGAAATTCAAAAAATACCAATGTGTCCTTACAATGGAAGAAATATTACATATGTAAACTAAAATTAAAAATTTATTTGATGAATGATATAAATACCAAAAAAAAATGTTTTTTTCTTTATACAGGGTGATTCAATAGTGCGTCGGGCTTTCATAGCGCCCCGCCCGTAGGAGATAGAAAAAAAAACTTAAATACATTAAGTTATTGGTTTGAAAAAATCTACGTCGTAAAATTATTTTCATCTTTACAGGGTGTCCCATTTTTGCGCTATAACAAAAACAAAGATTTTTTTAAATGAAACACCCTGTATATTTTTAGGTCATCGCATGTCATTTTTTAACCTCTACATGAATGTCTGTTTGTTTTTTGATTTAGTGCCAGTGTTGCCAACTTATTAATTTTTTTCCGAAAAATCTTACGCAGCAGGCTTAACTTTAAAAAATCGTAGCCACCTCGTTTTTTAAAGTTAAGAAATAAGTTTTAGCAATAATGTTGGTCCAGTTGGGGAGCAACATTTAAAAAATAAAAAATTTAAATTTATTGGCACAGGGTGTTCACAAAAAAATGCCAAACTTTCCAAATTTCAAAGTGACATAACTCATTTTCTTCAAATGTAAACACCCTTATTTTATTTTACTATTCGATAGCTTTTTTTCTCCCCTTCAATTTTTATGAGGAGTGTCCTATGTCTAAACCCCGTAGTTGTGGAGATATTCAATACTTTTCCAAAAAGTAGCCATTTAATTACATTTTTATGCACCGAAGTAGGCCGCGCTGATGCAAAACAAGTGCCAAAATGTAAGCAAGTGTCAGCTTGACATTTGAATAAGTTTAAAATTTAAGCGGATATTAACTATGTAATAAAATTAATCGTTTTTATTCATAAACTATGGAAAGTAACAAATTGAAAATACATAAAAGATAAACGACTACAATAAATGTTCGAAAAGTCTTCCATTTTTATCCAGGTACAAATCTATTCGCTGCTGAAAAGACCTTTGCACTCTTCTTAATATTTCAGGTGAAATACTTGCAAAAACGTAAACAATTCGTTGTTGCATATTTATTGATGTTGTCGGTGGTTCGTTATACACAATTCCTTTCACGTATCCCCACAAAAAAAAAGTCAAGTTTAGTCAAATCAGGTGAGCTGGCAGGCCACCTGGTGGGTTCACTTTTACTAAAAATGGAAGACATTTCGAACATTTATTGTAGTCGTTTATCTTTTATGTATTTTCAATTTGTTACTTTCCATAGTTTATGAATAAAAACGATTAATTTTATTACATAGTTAATATCCGCTTAAATTTTAAACTTATTCAAATGTCAAGCTGACACTTGCTTACATTTTGGCACTTGTTTTGCATCAGCGCGGCCTACTTCGGTGGATAAAAATGTAATTAAATGGCTACTTTTTTGAAAAGTATTGAATATCTCCACAACTACGGGGTTTAGACATAGGACACCCCTCATAAAAATTGAAGGGGAGAAAAAAAGCTATCGAATAGTAAAATAAAATAAGGGTGTTTACATTTGAAGAAAATGAGTTATGTCACTTTGAAATTTGGAAAGTTTGGCATTTTTTTGTGAACACCCTGTGTCAATAAATTTAAATTTTTTATTTTTAAAATGTTGCTCCCCAACTGGACCAACATTATTGCTAAAACTTATTTCTTAACTTTAAAAAACGAGGTGGCTACGATTTTTTAAAGTTAAGCCTGCTTGTGTAAGATTTTTCGGAAAAAAATTAATAAGTTGGCAACACTGGCACTAAATCAAAAACCAAACAGACATTCATGTAGAGGTTAAAAAATGACATCCGATGACCTAAAAATATACAGGGTGTTCCATTTAAAAAAATCTTTGTTTTTGTTATAGCGCAAAAATGGGACACCCTGTATAGATGAAAATAATTTTACGACGTAGATCTTTTCAAACCAATAACTTTATGTATTTAAGTTTTTTTTTCTATCTCCTACGGGCGGGGCGCTATGAAAGCCCGACGCACTAATGAATCACCCTGTATAACACATTATGAGACATTATAAACAAGTTTCTGGCAGTGTCACACACGCAGGGCAGCAAAATTCTGCATTCTTTAGACATAATTTTTTTTAAACACATTTTTCAAAAGTAATTTTCGATGAAGCTGGAAATTCGTGTTTTTTTTTGCTAATAGTCGTAAATTCTCGGTATCGCTTTCTCCTTCTTGCTCTATGTCTGTATCAGTCAAACGTGCCTCAACATTATCTTCTTCTCCTTCGGATTGTTCGTCGTCAAATTGTTGGTCAGCTTCAATGTCTACTTCTTCTAATAAACGCAATAATCGCGCCTGTTCATCTTCGTAACTCATGTTTCTGTGATTAACATTAAATTCAATTCACTGAAAATGGTACACTTATTACTTACCAAAAGCGATAAAAACACGCTTATTTGTGGAATATTGAACTTGATATGAACGTTCGCTTAGTGGTGGCGCCGGGTCTGACAGACCCAAAAGGCTTCAAAAAGTTTGAAAAAAAAACAATTTGCCCTGTTCTTTCTGCACTAATCGCTAAGATAGTGAATTTTAGGAAGGTACTGAAAGGCGGTAAAGTGTACTTCCACCCCTCCCCTTTCTACACAAAATCTTGTGACGCTCGAGTCTTGAGACCCGGCGCCACCGCTGCAGGGTTAAGGTTTTGAATTTATATCGATTTAAAAATACTGATAAAGTCTGTTACGTTTGCCCTCTTTCCTATGAATTAAAATATACAGGGTGGGCCAATCTCGAATGTTTTACGGAGTATCTCGGTTATCGTAATAATTAGCAATCTGATATGGTACCATTATCTTATTATCTATCTCAGACAACGCCTCCTTAAAGAGCTCTTTCGCATACAAGTTAAATAATAATAAAACACCCTTAATGCAGAATTATAAATGATTTTTTCAAATAATGATACGATACCTACATAACAGCCCCTTGGTGAAATATTTTAAAATAAATTTCCCGACGAATAGGAAAATGTTGGGACCGAGGCGTAGCAATGTTCAGGTAAATTTATTTACCAATAAATTACAGAAAAAAAAGCCACAGTTCCATGTTTTCACACCTTTTAATAGAATTAGTTGTGTCAACTGATTACGGGTGTAAATCTTGCTTACATTTTACAAAATGAGCTGCAATTTATTTTCAAACACGTAACACACGCCGACGTCCATCGCCCACAAGATAAACGTGTGGCAACC
This sequence comes from Elmis aenea, assembly GCA_947652605.1. NCBI lineage: Eukaryota > Metazoa > Arthropoda > Insecta > Coleoptera > Elmidae > Elmis > Elmis aenea. Next base: position 45,028,927 of record OX393579.1, on the reverse strand, counting down.
GGTGAATAACAACAAGCCCTCTTTATCGAGAAACACAAATCGTACGTACCGGGTGATTTATGTATTAACTCTCCGACTTCATTTAAGTTTGTACAGGGTGGACCAAATTCGAATGTTTTACGGGGTATCTCGGTTACCGTAATAGATAGCGAAAATCTGATTTCGGTCTCTTGGGCTGTTTTTTTGAGAAAATAACGCCTATGCAATCAGATTTTTTTTATCGGATTCCATTTTGGCACTACAGACGAAAAATGAAATTTCATCATTTTTGAAAATTTTCTGTAACTTCTTTATTTATTAAATTAGAACAAAATGTTATAGAGGTTTTTTATACAGATTTTTATGCTTAATTTAAAAACAAAAGTAATTTTTTTTTAGCCTCCTTGACTTTTGAGATATGGAGTAAACTTACATTTTTTAAATGGAAACCCTAGTTGGCCATGACTTTATGTGAAAGAGTATTTTTTTAGCTTTTCAAAAATATATAGTTTTATATATTTTTTGCAAAAAATAACCGAGATATGGCCAATTTTGTAAAAATTCGATCATCAAAGTTAGCCATGATTTCGTAAACAACTGATGTTTGCTATTATTAAACAACTAAACGTCATTTAGAAGTAATTTTTTTAACTTTTAAGCAAATCCGTGTATTATTTTGTATTTTATAACTGTTTATAGTGGTATTGTGAACATGGCTAAATTTGAACTCTTTGAAAAGTTTAATATGTTAGAATATTACTTGGTAAGTGATAAAAACGTAGCGGTTGTTGCAGAATTTACTTGGAAATGACGTTTAGTTGTTTAATAATTGCAAACATCACTTGTTTACGAAATCATGGCAAACTTTGATGATCGAATTTTTACAAAATTGGCGATATCTTGGCTATTTTTTGCAAAAAATTTATAAAACTATATATTTTTGAAAAGCTAAAAAAATACTCTTTCACATAAAGTCATGGCCAACTAGGGTTTCCATTTAAAAAAATGTAAGTTTACTCCATATCTCGAAAGTCAAGGAGGCTAAGAAAAAATTACTGTTGTTTTTAAATTAAGCATAAAAATCTGTATAAAAAACCTCTATAACATTTTGTTCTAATTTAATAAATAAAGAGGTTACAGCAAATTTTCAAAAATGATGAAATTTCATTTTTCGTCTGTAGTGCCAAAATGGAATCGGATAGAAAAAATCTGATTGCACAGGCGTTATTTTCTCAAAAAATAGCCCAAGAGACCGAAATCAGATTTTCGCTATCTATTACGGTAACCGAGATACCCCGTAAAACATTCGAATTTGGTCCACCCTGTACAATAAAATTAGTTAAAATTACTGTTCATGTTTTGACTTGTATATGGGTTATATGGGTCTAAAGTTAACCGTTTTCGTGAAAATTGCATTTTCATGAAAATGCAGTACTTTCAAAAATTGTCAACATTTGGAAACTTTAAAAAGTCTGAATAAATTCGCTTGGAAATTAGATTGACAATAGATTAATTAACACTTTGTACTATCTTCATCTTTAAAATATTGTACAGGGCGTTTTTTACGATTGGTCAAACTCGTGAAACTTTAAACATCCATTCTCAATTTTCTTAAATACAACACCCTTTCTTTTTTTACACAGACTTATACAAAATTTAATTATCTTTCGAAAACATAAAGACTGTTTTTCACCTAAAATTGATATTTTCCGAGATATCGCGATTTTATTGTTAACTATTAGGGCAAAGTGATATTTTCAAGTAGGCTATGAAGGTAGACAGCGGTAATCTGAAACAATTGAAAGAAAAAAACAAGAAACTTATAATTTTATCTTTTGCCTACAGATTTTTGACATATTTTTTAGGAAAGTTGTAGTTTTACCATTCTTACGTTTAAATAGAGGTTTCTTAATATTATTTATGCATTTATTTATTGGACCACTGTTATAAGATAATTACTAAATCCTATAAACTATTTTTTGTATGTTTACAACACGACACTTGGTTCTACCGAAAACGGTACCAACCATGTTTTTTTTTTTTAAATGTAATATTAGACAAATCAGTATTAATATTTTCTTTAATCAGCATCTTTTTCGCGTACCTGGGTTTTGAAGACTTTGCAAACGATCAAACTCAATTATATGAAAAATATTGTGGCTCTGATGAGAAACCCCCATTAATTACATGATCTAATCGCGACAGAAGTTTGAAAATATACCGTTTCGCCATAAAACTCCGTGGCGTCCGTCGTGACTCACCCTGTATATTACAACAGCCAAAGTATAATATAATTACAGAACGCTTCGTTTTATATTTTGTCTTAACTATTGTACAGTGGAAAATAAAATCATCGTGTTAATGGCAACTCAAGCGTTACAAATTGGGGCAAAGTTGCGTAGTTATAATGCTTAGTCAATTCTTAACCTCTCTTTTTGAAATTGACTAAGCATTATAATTACGCAACTTGTAGCCCCTTGAGTACTACGCATGTCAAAAAGCACATACGAAAAAAGGAAGTTTAAGGGGGGAAAAAAGTAAAGGAAAACCAAGAACAAAATGGGAAAATGAAAAGAGTATATACTACATAGACTAGAGGAGAAAGGAGTCAACCACAATTAGCCAATGATATACAAAGATAAACGATTAAGAACTAGCAAAGCATACCTAGACACCCTTGGCAAATACCTAAAATGGCGCCCTTTTTTTAACGTATTTTACCAGTGCCAGCTCTTGAATTCATCCATCAGGTTAGCGCGCAGGGCCATTTTTACTGTTGGTTCAAAAGCAAGGCAAGAAACCGTTTTATAAAGGGTGTCCCAAAATTAACGCAAGATTTGAATGAAATAGAAAACACAGTTTTTAGTCTTTAAATTGTTATTTTTTTATTGAATCATAAAGTACATAGGATAGGGTTATTTATGGTATAACACATCGGGCAAATGGCCTCCACGGCTTTGCTGGCATATACGCAATCTTTTGTCGAAATTTTCCATGACCATTCTGCATAAATATGGCTGAATTTCGTTGATGCAGCGTTTAATTTCCTCCTGTAATGCACGGGTGGTTGTGGGCTTGTTGACAGACCTTTGACTTCAAATAACCCCATAAAAAGAAATCTAATGGTGTTAAATCACACGATCTAGGGGGCCAATTCTGATCACCGAAACGAGAGAGTACACGACCAGGAAATGTCTCATGCAGTAATTGAATTGTTTCACGAGCTGTATGGCATGTGGCACCGTCTTGTTGAAACCACATATTGGCCACATCAATATCATCCAATTCCGGCAGAAAGAACTGTGTTATCATGTCGCGATATCGAGCACCAGTAACAGTCACTGCTTGACCAGCCTCATTTCCAAAAAAGTATGGTCCAATGATGCCTCCAGCCCAAAATCAGCACCAAACAGTGACACGTTGTGGATGCATTTGTTTTTCGACAATCACATGTGGGTTCTCCGAACCCCAAACACGGCAATTTTAGCGATTGACAAAGCCATCAAAATGAAAATTCCGACCATATTTGGTATGAAATTTTCGAACTGTGGCCCCCAAACTTTCATTATTTTTGAGATATTGTTCAATAATGAAAACACGTTGTTGTATCGTGTAACGCTCCATTTTTACTAACCCCAAACTCTCCGCTATCAAATTGTTTTTCTTTCAGGGTTGCCAACAATTTACAACACAAATGGCGGCAAATTCAAATCTTGCGTTAATTTTGGGACACCCTTTACAACCGGTTTATAACCAAAAACCGTTATAAAAATAAAGTTCTCGATTTCGGTTAGCCGTTGACCAATTTTTTTTCGGTCCGAGCCCTGTTTAAAAGGGAAATTACCGTGCACTGACGGGAATCGCAGAGACATATTGGGGCAGCAAGATTTTTAGCAAAGGGCGCCTGATGTTTTTAGTTTTTTTAGGCCAGGGTGCATAAATGTTAGCGCTTGGCGCCCCTCGCGTCTCGCGCCCTCGGCACTTGACCCGTTGCCAATTCATTGCTACTGCTCTGCCGAAAGGTACAAGAAGACCCCGATTAAGAAGAAGAAAATATTTTCATCTAAAATTTAAGATGTTGGGTATGTATAAGTAATCAATTATTCGTCGCCTGAGAATTATTTTGTTCCATAAGCCATTTTGGGGCAAACTGACTTATTCATACCAAAATTCTGTTAAATATGTTCCATATCCTTCAACATAACTAAAATTTAAATTCGTTCGGTATTGACAAAGTTCTCAGTGTTAACTTTGTTCCATATCCAAAAATCTAATGATAAATTGCCGGTTTATTTGTTCCATATCCATTCATTACACGTTTTACGTTTTATTTGTTCCATATCCGAAAAATTACCTCAATTCTTGTGTTATGTTATCGTCTCCTGAGAGTTATTTTGTGCCATACGCCATTTTGGGGCATATTGACTTATTCATACCAAGATTATGTTGAAAATGTTTTATATCCTTCAACATATCTAAAATTTAAATTCGTTCGGTATTGACAAAGTTATGAGAATCAGAATGATTCTGGATTGAATTAGAATGAATTAGAAAAATGAATACTTAAAACTATGTACAAGCCTAATTTATAGAGATAACAGGAAAAGCATAATTAAGTTCCCATTAATTTGTCGTATACGCTACCGAAAGATCACTGTACCTGCAATGTACAATAAACGGTCTTGGAATACCCAAAATTATTTCCAAGAAAACAAGAATTTGGAGATTTGGGACACTAAAATATAGAACTTAAACTATATTTACAAAATGCACTGATTTAATATAAAAGAACAGCAGTTCATAACACTTGTGATGTGTTATCAAAAAGCAGCTTTATATCTTTATTTTAATAAAATACCGTTTACGCGAATTAAACAAATAATCTATTCTAAAGATAACTACTTTGTGAAATGTAGAAAAACATTTGATGAAGAATTGTTAAAATAAATTTGTTTAGAGAGTTTAGAAAAAAGCCAAAAACTGTAAAATTACCAAAAATAATGAATTGCGGCCATAAATTTACTCTAACGGATGAAAAAAAAAGGATATATTGTTGTCCATGTTAAAATATATGTATTTTATAATAAAATTTTGAAGTAGTTCTGCTATTAATTTAAATTCATAAATATTTGTTGCAAAACCAAAATAATTTACTTGTTTAGAATAACATTTCAGTTTTCATATTATTGTCTTACGACATTTTGTTACAAAAAGTGTTTATGTTAAAGTTTTTTTTTTAATAATTGTGTTTCATATACATAATTAATACATAACCAAATTAATTTACTTGTTTAGAATAAAATTTTAGTTTTTGAATTATTGTTTTACGCCATTTTGTTACGAGAATCTTAAAATGTTTATGTTAAAATTTTATTTTTGTTTAAATAATTGTGTTCAGTTTACATAATACTTAACCAAAATAATTTACTTGTTTAGAATAATATTTTAGTTTTTATATTATTTTTTACGACATTTTGTTGCAGAATGTTAAAATGTTTATGTTAAAGTTTAATTTTTTTTAAATAATATACATAACCAAATGAATTTACTTGTTTTATTGTTTTACGGCATTTTGTTACGAGATTGTTAAAATGTTTATTTTACAGTTTAAATAAAATATGTTTTATAATTGTATTTTACATAATTTGACATTTCGTAAAAACAAAAATCAAAGCCAAATTTTCGTAAAATTTTTCCTAACAATTTGGTTATACTTATTTAAATTATTTCATTTAAATAAAATCAACTTTTCATTTAAAAACTATAAAAATACCATGCACATGGAACAAACTTCTACAAAAATGTGCTAAGCAGTTTAGGAGATTGTTCCATATCCATTTTCAAATTGGTAGTCTCAAAATTTTATTAAAATTTCATAATTTTGAATTCATTAATTAGATACTGTATTACTTTCAAGTTCTTTCAGAAAAATTAAACGAATAAATATTTTTCATAACAGAGTAATAAAAACAGAAATTTAAAGTCGATTTACTCAAAACTAACTAAATGGCGTATGGAACAAAACAACTCTAAGGCGACGTATTTTCGTCGGTTTATCTTTGACTGTAAAAGTATTAGGACATCATTTTTTACAGGTTGTTGTAAGCAGATGTGTTAACTGACATTTCTCACAAAAGCTTTTGAAAGTTATTTTATAGCGGTTGTAGTCATAGTTCATATTTTACTTTTTAAAAATATGTAAACTTACAACATAAAATCATAGAAAGCATTCTACCACAAAAGCTTCACAAATGAACTGCTAATTGCTTCCTCCACAATGCTTTTGTATTTATTTAACAAAATTCATGCTTCATTACTATACGTCAAAGTAAAAACCAGCATTGCACAGGTTACAGATAGAAAACAAGTGCTCCCTACTATAAATTAATGCAAGAAACGTTCTTAGAAACAAACATAATTAGAACTTTCTGCGCCATGCGGTATTCTTACAAGATACTCTACGTTGTATAACCAACTACTACCACCACAACGTAGACATATAATTATCAAATAAATTTGAATATATGTGTGTTTAGTTATAATTAAATTTGTATTTCCATAAATTTCCAAACATAAACCATTTACCGACAATAATATATTGTAAAACAAAGATTTGCAATAATTTTTATACATTTTACACTAAACGTTTTAGATTGAAATTAGCAGCGTTAATTCTGTATACATCGGAAATAAAGCGCTGCGTTACTTTTTTACAAACTAATTAGATAGATGAAACGGTGCATACGTAGAAAGATTTAAAAAATGAAGCTTATGTTACAGCAAATTAACGCTAATGCTACATTTTTAGGTCTAATAAAACATGCAAAGCGCTAATGGTTTCCTCTGCTTAACGTTTATCAAAGATTTCCACGAAGTTGTTTTAATCAGATCAAAGCTTTTCTAGATTCCACAAATCCGGTTAATTTCCTTTTCTTGCCTAAGACCTCCGAACGGTTTGTAGGAACTTAATGTTTTTTGAGGTGATTTAGCAGAAATTTACATCTCCTGCTAGTACCGTATCTACATCCTCTTTTGAAGTAGAATATGCGCAACTAACAAACAACAAGATTAAATATAATTTCATATAATTCTTCTTAACTAAATGGGGTTGTTATTTCAAAAATGTATGAAATTATATGTTAAATAGTACCAGAAAAAAAGGGTTTTAATGGCTGTGTTTAATTTTGGAAGGGTATAGAAATATTGAATAGTAACTTGTCAATTATAAAATTCTGAAATCTGCTTCTAGACAAAACAGTTCAACATTTTTTTTGTATCAAGATAATAAATATGACTACACTCTTACAAACAATTAAAATTGTACAAGCATATTACTAGATTTCAATTCCATTTACTTTTAAATGGATTACTTTGGAAAAAAGTACTATTTGTTCTCATTTTAAGTATCAATAACGAATTGGAACTCGTCTCTGATTGAAACTTGCACTTAACTTCTCTTTTTATGATAAGCAATATGAGTCAAAAACTAGATGCAGTCTTGTCCCAGTAGTCTCAGTAAATGTTCTATAAAAAGGCTGTTTGCTTAAGATAAAACCAATAATTAATTACTCTGCTGGTGCTTTTACAGCAAACTAAACCAATAATAATCTTGGGATCAAGTTAATGCGACGGGTTAACGAAACAGCCCTAGAAATAAGTCATACTTTTTTTTAACACACTACAACAAAAGTTTTATATTTTTTATTTGATTTTAAGTAGATTCAAGTGAAATTTATTTTAAAAAAGCGCTTTTTACATTATCACTGGATCTATAATATACAGGGTTCTCGTTTTTCGAGGGTCACTATGGGGATCTCGTAAACGGTAAGAGTTACGACTTCGGTTAACTTAGGGCAAAGTTGTATATTTAGGTGCTTAATAATTTGACGCAAACTTATCTAACTTTTTTAGTTTTTGAGATATAGGGGAAAAAGTAAATAAGTGGATTTTTGTTTTTTGCCCGTAACTTTTTCATTTGATGTCGAATTTCATTTCTGTAAAAGCTATTTATGGCCACTTTTTGCAAGGAATCACAATCCCCAATTATATTTTCCATGCGACGTTTCGTTTTTTTTTTAACCATCATCAGGTACATTTTTTCTTATGGACGCTATATCTGATTTTAACGCCAATTTGTAGAGCATTTTATTCTGAATTCGATAACAGCACTTAGCAGTAGTTGAAACAATCGTTGTTACAAAAGGCATAAACAAATACTCCTATTTTATTTTGAAAAATTCCTAATCGGCATGGTAAATCATTGTCTTTGTTCCTTTTTCCTTGGAAGCTGTAAGGTGGTGCTGTATACTAAATTTGGTTTAAATATACCTACTGGTTGAGAAACGGTTAAAAATTATCAATATTATTTCGAAAATTTCAACATCCTGTATTTTTAAAATGAAGCGTTTATGCTACTATAACGAAATGAAATTTTAACAAAATATTAATGAAGTTTTTCCAACAAACAGAACTTAGATATTCCTAACGGTTAAAGAGATACGCCATTTTAAATAAAAATATTTGTGGCGTCGCAACGTGTAAACCTTTGTACACTTTGAATCGCATTATCGGGAAATGTTTAGGTTATTAATGAAATTATATAAAACTAATAGCAGTTGATCAACCCAAATTTGTAAAGTCCATGTTACAGTCAAAACGCAATTCAAATATCTAAATCCTTTTTTAAGATGTAACCCAATAATACAACCAGATTTTCTGAAACACATTTTTTTTTTAAATAAACCAGCAACAAAGTTATTAATAAATAAATTTCAGATATATTTATTAAAAACTGTGCACAATAAGTACATTTTTAGTTTATTATTTTGCAAACCACATCAAAACACCTACCTCATCAAGCACCCTGTATACAAAAATATAAAAATACCTTTTTCCAAAAGCAATATACTGAAGTTTTATCATAAATTGTTCGTAAAGTATAACTCCTATTCATATCCTTTACAAACAGATGTTGAATTGAATGCGCCCTTTTTAAATAAAGAAGTATTTCGGGCAAAGAAATGTTTGGAAAAGTTTGCACAACTACGAAAACCGATAAGTCAAAAGTTATACGCGTTAGATCTGACCGTAAAAGACTTCCTCTAATATAGCTGCCAACACCTTTATTGTATATCTGCCAATTTATTTATTGTTGGCACCTTTTCTTAGTCGGAAAGATGCATTGCTGAAGCAACAGTTTCCAGCAATTAAATTGTCAATTCGTTCCGTATCATTTCAAGAGTGATTTATCCCGCATATTCGTCTGTGTCAGTCTTAGCTGCATAAATTTAGACACAAACCGTTTCACTCAACTTAAAAATTATTTTAAGTCGTACGGTATTGTTTGAAATTATTCAAAATTATTTTAAATACAGATTGTTTAACGAATTTAAAACTTAGCTTAGTGAAGCTTTTGTATAATTGATTTATGAGATAAATATGCAAATTCGGTTGTCCCGCTTCATTTAATAAATTGAATTCGGAATTAGAAGACACTGGTATAGTTTCAGGAAAACAATTTGCTGTTGGTCCAAGCATTGACAAAGAATCTGATAAAGTGATGAATTGTTTTAATTTAATTAAAATGTTATTTAAAATAGTTCAGGAAGAATTAAAACACTGAAATAATATCTAAAAAAAGTTTTTCAGCTCATTTTTAAATTTTAAAAACTTCTGTTTACACAATTATGGTTCAGAAAAAATAAACTAAAAACTTAAATTAACAGTCAAATTTACATACATAAAAAGAAAAACAGGAAGTGAATATTGTGCAATGTCACCTCCAACTCGTGCAACATTCAACTGCAACTACTCATGCTGCCAATAAGGCACTGTAAGTAGTTTTAAGGAAGTTGACCCATTTATCTTGCAAAGCAATTTAACACGGACTACATTACTCTGGAAATGGCTTGCAAGTATGTTTCCAACATGGCCAGTAAAATTTAAGTTAAAACGTATAGTTGACTAGTCAATGATTCTATCTCTAAATGCTTTTAAAAGACCTTATTTTGCTTGAGCGACATTCTAAATTCATAAATCTGAAACAAAAATTTTCTACATAAGTACACCAACTCGTTTCTGGCGTACATCGAGGCAATTTTCTAGTGTTCCTTGTATTCTTTGCCGTTTACCTCTGTTTTAAACCACGACGGCATTTGTTTTTTAATGGCACTGCTATTCAAGCACTAACGCGATAACATCATTGTTTTTATTTTACAAGAAACTCAAAAAATATTAAATTATTCACAAAAAGTTAGATCGTCTTCAATCAGGCTGAACAACTGAGAGCTCAATTTAGATAGAATATCGTTATAAACACTTAAGTCGTTTTTTTAAGAACATATCGAAAAATTAAAGCACATGGGTGCAAACTACTTAAACCAGTTATTAAAGGCTTAAATAATTATTATAAACTCTCAAATAATTTTATTTAAGATTTTAAATGTTCACGTAAAATCGAACTTCAAGCAAGTCAAATGTGATTCTCATCTTAAAACAATTGGAAAACCCTGACCTAAGATGATATAGGTACATGTACTTCCACTGAAACTGCTATTGTTTGAAAAAAAGATTCTCCTACATTGCTAAAGTACGGGGTGATTCAGTCTGACTGTTGCACCCCTATAACTTTGTTATTTTAAAAAGAAAACCCTACAAATCTTATATCTTTGTAAATCGTAGAAAATTCTCTATCGAATGACGTTCAAATGTTGTTTTTACGATGAAATATGCCAGACTGGCGATAGTCAACTTTATTATTTAAATAACAGAACCGTTTATTATTGATTCTGATTGAGAATTAAATTCTAAATCCAATAGTGCATTAAAAAATTTTTAAACCGAGCTCGGTGGCTGGTTGGTATGCAACCTTCCGAGTTAATCGGGAGGTCGTGGGTTCGAATCCCACGGCCGTCTGTCATCGTAGAGGTTTCAGGTGGTTCCCTCTACCTACTATAGGCAAATGCTGTGACAGTACTTCCACCTACCCTTACCTTACCCACCCTTTCCTTGTTCCCCACCCACCCTTTCCTTGTTCCCCGTCCCCTCCTCCCGGACGCTAGTGACCCCAGATGTCGAAGCGTCCTTAAACACTCAATAAAAAAAAAGGTTTTAAGAAAAATCAGTTTAAAATTTATTTGAAATTTTTCACCAAATCGTTGTATTTGATTATACAAAACACGATTGCTGTAGTAATTGACATTTTATAACTTGTCCAAACGAACAAAAGTGGAATTGGTCAAAAAGGTAGTAACTCCGGCACTTTTATACGGAAGTGAAACAAGGACACTTACAAATAAAAATAGTCGAGTGAATGCAACAGAAATGAGATTACTAAGAAAAATCCAAGGAAAAACAAAAAACAATAGAACCAGAAACGAAACATGTGGAGAACAATATTGAAGATAAAATCAGTTGAAACAAAAATACAAGAGAGACAGGGGATGGTTGGGTCCACATATATAGGATGAAAGAAGAAAGGTTCACCAGAAAAGCATATAAAGCAAGATCACAAGGAAAAAACAAAAGAGATAGACTGAAAAAAACCTGGCAAGACGAAGTTAAAAAAGCTACAACGGATAGAAACCAAATGGAAAGACATGAAGAATCTAGCACAACACAAAAAAAAAACATGAAAAAAGTCAGCACAACACAACTCAACAGTCCTACACCTAACAGTAGAAGGACTCATGACTTAATAAATAATGCTTATTTTTTAATACACTATTGGATTTAGAATTTAATTTTTTATTACAATCAATGAAAAACACAATGTAATTTAAAAAAAAGACCTTTGAACGTCAACCGACAAAAACAATATTCACGATTTACAAAAATATAAGGTTTTTAGGGGTTTCCTCTTAAAATAACAAAGTCATAGGGGTGCGACAGTCAAACTGAATCACCCTGTATACTGTTTAAACAGGCAGTAATATACTGGTTATACTTTATTCACAATAAACCAACATGTTTAAACAAGCTCGTAGGATAAAAAAGCATTTTGCATTTCATTCTCTTTACTTCAAGTAAATATAATTGAATTTCAACACAATAAAAATTAGTGCTGATCTCTATTCGGCCCCATTTCAATTAAAGTGGTTTTAGGCAAAATATATGTAGTAGAATTAATCGGCGATGAAATGGCAATTCGGGATTATACAAGTTTGTTCAAAGCAACCTCCTGTTGTGCCATCTGACACGTTTACCAGGAGCATCTGAACTCATTTTAAGATCAACTGAGATTAAATGGCAATTTCGCAACGAGCCTTATATAACAAACCAATCATCAATACATGATATACAATATCGCCTTTATTAACTAGACTCCTGTTGTATTAATTTGTATCCATGTATTATTGATAAGCTTCGGGGATTTGATCCTGGAAATCCTAGTGCATCTGTCACGTACTGGATTTTCTTCCAGCAAACTTCAACTTTCACAACATTTTCAGCTTCTAATAACATTTGACACTGCGATGAAGCCTCTAGTTTAACGTTACAACAGAATATAATTACAATATAAGTTGGGTAAAAATTGTAATAAAAACGACAATATTTAAGGTGATAAACCTTAGAAAATTGGTATCATTATATAAAATTTTCAGGTACATGATAACAACATAAAATTTAAAACGTCTCTTAAGGCGTATTTCCAAAATTAACAACGAATAGCTTATTTGATTAATTTTCACATTATATTTAACTGTGTATGACAAAAAATTAATATTTACTCCCGATTCATTTATCAAAGAGGTAATATCGTTAAAAGAACTGCAAAATTGTAAACCTGCTGGAAAACAACTTAATCTGATTAATTATTAATTTTCACCCCTTCTTTTGATAACTTTTTGAAATACTAAATTATATTATAAGTTGTTTGATTACTTAAGTGATTAATTTATTCATAATAATAAGCTTGAAGAAAAGTTAAAATTGAAGTTTTATCCTATTATATGCATGTGTTCTGCGCCCTAAAAAAGCAAAAGCATCTAGCAATTTCTTGTCTATAAAGTTTTAAGCCCTTTGTTTTCTTATGAAATGTGTAAAAAAATGTTATTCCACAGGAATCTGTACACAACATAACTTATAAAAATGCCCCTAGGCTTTTTTTAACCCTTTCGTCCCGAGTGGTACACATATGTACCACACATGTTTTAAAACACCTGAAAGCCAAATTAAACGTTTTAGAGATGCGAGAATTGTACCATGCCGTTATTTAGACTTGCAGTTATGTGTCTCGATGTAAATATACTGCAGATTTTGACAAAAAAATAATACTTGCAGGTTTTATTACGTTATTTGGTACCTGATGGAACACATACGTACCACACTAAAACCCTGTTTGGTACATATGTGTACCAACAGGGTTTTAGTGTGGTACGTATGTGTACCATCAGGTACCAAATAACGTAAAAAAAAGTATGGTACACAGCCGCAACAAATAATTTCATTTTTAGTCGCGAAATACTATAAGTTGACACTAAACTGACAAAATTATATCCAATTTTTGATCCAAAAGACATTATTTATATTCAGGGACGAAAGGGTTAAAATGCTTTTAGCTGATTCCGAGATAGTTTCTTAGACAATGCTTTTCTTCTGGGTTTAGAACATTGGTATTAGCATCACATAAATGAGAACAGGTTCCTTTGATGCTAATGAAATTGTATTTATGTGTTGGACTAATTAACCTTAAAATGTAAACACCTTCTAACTTTGAAATCATTTGCAAGTGGCGTAAAACTTCACACAAACGTTATTTATGGCTTGAATAATGATTATCAGCCCTTAACTGAAAATAGGATTTTGTATTAGGTTTTTTTTTAGTGTCTTTTCTCTGGGGCACAATACCTTCGGAGCACTAAAACTGTGAAGCCTGACATAAAGGAGAAGAAAAGGAGGAACCCACACAACATTAGTCAAAAAAGGTCTCCCAAAATTTGTGAGTAGGTATTATTAAATTGGCAGTTAAATTATAACTAGTCACTGTACTTTTTCTTCTTAGTTTCTCCTGGAGCATCATAAACTTTGGAACACCAAAATGTACAGCATGAAGTAATAGGAAACGTCCACACAACATTAGCCAGAACTATTCTCCAAAAAAATTCCTATCTACCTATAGAACAATCCGGCATTGTAAATAAAGAAGTTCCGTTTTTTATCAAATTTGCAGTTAAATTTGTTTCCACCTGTTAATGAGTTTTTCCTTTACAGTTTCTTCTGTTTGGAATACCAATTTGGAGTACCAAAACTGTGAAGCAGTAAAAGGAGGAATCCACATATCAATATCACGTCAGCGTAAGCCACAACTTGACTTCCAAAATGTGTAAGTATATTTAAAAAAAAACTGTAAAAGACATGCTTTGTAAATGCTCCATTAAATTAAAGAAACTTGGCAATTATTGCAGATTCAACAAAAAAGTATTTTGTTTTAATTTGCATTGAAGGTTGTTTCCACTGGTTAATAAGTTTTTTCTTTTCAGTTTCTTCTTCTTGGAATGCTACAAACTTTGACCACCACCGAGGATGCATCAGTTTTTGTGGATACAGCTTAACACCCAGCTTTAATTGGCAATGGAGTCATTAACGACATAATTAGTTAATTTACTCGTATTTTCAAATACAGTCAAATTTTGGTATTTTCAATTTAATTGAGCCATTTATTATATGTATAAATTGGTTCAAAACCAGTAATACTTATGTAATTTACGGAAATGTTATGCTCCACAGCTCAATATTAAGTATACAGGGTGACACAGATTAGATTCTTAGCGAGAGGATCTTGCTTATTGTAAGATATACAAGTTTGCTTAAATTAGATAAAGCATTTTTAAGTATGAGAGGAGCTACAATATACAGGGTGTCCCAGTTAACTTGAACAGCATGGGGATCTCGTAAACGGTAAGAGATACAGAGTTGGTTAAATGAGTGAGAATGATCTATGATTTAAGAGCAACTATTCTGTGGAAAAAACATCTTTAAAAAAATCCAGTTTTTGCGCTATTCGTAAAAAACAAAAAAAAATGACGTTTTCGGTTTTTGCTTGTAACTTGCTTATTTAAAATCATACCCAAAATATTTTTCGACATTATTAGGACACTTTTTGCGTAGAATTGAAATTAGTTAATACATTTTACCTATCTTCATTTGTTTTTGTTATTTTAACATCAACTTTCTTATTTTAAATACGGGTTGTGGTTGGCTATGACACCATTAAAAAGAGATTTTTTTCTCGTTTCATTGATGTATGGATTGTAAGGTTTATTTTTAAAAATAAGCAAGTTTTAGCAATATTATTGTAGTTTTAAGTTTAATCAAAGTGGCCATTGGAAAACAAAACAAAACAAAACAAAACAAAACATCACATAAATAAACTAGTTGTACTTAATTTAACACAAAGAAACATAAATAATTTAAGATATTTTCAAATTACATAATAATTTATGATTTTTCAGTTACTTTTACTATTAAATCTAAATTATAACATGCGTTGAATGTGTAGCCCACTCTCCATGGGCAATGCAAATTTGAGATCTGCTTTTTGTAGATAATAATGTTTTCCGAAGCATATTTCTTTTTATTTAATAAATATTTGTTAAACTAGCCAATCTTAATTTTGTAATTGCGTCAACTGTCTTTTTATGATTAGCTGTTTTAAGAACATTTCAGAAAGTAATATGCTTAGGAAAACATTGTTATCTACAAAGTGCAGATCTCAAATTTGCATTGCCAATGGACATCTTTGAACGCATGGTATAATTTAGATTTTAATAGTAATAGTAATTGAAATACGACCCGTATTTAAAATAAAAAAGTTGATGTTAAAATAACAAAAACAAATGAAGATAGGTAAAATGTATTAACTAATTCTACGCAAAAAAGTGTCCTAATAATGTCGAAAAATATTTTGGGTATGATTTTAAATAAGCAAGTTATAAGCAAAAATCGAAAACGTCATTTTTTTGTTTTTTACGAATAGCGCAAAAACTGTAAATTTTTTTCGAGATGTTTTTTCCACAGAATAGTTGCTCTTAAATCATAGATCATTCTCACCCATTTAACCACCTCTGTATCTCTTACCGTTTACGAGATTCCCATGCTGTTCACATTAACTGGGACACCCTGTATTTTTAAAAGTACAAAATTCCTCGTACTTCAGATTTTATAGCAAAAAATATGAAAATGTTAAATTTTATTTTTCTCACATAAGTTTTTCTCTTAACCATTAGATCAATTTTCTGCTTTCTTAAAGTACTTTTTTTGTGTAAAATGTAACAATTATTTTAGATTTTGTTATCACTTTTCATTTTGGAAATATTACCCATAATTTATTTATTTTTAATATGCCGTCAAGTTAGCTTCGAAATAGTTAACAGTTTTTTTTTTCATTTCATGGAATATCACTGGCTACATATATTTTAATAAATAGCTCAGAAAATCAAGCAACACCGTAAAGTTAATCTAATTTAAGCAAACCTCTTTTATAATAAGCGAAATCCATATGCTGAAAATGTTATTCGGGATACATTATAGAGATTTTTATTCTGTTGAAAATTTAATTTATCTTGTAAATATATATTTAAAAAAAATGAAGTGTATATGAAAAAAATTCTGTTTTTATAATTTATGATCTGTACTTATAGGTTATTAGTAAAATTGTTTATTACTATAAATTAAGGACTGTATGCTTTTGTTTAAGCGCACTTTCAGATGTTAAAATTATAATAGTTGTGTTTAAGTTATTGTTCATAAGTTATTACTAAAACACTAGATTATGCATGATATCTAATTGTATCATAAAACGAAAATTATCAATTGTGGCTTTACTCAAAAATTGTAATTTCTTTACATTTATATTAACATTTATTAAAATAATAAAAATATCACAATATTTTGTGTTTTTATTTCATCATCTGCAACACAAGTAACAAGAAAAAAATTAACTCAAAACTACAGAAAACTGTTTAAAAATGTTAGTTTACCTATTCACCACCAGGGAACTAGCCTCCTTTTGTGAATCACAAACATCTCATGCAACTCCTGTGATCCTAATACTTTTGTCCAATTTTTGGATCAAAATTTACAAGTTTTAATGATTTCTGTAACAGCAGATTTTAAACCTCTTCTCGCATCTGTGATCCTGGTACTTAAACTCAGAAAATGTATTTGCAATTTTCGGATGAAAAATTTGATTTAAGTATCAGGATCACAGGAGTGTGAAGAGATCGTTTGTGACGGCAAAGTCGATGTATGCCGTTTTGATAATTTTAGTACGAACATTTTGGTTTGAAGTATTAGGATCACATGAGTTGCATGGGATCGTTTTTGACGTCTCATATAAGGCCCTCTGGGAAGATTTAAACTAGAATATGAGTTTATGCGCCATTTGCGCGTCAAGATAAATATTAAAGATGTTAAAGGAATGACAAATAAAACGAATAAGAATGGAACAATTCAATTTATTTATAGACATCAAACATTAAATTGTGTACACATTTATTTACACAATATAGTGTTTTATTAAAAAATTAGAGCATACTGAGATATTTTAAATATAGATACATTCAACAGGATTGACTGCTTCTGGTGAAAAGGAACCTGTTGTACAGACTGCTGCGCAGGGACACTGAAGATTAAATGAAAATGTTAGAACAATACATATTTCTGGTAGCTAATCGATTACAAACAACATTAATAACCCTATTAACTATTTATGGCTTAGATGATAATTATTAGCCCTCAAAAAACTAAATTAAAAAATTATCATGAAAAACGGTAAAAATAGCAAATGCACTGTTTGTACTGTTTTTAAGGCAAATTTTTTTTTTAAACAAAAGCTATGGCTTCAAACTTCACACACGGTAGAAATAAACGTTATTGCCCTAATAATAATTATTATTATTAACCCTTAAAATAATTGGGATTTTGAAATGTATTGTTTATTTTCAATTTTTCCTCGCGTCTTTGCGTAAAAAAAAATACAACTGTTTCATCAATACTGAAAATTCTTCACACCTAAATTACTTTCTACATGCTCGCTCGATACAAAAAGAATATAATTTATATAAAACAGATTTGTCCATGTCAATCGATTGTGCTAAACAGTAGCGGACTGGGAAATTCAACCGGCCCGGGAAAAACCAGCTAGACCGGCTCCCAAAAAAAGAATGACCCAAAAAAATTTAATTTTAAAATGTTGTCATATTTAGATAAAAATAAAATTATTTCTAAAAAAATTCCATGTTCAGTCTCATTATGCTCTAATGAAAGTGAATTAGTAGATTTCTGTGAGCCCGAAAAGCTAAACCCCTTTTTCCAATTAGTTTTACATCTATAATTCTTTCCAATACTTGCTTGCGTTCAAGAGCATTTTTTTTTGACGTAAGCTACCTTCATTTGAGAATATTAAACCATAAATATCTTTACTTTTAAGTTTAAGCATACCTATGCCTATAAACACAATTTTCATGGATCTTATTATTTTTATGTTCTTTAACACGTTGCAGAGTATGCTTCCAGTTTTTCATTCCATCATTTACAAACGAACATTCGTTCTTATCACTGTATGCCAAGCACACGGAACAAAATAGAGATTCTTTTGCTAAACAATTGATAATCATCGTCTGCTTATTTTATCATCTCTGTAAAATATAACATTTGGCTTAAATGGCCAATAAGTTATATCACCAATAGTTGGCTGACAAGGATGTTTGTTAAAAAAATACTCAAAATTTTGACTTGTTGGTTTTGTGAAACAACTAGCTGATAAGCATTCAAAATATTTGTTACTTGGTAAGTTAGACTTGAACATGAAGACTTTGCGTTGATAATCGACGTTTCAATTTTGTCCGTTTCAATGGGGCAGATTAGATTGTCATCTTTTGTCGAATTTGATGAATGCTATTCTTGATCAATGATTTTTCAACATCAGGTGCACTAACTTTAGAAGCTAAAGCAAACAAATCACTTAACTTGAATTTTTTTTAGCAACTTCGTGAAGTACTTTTAGCCTTTTCTCTCTCTCTTTATGAGCACCTTTACTTTTTATCCAGTTTTCCTTGATTAAAACCTATAACAAACTTTGATTTTTTCCCTACACAATCTCATAGCCAACGCGATCACAAGTATGACAAGTATCACAAGTATGACCTTTTGAAAGGACCTTTTTCAGACGGCCGTGGATGATATCAAAAAGTGTTTTATTTACACTTTCTTTACATCGTTGGATGCGCCAGTCTTTTAGCTACATTTTAAACACCGAATCAAAATTTTCGGTTCGCTTATAACGGAGTTACGATTTTTTTCGTAGACCGAGATGTTTTTATTTTTGCGAGCGAACTCTTGGCATATTGCCGGACCTTTTTCAGACGGCCGTGGATGATATCAAAAAGTGTTTTATCTGAACTTTCTTTACATCGTTGGATGCGCCAGTCTTTTAGCTACGTTTTAAACACCGAATCAAAATTTTCGGTCCGCTAATAACGGAGTTACGAATTTTTTCGTAGACCGAGATGTTTTTATTTTTGCGAGCGAACACTTGGCATATTGCCGGACCTTTTTCAGACGTCCATGGATGATATCAAAATGTGTTTTATTTGCACTTTCTTTACATCGTTGGATGCGCCAGTCTTTTAGCTACATTTTAAACACCGAATCAAAATTTTCGGCACGCTAATAACGGAGTTACGAATTTTTTTGTAGACCGAGATGTTTTTATTTTTGCGAGCGAACTCTTGGCATATTGCCGGACCTTTTTCAGACGGCCGTGGATGATATCAAAAAGTGTTTTATTTGCACTTTCTTTACATCGTTGGATGCGCCAGTCTTTTAGCTACGTTTTAAACACCGAATCAAAATTTTCGGTCCGCTAATAACGGAGTTACGAATTTTTTTGTAGACCGAAATGTTTTTATTTTTGCGAGCGAACTGTCGGCATATTGCCGGACCTTTTTCAGACGGCCGTGGATGATATCAAAAAGTGTTTTATTTGCACTTTCTTTACATCGTTGGATGCGCCAGTTTTTTAGCTACATTTTAAACACCGAATCAAAATTTTCGGTCCGCTAATAACGGAGTTACGAATTTTTTCGTAGACCGAGATGTTTTTATTTTTGCGAGCGAACACTTGGCATATTGCCGGACCTTTTTCAGACGTCCATGGATGATATCAAAATGTGTTTTATTTGCACTTTCTTTACATCGTTGGATGCGCCAGTCTTTTAGCTACATTTTAAACA
Organism: Elmis aenea; assembly: GCA_947652605.1. Lineage (NCBI taxonomy): Eukaryota > Metazoa > Arthropoda > Insecta > Coleoptera > Elmidae > Elmis > Elmis aenea. The sequence goes on along the minus strand of OX393579.1, from coordinate 45,008,714 downwards.
CCGAATCAAAATTTTCGGCACGCTAATAACGGAGTTACGAATTTTTTTGTAGACCGAGATGTTTTTATTTTTGCGAGCGAACTCTTGGCATATTGCCGGACCTTTTTCAGACGGCCGTGGATGATATCAAAAAGTGTTTTATTTGCACTTTCTTTACATCGTTGGATGCGCCAGTCTTTTAGCTACATTTTGAACACCGAACATCAAGTGCACTAACTTTAGAAGTTAGGGCAAACATATCGTGGCCCCAGAGCAACCGGCCCACCGGGTCCCGCCGGCCCTGTCCGCCACTGGTGCTAAACAACAGGAAATAAACTAAAAAGCGACTATCAATCATCGTCTCGTGCAGAAATTAATCACTAGTGTACAATTAACAAAAAATATATAATTACCGAGGCATCCCTCGTCTACGTATTTCCTCTGAATTAGGGGTGTTTTTATTGGCACATTTCAAGGCGTTAATTCTCAATCGATCAGGCGTGGAAACTTTTTGTTGGTTTATCTTCTAACTTATACAGATAAATATTATTTAGAAAAATAAATGTTTCACAAATAAAGTGTAACACGAACAAAATATGAAAAAGAAAAAGAAAACTTTTTCCAGCAATTCAACAAATATTATTTCAGAATTACATTTTAAATCTTCATGGAATATTTTAAACGAAAATGTCAGGGAAACTTTCAAAAAATTAAACGAAAATGAACAATCTACTGATGATGAAGTTTAAAATGATAAAAATGCGATTTCATCCTTACTCCAAAACTTGCAAAAATTGCCCTATTTGTTGTCATAATATATTGTAACGTTTTATTAAAAAACCAAACGAAATAAAAAGTACACTCTAAAAACGGATTTACTATTTACAATAGACTAAAATACAATTGTCATTAACATACACTAAACATTTATTTATTTATAAATATACACTAAACACTTATTTAGGGGCGGATCTACGTAGGGACTAATAGGGCTTAAGCCCTGGGCCCCAAAGTGTCAAGGGCCCACAAAATTGAATTATTATTATAAATGTTTAATACTTTTTCATTAACAATGAGCACTTATCGTATAGTAAAAAATATTATTCCGATATAACATGTTGTGGCGTTTATTATATGCATGGTCAAGCAAACAATATTTTCTATCTTTGTCTGTGAATGGAGTTTTTTAACGTTAAAATTTATTAAAAGCAGACTAAGAACAAGTATCTCGCAAGAAAATCTAGAAGCCTTTATGTTAATGTCAGTGTAGAAGGATATTTGAAATGAAATAGATTCTGATGATGTCATTAATATTGTTGCTCAACAGAGTAAACTTCTAAATGAAAAATTAATGTTGTTGTCTTGTGGTTATTGTAATTTTTTGTCATTATCGTATTTTCAATATATTTAAATATACGTAGAAAACAAGACACCTTTTTATTTATGGGCTGGGCCGGTAACAATTTTTCCACAAAAATTTTGGGACCAATCCGCCCCTGCCCAAAACCTCCGTTTCCGTCTTCTATTTTTTAACACCACTCAAACACCACAGTCAATGCGATATTTCTCCTTTGAACGTCCTTCTTATGTAAAGAAAAATTAACAGAACCTTGCACTGCAGCTAAAAGTGTGCAACTTGCAGGCGCTCCATTGGATTAAGATTCACCAAAAAAAGCGTGCATGATTCAGCTTTACACGCACGTTCGTTCGCGTGCATTTTTCAGTTGGTATGCGTTCCTGCGCGAAAGAATGTGCATGCATTTTTGTAACAAACTCTAATCGGGCGCGAATACTCGTACGGTTTTACCCACGCGTAAAAGCGTACGCTCTATCGCGCAGGAAAGCGTCTGCATGTAAAGGCGACTAATAACAGAATTGTTACATGGCGCATTATTTTAATAACACGGCTCTTTTCTTCGGTTTTCGTAAAAAAAAAATTAATCTAAAATTATCAAAACGGTTGTGTCTCACGAGTCCGGGCAAAAAAGTCAAAATCGCTAATGTGCCCGGGCTAAGGTAACTACTAACGGTCAAGAGGACATTAAACGTTTCCGAGATATCGGAAGCGATGATGGAAGAGGTCATAAGAGGGCGAACGGCCTTGGTTCATCGTGAAATCGGGTGTGAAAAAAGATAATGGGGCTCTGCAAGACCAAGTTATACTACTACTGTTATTACATTAGTATGTAAATAGGTTTTCTTTGATATTCCCTATCGGGTGGTGTTAATATAATAATAATGTTACACAACTTATGATTGATGTGTCTGACGAAGGGTTAAACCCAATCCTTGACGAGTCCCACCGGAGTCGAAGGCTTACGTTGTATTCACAGAATTTCCTGGAAGAGCGGCTTTTTGAGATATAAACACAAACAATTCTTATTGTTACTCTTGTGCAATTACTTTTCATGATTGGGAACCCTAAATCGAGAGAAGTTGAATAGCTGTAAAACCCCAAATCTCTCTGCTTCAATAGCCTATTAAAAAATCTATCAATCGCACATTGGTCAGTGCAGTGAGTCCACCGAATCAATCATGTTAATTTTAACACGTTTACTGCCACTGACTCGAGGTTCGAGTCATGGCGGTCGTTCATTAGGAGCCAATGACTAGACATTTGAGTCACGGACATATCTGTACTAAATGTTCCAGTATTTTGTTGGCCGTTGTGAGCCTACTTTACGGTTTTACTGGCTGGCTTGTAGGGAAAGGTGAACCTCAACTTTTCCTGGTGTCGGTTTTTAAAATTTGTTTTGGTAAGCAGTTACAGTTTTAATAAAATATACTAAACATTAAATATTACAATAAAACGCGTTGGCCTCTGAGGGTCGGCACAAAATTTTGGTTGGCAGTGAACGTGTTTTAAAAGATACAATTAATATCCATCATTACATAAGCAATTTATGGACAGTTCAACACTCTTAAGAGCAAGGATAAGTAAAGTTGGAGTAATTTAAAATATACAGTGCGAGGCAAGAGTATGGAATAAATTCATTAAAATCGAAAAATAATTTTTTTGAAAAAAAATCTTCGGACACGTCAATTTATTTTTAAAAAAAAACAAATTTTTTTAGTAATCAATTCTTGATCTTCATTTGTTTTTGAGTAATGGCATCTTTAACTTCTTTCTTTTTTAATGATAACTCCCATATTTTTTTCTTGGTTCTAATAGGGCTTTCAATTCTCTAAATGAAGTATAAAAATTTGGACACCTTAAGCCTCGTCCGAGCCTAGCGCAATCCATCATTTTAGCGAGCCTGCTAAATACCAACACTTGGCTGACCGGTTTTGTTGCACTCGCGAACCTGTGGTCGTATTAAACTGTTAAGAGGCAGGCTCGCTGAAATGATGGATTGCGCTAGGCTCGGCTCTCACTTTTGCTCGCAAATGTGGACGAGGCTTCTTTACATGATACAGTTTCGGTAAAAACACAATTGAGAATTAAAAAATCTTAACGAAAATTATTCAAACACTCTTGCTAAGCCGATAAAATTATCGAAGCATCTTATTATTTTTACTTGTTGAGTAAATAAAGTCACTCTCTTAAAATTTAATTTGGTACTATTGGACATTTAACAGTGACACAGCAAATAGAAATTTTAATTCTTGTTGGATGTGGGCAGAAGACTAAAATTCAAAGAGGTACGTGATTTGTTTAATGCAAAATATCCTGATCGACCTATCAACCATTATAATTTATTAGCAACAGTGTTTTTGATTAATTTTTGTTTATAATAAAATTTAGGTTTTTCAATTTTTAATTGTGTTTAGTTCGAAAATATTCTTATGCAAGGTGTCTCATTTAAAGAATAAAAGCCCTATCAGAAACAAAAAAATCTGGAGGTTACTATTTTTAAAAAATGTCGATGATTTCATTACGCGAAAAAAAATGAACATCAAGAATCGAGTCTAAAAAAAATTGACGTATCCGAAAATTTGATACAAAAAATTATTGCTTCGATTTTAATGAATTTATTCCACTTTTTTTTGCCGCGCACTGTATAATAATAAATAGTAGTTTGAGTTTAATCGATCAATTATGTATAAATAAAATATGGCCGTTTCCAGACATGATCTGCATTAAATAATTGTAATGACTATAAAAATATTGATAACAATAACAACTATGACATATGACACTTGGCTTGTATTCAAAATTTTAGAACTACTTTTTATGCACAACTTAATGTTCATTAATATGGGGATCATAAGAAATAAAAAAGTTGCTGGTCTAAATCGGACGAAACGTCTTACAACTCAATTTTGATTCTCTTCTACATATCTGATTGCCTTGAAATGTTGCATGCATACATGGTCTCCGTGACAATACACTTTAACACTTTTCTACAGTCAAAATTCAAGATGGCGGCTCCAATACGGCGCACAATTTTTGGCATAAGTATAATCCTATTTCTGTCAAATTAAATACCTATGAACTTCTCGCAACAAGCTTCAAGGAAAAATGATTTGCTTTTTTTTAATACATTTTAATAAAAGCTTGTTTTGTAAGTTTTGTTACTTTTTTTTCATGACATTTGAACCACGAATACAATAGCAAAGTTTTTTTTAGGTATAATTCAATGCCAAATTACGCAATTTTACCCCAATTTAAACAACATCGTAATTCTCAAGATAAGCGAGATCTCAGTGTTAAATCCCAAATTTGAAACACCCTGTACAGTACAGGCTGTACGTCCGTCAGACTGTTTGATTAAATAACGTCATGTAGCTAGCACTCCTGTCTACTAACCTTAGACTTCAAGGATCATCAGCGTGACATACAATCTGCAATCCATGTTAGTTGGAGCAGATACAATACATTGGAAATACACCGCTCAAATACCTAATACCTACCACCTACCTATGAACATCGAAAGCGGATGATTAGGAACGCAATAGATGTATTAAGAGCAATTCTCTGAACTGAAGAACACTCGAAATAGATAATTTCCCATTCCAACAGGTTCTAACAAGCATTAACGTTCCACCTACTCAAATATGAAGTAGAATTAGCAAGCGTGAATTTCATTCAAAACGAGTTAAAATGTCAATCTCAATTAAAATGTAATATACCTACACAAGTTTACTTACAAATCACACATTTTAAAAGTTTAAAACCTATGAAGAATTTCTTTTGCCAACAAAATTGCAAGCTATTGACGAAAAAATGGGAGTCCTGAAACACAGATCAGTAAACGAAACCAGTATTAACAAAAACAAACAACAATTAAATTGTTTTATTATTTTAACAACACTTTCATGTCCTAATTCACAAAAAAAAATTATCAAAGTATTAATCATGCGTTCAGTGAATATATAATATAATACTTTTACGTGAAGTGATGTCAAAATATACAAAGGCCATTCAATTGCACCCAAATTATGACACATACATTTGCGCACTTATTTACAGACACAAGGGCACTAAATCGATAATTAATATTAAATTGTACCAAAACTTTCACATAACGATTTTTAACGACATTAAGAAAATTTATAATCAATAATATTCAACAATAAATACAACTTATGCCTAACATATAATAAATAGCTTTGGGCACTTTTTTTTATAATTTTCTTTACAATATTATTTAAAAGGTGCTTTAAAAATCATTATGTAAGAAGTTCAATTTCAATATGGCAAATACTCTTCTTAAAACCTTACAACTTTATTCCAATTATTTAATTAAACCCTGCATTTACAACAATAAAATGATCGTAAGTCAGCTTTGCCACCGACTTGCAATTTCAGGAGCTACATATGATATTAATTTATTAATATATTACACAATAATTAGCGCTGGGACAGCGACGATTGTCTATACCAGCGGTCTCCAAAAATTTTTGGTCGCGCACCCCTTACTTTAATGTCGCAGGATTAGCGCGCACCCCAAAATAAACAATCACAAAAGTTTCATCACAAAATTTGCATAATTCTGCTGTGGAAATAGATATATTAATTTATTAAGAATTATCCCGCGCACCCCAGAAATTATCTCGCGCACCCCACTTTGGAGACCACTGATCTATACAATAATCGATAACCCTTTAAGGTGAGTTTCCATGCAGGCAGTTTGATAGTGTAACAGTGCGACTGTGTATTGAGCGAACCAATCAAAGTACAGCCAAATGTTCACGTCAGCTAAGATTTAAACGATGTCCACGTGCAATAAATCTGATTGGTTCGTTAATAAGCAGTCGCAGTTATATCGCCTGCAGGGAAACTCATCTTTATCCCTAAATCAAAACGACCCAAAATTAAAGCTAAACACACAATGAGTGCGATCACCCAGCCCGCTGTCGATATATCAACTCGCATTTAAAAGTTTTGCGACAATTCAATTTAAAAAAAATGTACAATCAGTCAAAAGTTTAAGACCAAATTTATAATCGACAGATTCACTTTACTGGCCATGTATCATTTAAAAATCTAATCAATATTTTTAAGTTTAACGATATGCACTAACTTAACTGCACTTTACTGACATAATTTATTTTTACGGAAATGTTTTGAATCCATCATAAAAAAAAAAGAAACAACCTATTGCGTTAAATCTCCCTCAGCAAGCTCTAGCGTTGAAACCATGAAATAAACTTCAAAATTTACATGTTGCAAGTGGTATAGAATGCGTATGTAAAGTCCAATAACACGTATACGCGTAAATTTTTATGAAGGACGTTGAGTATCTAATAAAAAAAACGTATTTCCCTAAATACGGCTCACCTCCCATCTAACTACTTATGCAGTGCTTCGTCTTTCGTCACGACGTTGTCGATAATTTATCATATTTTTTTCATTTCGCCAATTTCAGTTTCTGCACAAAATTTTTGTCGCAAAAATTTTCAAATACAAAACAGTAAGTGAGTAAGTGTTACAAGAACTTCAATTAATCGCTTCTTGGAGAGTGGTGTAGCTAGGTCCATCGCAGGCGGACTTTTTTGCTCCGGCACAGTTTAGTCTACCCATATACCCAAATGGGGTAAAAATTAAAATCTCGTGGCAATGAAGGAACAGTAGATATAAAAATCAGAGCTAGCACTAGCGCTGGTCCCAATAAAAAATTCACATAAAAAAGAATTCTTATCGAAGTTAGAGGATAAAACGGGCTACTTGGCCTTGCTTCACTGAAAACCCGCCCCCTCGTAACGACAGAAATTACAAGTAATAAAATTTATGATTGGGTACCACCATTCAATAAAATTATGAAACATTTCATTTATTTTAGGCATTAAATTCCAAGCAGTTTTAAAGTCTATTGCAAAAGGAATTTTTCACTTCCGTTCTATTGCAAACATTTGATTTGAGGTATAAATCACTTTCTATATTAACCAATCGTCGCATAGCGATCACATTCGTCTAATTATTTGTAAATTGATATAAACAAAAGTTTCAAACAATGGTAAGAGAACTTCCAGATCAGTGTGTAATGACGATTTTTCATTACCGGTATGTGAATACAATTATTGTTGGGAGGTTTTTAAGTACGTGATAAAAATATTGGTCGTGCGCTACTGGCCTAAGTGGGCGATAATTAGTGCAATTTGACAGGTATATAAAATCCTTTATCGTTTATACTATATTTGGAGTCGTGTCTAGACAAGGTCAAGTACCTTTGAAAAAATTCACAGTAATTTACACTTTTTGTTCATGAAAACATGCAACAAAATATAAATTTAAAGCATCAAAAACGTAATTCCGTTAATTTTTTTAAATTTTAGGCTGAAATATGGTGTTACAATCTTGGAAGTTATGTAAATGTTATGTTTATATTTATATTATTACTTTTTTGTAATTTTGCTGAATTTAATATACAGGGTGAGTCACGACGGACGCGTCGGAGTTTTATGGCGAAACGGTTTATATTTTCCAATTTCTGTCGCTGTTAGATTATGTAAGTCAATAAGGGCTACATTTAAAAAATATTTTCTAATGTACAGGCTGTTCCAAAAAAGAGTGCCATATCAAAGTTATACTTTTTCTTATGGAACACCCTGTATATTTTTACATTTTTGGATTCCTCTTTTAATTTACTTCAAAAAATGTAAAAGGTTATATGGGTCTAAAGTCAACCGTTCTCGTGAAAATTGCATTTTCATGAAAATACAGTATTTTCAAAAATTTTCCACATTTGAAAACTTTGACAAGTCTGAAGAAATTCGCTTGGAGATAAGATTGACAATAGATTATGTAACACTTTGCACCACCTACATTTTTAAAATATTATACAGGGCGTTTTTTACGCTTGGTCAAAGTTGTGAAACTTTAAACATCGATAACTCATTTTTTTTAAATACAACACCCTATATTTTTTACACCGTCTTATAGAAAATTTAATTCTCTTTCGAAAACATTAAGGCTGTTTTTCACCTAAAATTTATATTTTTCGAGATATCGCGATTTTATTGTTAATTATTAGGGCAAAGTAATATTTTCAAGTAAGCTATGAAGGTAGACAGCGGTAATTTGAAACAATTGAAAAAAAAAACAAGACACTTATAATTTTATCGTTTGACTACACACTTTTTGACATATTTTTATAGGAAAAAATGTAAAAATATACAGGGTGTTCCATAAGAAAAAGTATAACTTTGATATGGCACTCTTTTTTGGAACAGCCTGTACATTAGAAAATATTTTTTAAATGTAGCCCTTATTGACTTACATAATCTAACAGCGACAGAAATTGGAAAATACAAACTGTTTCGCCATAAAACTCCGACGCGTCCGTCGTTACTCACCCTGTATGTGTTCCTTTACCTAAATGGAAACTATTAGTGAAAGTTTTTACCCTTATTAAAAATATTTTGTGGAGGTGGAGCCGATCTGATTTAAAAAAATAAAAATCAGAATATATTCTGCCATAAGACTAATTTTGTATGATGGTAAGGTACTCTACATTATCTAACTTTGCATTAAAACACGTTTGAAAACCTAAAACTTTAAAAAATCGCCTGCGGCGCATTTTGTCTCCCCCCCCACTTTTTTGTGTCGATCTAGGAAAAATCAAAAATTGGCAAACCTTTATTGAGAGGTGCGGCACAAACTCTAACTACGCCACTGGGACCATCGTTTAAGCATTGAATTGAAAGATAAAGGAAGGAGCTTTTAATACTATACTGCAGCGTTTGAGCGGCGACGGAAATGACGACATAAATGGCCTCTGATGGCGGCCGGTTTTGACAGGTCAAACAGTCAAGAAATTTAGAGTTTTGTGTACTACAATGGTTAGCTGCAGATCTTGTAGTCTTACTACGTCCAAAAATGTTGAAGATTAAAAGGTAAGTAGACATTAATATTTTGTAGTGTAATCGTGTATTAAAAATTTGATGTGGTCTGTCAAAATGGTATGTCATATCAGTGGCGTGCACTTTTGTACAGCATATTTTTTAACGCTCATAATAAACAATGCAAATATTGATGTGCTGTCGTTTTTTTAATTCCCTTAACCACAAAACAAGAAATAAATAAGTAAATAACAGGCTCAAGTCAAAATAAACCAAATATTTACATTATTCAATACATATTTAAAAATGTTAGATACGCCTCTGAGAAGCGGAAAAATGCATCCGCCATATTGAGAGGCTAACCTGGACGCCTTAAGATCGCTAAAATGCTCCTTCCTTTATCTTTTTATTCAATGCGTTTAAGCAGAAACACGATTTAGACCAATCAAATACAAAAAAAAACCATACATTTTGCACCACTATTTTTCGTTTGCTACAAAAACAAGTCATTGGTTATTACGATTTTATATATGATAGCTTTTAATACACGCTTTTTTTTAAGACATTCGTGCAGACCACTGATAAAAATAACCACAATTTTTTTTTTAAAGAGTCTTGCATCTTGCGTATTAAAGAAACATCATTATGAACACGAACAACCAAAAAGAAATTCAAAAACCATTCTTTTAACTTGGACATTTTCTCCCTGTTTTAGATTATTTGTCTTGTATGGCTAAGACATTGAAAACAGTAAATGAATATTTCACGGTATAGCCTATAGCCGAAGATAAGACAGCTTTAGTCTAAAAATAACTCTGAATTTGTGTGAAAGAAACAAATAATAAGTGTTCAAAGACTTGTTACGACTTACTTGAAAGATTATCGGCTTTTGTAGCACCGCCAATGTTCGTTCTAAATTGTATCCAGTATTTTTCCGTTGAAGCCATAATCCCTAAACAAGTTGATCAATTCAAGTGTATTGGTGGCACTAATTTTTTTAAACTAAACTCTTTACAACACTAAGTGTAAATGTGAATCACAATAAAAAAAACATTACACTAACTTACTCCTCTAGTTTGATAATTCGATATTTTTTCAATATAGGAATTGATTTAATTATTTTAATTTACTGAATTTCAAAGAAATTTTAATTGGAATATGCACAATTCACCGCAATTTTTTAACACGATGCCAACCCTTTTTTAAGTACAAAATTGATTTTACAAGATCGAATTCGTCAATATTAAAAAATATTTTGAATTCAAATTTGTGGAATTCCTTCTGTTTTTCCTAAAACTGCACAACTTACCAACAAAAGATGATGTTAATTTTAAACTACGGCAATTCGTCGAACTACATATCAGACGAAAAACAATTGATGACTTGGAGAACAATGAAACTTGATAAAACAAAGTTTTGTATAAAACTTATTTCATTTACATTAAAAGACACAAATTAAGATGCCCACGATCGACAAATAAAGAGTAGTGGAATGTGTCAAACTTCAAAATGTACGTACAGGGTGGCCTATTGTCGATGCCCATACAGGGAGGGTATCTCGGTTATTTTAAAACTTCAACAACACTAGATTCTTCCGTAGTCCATCTAACCGAATTCTGTTGTTAGTTGTTTGGTATTATATTTTAGAAAATTATATTATCACAATAAAATATTCTTTTGACTAAATAGCAATAAGACTATAAAATTAATTAAAATTTTAAATCATTAAATTATTAAATCGATTACAAAACGTTAAGTTAATTGTGTTTATCTGACTGAATATTTTAATGTTAACGCTTACAAAATAATTAACTGTTTCTAGATATGTTCCGGACTATTTACATATTGTCGCTGGTATTAAAAGCTTAAGTAATACTTGTGGAGCAGCATCTTATCATATCTGTAGGTACTATCCGAAACCACTACTTGTATGACGACTCATCATATTTACGACGTGATAATTGCTCTTCTACGGTTCTACGTACATGTCGGCCTATCGTTTTCACTGCCACAGTTCAACCTATTGTGTTAAGAGAATCTTTCGTGGCAGAAAAAGAAGTGTGCACCCTCTACGGATGGGGTGGAATTCATAATAGTGGATACAATAAGCAACGTAGTTTATCAAAAAACCTTCTCGCTTTTCGAAACTAATCTGTGTACTAATAACGCAATTGAACAAGGAATTTGTACAGGTGACATTGGAGGTCCATTAGTTTGTAATGGGGAATTGGCTGGAATCTCAACTTGGTTTAATACACCTTGTACTAAAGGAAAACCAAATGTTTTTGCACGCGTTAAATCACATGAGGATTGGATCCGTATTAATATGTATTAAATCTGTAAACTTTTGAAGCAAATAAAAATAAAATGTTTCAACTATGTAACATTGACTTTTGAAAATTGGCAAAAATCGGTTTTTGGCTATATTTCGAAAATTAAAAAAGATATCAAAAATCTGTTAACGGCAATGAAAAAAGAAATCGAGACTACGTACTTAGTTTTGTTTTATCTCTGATAATAACCGAGATACCCTGTATTGGCATCGAAAATAGGCCAACCTGTACAATGTTATTTAAAAACGTAGATTTTATGTAAATTTTGCAGTTTTAAAAGACTGCATTCAAGGTTTTCAACGAACAGGACCAATCATTTGGGATCGGAGAGTCAACCAAATTGATTCGACTTCTTTCCCAAAATTAGGCTTGATTTAAAAAGCTTAAAAGGGGGGATCCAAAATATTAGTTTATAAGTAGTCTTGTATTGTCAACAGAACAAGTCTACGTCGCTGTAGGTTGTCAATTTGCTACCCCTAATTTAAATAAACTTTATGACTAATCCAGCAATTACCACATAAACAATTAGTTTCTCCAAATTTTTGTTCGATGCATTCATTCGACGAATTACCGTGATCTCCTTTATTATTCTGGCACGTCATAAACTTACCTAAACCTTACTCGGACTAAAAAATTTGTACACTTGATTAAATTATTAATTAAGAGTACGTGATGTTAATTAGTAAAAAAAAAAAAAAAACTAGGTACAAGTGCCTGCTTCTTCGCAAGCTGTTCCGGTCATGTAAATGCATACCAAATATTATAACAATTAAGTAATTGCACACCAACATTTTTTTTTTTAATGTTGCTCCCTGAAACACTTAAGTCTATAGCACATAAATGTCAATGTATATCACGTGGCATTCTCAGGATTGTCACTGGGTTCGCGATCCAAAGCCGTATCTCCGCCGGATTCGGCCATTTTGAACATTTGTTTGGCCTTCTCGTCCCACGACGCCTTATTCTTTTCTATTTCTCTAGTATTATCTGCTACTATTTCGTCTGGTCGACCGTAATTCGGGGGATTAGAATAGGGATCATAACCCAGAACTGATAACATGGGAGCTATGTCGGGCATATTCTTAACTACATCGTCGGGAATATGGCCGACCCATTTGCTTAAGGCTTCTAAGTTAATCGGCTTGATAACTTGATCCGAAGAACGTTCAACCCTGCAAAGAAAAAATGCGTTAAAAAAACAATCAAGTAAAGAACAAGGATAATAATTAAATAGAATAAATGAGAACAGCAACTTAAGAAAATTATTGTCAGAACAATCTAATAAACGTTATAATTAAAGTAGATATTGACGTCGACATTTTATAGCCATTATAAATTCACCAACACGGTAGTTGTCCAGCGTTTGCTACGTTAATATTCTATTCTTGGATGCTCCAAGTTTCTTATGTCCCAAAAAAAGAGTGGCTATCTTAATGGTAAAGAAACCTGAATTTGTTTATAAATTTTTAACAAACTTCCACTTACAAATTTAAGGTAATAAAACGTATAATATCAACCCCGCACACCAATGCTGACGTGAGTGGTGAACTTTAACACAACTACATGTAATAATATTACATGTACATACTATGTACATGTACAATACCTATATATTTTTTTTTTATTAAGTAATAAAATACAATTAATTTTATTAAAGATTTCATTAAATCTCCTTTTAAGTAAACATCTAACATAAGAATTTATCAAAAATGTTAACTCCTATTCTCTGGAATTAAGAAATATTTATCAAAATGTTTTGAAATTCAATCAGTTGTTTAAAAACGGCCATAGATACATGAAAAATCACTTTTTATTAAATTACAGGACGCAGGTCCTGACTTAGGAGCTGTCGTTATATGACGACGCTAGGGGAATATGAGTACAAATAATAATAATCTTGGTATGTTTTATAATTTCAGATTTATTTGTGAAAGTATATTACAATGTAAATTAAATTTGAGACATATAAACTATAAACTTATAAACTATGATAAGGTTGAAAGCAAGGTATATATAGGATATTGGTCTAGCAAGTAAAGCACTGTAGATGAACATTTACCAAATTTACTCTCCATTATTTCATTTCCTCGATAAGTTTTTCCTTGGTAAGGATCAAAGGCGGATATTCGGAACTGGCAGTAATAATTAATTCGATTAAAGTATCATCAAAAAACCGCTCAAAATATTGAACAGCAGTGACTTCATCAATATTTTCTTCTGCCATAAGATGAAATTGACTAGGTTGTATATGTATAGTTTTACCGCCACTGCTCCATATAATTTGATCTTTTTTTGATTTTTTGGTGATCTTTGGTATTTTGTTTAGATTGGAAATAGTTGAAACTTCTTTTCTGGTCTGTTTTTTCTCTGCCGGTGCCATTAGTTGATTTCTGGATAAATATTATATTCGTCCCTTCTTCTTCATCTGAATCTTCGTCTGTTAGCTCATTAACTGCAGGTGGTTCAATAAAAATATCTTGGTCACTATCATCATTTTCTAACAAATCCATCATTTCGGCTACACTCAAAAATCTAAGGACAAATAGGGTATGTTAGTACATGCATTCTCCTAGCGTCGTCATATGACGACAATCAAATTTATAGCGAAATAACTCCCTTATAAATGTTATTATAAATAATTACATTTTATATAAAAAACACTTGACTATTATACATTCAAAATATGTAAACAAATAAAATATTTTTACCGTAATTATATTATTTAGTACTTACTGTTTTGACGACGTCATGGTTTTCGTGTTCTCTCGTAAATTGGTCACTTTTAACAATTAAATATGTTCGAAGTCTGCAACTTACTGCGATGCAATGGCTACATTTATGAAAACAATTGTTTACCTGAGTAATTAAACTTAAGCTGACAGGTTTAAAATCATCAGGTACCTGACAATACACCGTTATTACAGGACAGGTAAACGTCGTCATTTGACGACGCTAGGAGAATAAGGGTTAAGATTGCTGTGCTGTGAAGTATAATGCCCACCTACACCAACGTGAGGGGTGAACATTACTTAATCTACATGATAATGTACAATTGTCCATGGTGGACCAAATTATATTGTTTTACAGGTTATCTCAGTTACCATAATAGTTTTCGTGAAAAAAGTTTTATCACAGTCTGTCATGATTTTGTAAACAAGTGATGATTAATAAACAACCAAACGTCATATCCAAGTAAATTTTTAAACTTTTAAGCAAATTCGTGTATACCGAGCTCGATGGATGGCTGGTAAAGCAGCCTAGCGAGTAATCAGAAAGTCGTGGATTTGAATCCCGAGACCGTCTGTCATCGTAAAGGTTTCAGGTGGTTTTCCCTACCTATTATTCTTTTGTATTTTATATTTGTTTGTTGTGGTATCATGAACATGACTTAAATTGAACACTGCTGCTGCAGAATTTATTTAGAAATTATGTTCAGTTGCTTTTTAATTGCAAACATCATTTGTTTACGAAATGATGGAAAGTGATAATACATTTTTACAAAACTAGCGATATCACGTTTTTTTTTTTTTTTTTAAACACATAAAACTATATATTTTTAAAAAGCTCAAAACCTATCTTTCATATAAATTCATGGCCTACCTACTAGAGTTTCCATCTAAAAAAAATATAAATTTACTTCAAATCTCAAAAGCCAACGACTTTAAAAATTTTAAGAATTTATTTTTATTTAGTCATAAAAAAATTTATAAAAAAAACGGTATAACATTTAGTTCTATTCTCATGAATAAAGAGGTTAGGTATCCTAAATTTTCAAAAATGATGTCATTTTTAGTCTTAAGCGCCAGAATGGAAAGCGATATAAAAAAAACAATGGACTGACATCAGATTTTTGCTAACTATTTTGTTAAGCTAGATACTTCGTAAAACATTCGAATTTAGTCCACCCTGTACATATCGCTCTTTTTTGAATATTTACTAATCAAGAAAATCTATTTTGTTTAAAATTTTATCAATCACCTATAAGAAAACGTTAAATAGAACAACATATCACAACTGTATGAAATGGTTATCACAGGCAATGTCAAAAATAAAAACACATGGTGCTTATTAGGGTTTCCCTCCCGGGATCCCGAAATTCCGGGCCATTTTAACCTACTTTATATTTCCGGGGATATACTAGTTATCCCGGGAAATCACGGGATATTTAAAAAATATGTTCCCTTATTTTGTATTAAGATCTTTAAAATACTATAGATCATAACTTATCAGAATTTATTATAAATATCTTAACTAACATTAAATTATGAAAAAACTTTAATTTTTATTTAAATATAGTTTTTCTGCTTTATAATAACAAATTATGTACACCCGTAGTATGCGTAAAGACAAAATTTAAATCATAAAAATCAGGGGTTTGGAGCAGTCCAATTTTTTAGTTGCTCCGCTCCAGCTCCGCTTCGGCATCAAGATGCCTGCTCCAGCTCCGCTCCGCGCTCCAAATATTAATAAAGTTTTTTATTTAAAAATTTGTTTTTAAAAACAAAGCTAAAATTTTATGAGATATGTGGAAATGGACCAAAAATTACAATATTTGACCCTAAGAAACAAGTGAAGTTAAATAAATGAACAAATTATTGATCTTCAGTTAAAAAAGTTAAAAAAAGAAAAAAAAGTTCTTTAAAATTTTTCAAAATTCAAATACAAAATAATAAAAATTAATATTCAGAAAAGTTACATTATAATAATTTTACTTCAAAAAAATCAAATTTAGTTTATTTATAATTTTATTAAATACTATACCCATGAGAATGATTAATTTAAAAAAAAAATTTAGTTTATAATAGTAAAGTGGAGCAGTGGGGCAATCAAAATTCTTTGCTCCGGGCAAAACCCCATTGCTCCACTTCGCCGCGCTCCGCTCCAAACCCCTGATAAAAATACGTTTACTGTTCTATTTTTGTGTACTCTGGTAATACAAAGCAAAATAGCTTATAAATGAAATATTATTGATAAAAACGATGAATTTTTGCTGCTAGATGCTCATAACACGATTCCACCCACATCAATAGAGACTGAGAGAGCATTTTATGCCAGGGCCTTCTGTTAATAAATTAAGAATACATCACAAAAATTCATTGTAAAAATTATATTATTGTGTTCATAAATATGAAATTCCAATAGGAAGATAATATTTCTGACCAATATCATTTTATTATTTATAATAATCATGGAGCAAAATGTTTTACTTATGAGTTGTTTTTAAGTAATAAACCGCTCCCTTTCTTTTTCGGGTTATTTATTTCAAAATATTGACATAATTTATTACATCCCGGGATCCCGGGAAGAAGACCGATTTCTACTCGGAATCCCGAGACAAGCAAAAATGTCAAATATAAGAAACCCTAGTGCTTATGTGTCTTCGAAAAAGTTAAAATATTTTTTAATTTTCTGTTTTTTGCTCTTTTTGAAGTTATGTCTTATTAATTGCAGAATGCGTCATGTTTCATTGTTTTTATTATTAATCATTGAAGGTTTCACAGAATGGCTAAGCGCAACAAACACCCTGCATATTATTTTATAAGTAACGGTAATGACGTTGTCAAATTTTCAAGCGAATCTGCTCTAGCATATATTAAGTTTTTTGATATTTAGGTAATAAAGCGAAAGAAACAAACCATCAAGTGCCTTCACATACTAATATTGTTTTGTAACTGTATAATGGAATTTTCAGGATTCCATATTAGATTTTTCTCGCATGGGAAAAGTTCTGAGAAGAAAATCATATTTCGAGAGACGTAGACTGTTTGAATAAAACAATATTCTGGCGTAACAAGTCGGCGTAGCAATAACACTCGACGAGGGAGTGTATTTTGTTGGGAAGTCAAAGTAAATCTGTAAAAGCTATAAGTTTGTATACGTTCCAATTTCATGTTGATTTTCCGGAGGGGTTCGAGAGGGCCTTCACGCCTACACGTTTTAAAGTTCGCCGTCTGCCGTCTAAGGTCCTTATGTGACCTTATCGGTGGGATATAAAATTTCGCAACAGCAATATAAGAATCAGTAGCGTTATCATGTTCAAAATTTATACGTTGAAGCTGGTAAACGATTTTTCATATCAAATTATAAGATGCGCGGTTGGTAAACTCTACTAGGGTCGACATTTCCATGTAAGTTCGAGCACTATGCAAACTTTTAAAATGTCGAAGCAGAAAAACGTGTTAAATATAACATTTTAGTGTGTACCAGGACTGGACTACGACCTTTGGGGATCTTTCAAACTGATGGTTGTTCTAGTTTTAACACATTTTTACAGTTATTTCACATTTTTACAGTTATTTAACAAAATGTCAATAAACTCTTTAAATATTGGACACTAGGGTTGAAATTGTACATCAACTTCATTTTTTAGTGGTAAACATTTACCCCATACGTTGTCAACATATCGAAATAATGAAAGGAAAACAGTAAATGTGTTATTACAGTGAACTTTTTTGTGTCCTTTATTGAATTGCAGATTGAACGCACATACGTTACAATGCTACACCATTTAACCCTTTGGTTCCTAGCGGTTTCACTAAGAAACTTTTCCATTCGTTGCAGACTTTTTGAATGACGCTGTATATTAATAATCTCCTAAAAATAAAATAATTGTTAAAAAATCTATTGCTAATCTAATTTTCAACCGATATTTTACTGCCCTTTTAAATAACCTAAATGTTAAAAAAAAACTGAAAGTGCTATATCACTCAAAATTTTCGTAAAAATGTTTTGTTGGATTTTTAAATTAAAAGGTTGTACAAAATTTCGGATTTAATGATATAATACAATGTTGGTACAATAAAACAATTAAGCACGCAACAAACTTTTTAAAAAAGCTTTCTTAAAATGAACAATGCCATGAAAACCCAAACTTTTTCAAATGTAATAAATTTGAAATTAATTCTCAAGCACCTTAACTATTTTAAAGCATTGTATAGTAATTACTCGTACTATAGCATTTTGTTAATCATGCCATGCCTATTAAGTAACCAAAAATCTCAATATTATTTTATTTGTGCATTAGATGTGTGCATTAAAAAAAAAAGGAATTTAACTTTCTACCTAAAATTTTATCTAAAGGAAGAACTTTGGCTTTACAAAAAAAAAAACATAAAATTAAGACTCACTATGCCTTTACACATCTGTTACAACTATTTTTTAAATCATTGAAAGCCAGAATTTGCATAAAATTAAGATTATGATTGTTATTTAACGTCTACTCTGTCAGAATATTTAATAAAAACATATTTATCAAGCAGAAGCCAACGCATAAATAATAAAGGACAAATTAATTACAATAATCTAAATACCCACAGTACAGAAGAAAAGTATTATTACTATAACTAGTGGTAACAACTGTAGAAGCAGTTTTTAAAAGTTTGTTGCAGTTTTTTTTTCAAGGCAATGTTTATTTTATGAAAAAGTATTGGTTGTGGCTATTTGCACCTACAGTAGGTACGAATAATTGGCTATTTGCACCTACAGTAGGTACGAACAATTGGCTATTTGCACCTACAGTAGGTACGAATAATTGACTATTTGCACCTACAGTAGGTACGAATAATTGGTTATTTGCACCTACAGTAGGTACGAATAATTGGCTATTTGCACCTACAGTAGGTACGAATAATTGGCTTATTGCACCTACTGTATAGGCATACACCGGAATATTTGAACATATGTACACTATTATCTCACTTTCGGTTTCGCCGGAAATTGCCCTAACTTTGTTATTTCAAATGGAACACCATATTTATATTTACATTTTTAATAAGAGGAGGCAATGAATTCAACTGCACTGGTTTGGTTACTTTTTTAATTTTATTTAGTCATAAGTCCCTCTACCGTGTAGGACTTTGGTTAATTTAAATAACGTTAAATAATTTTTGAACAATAATTAATTTTTTTATTAAGTGAGCCGTGACCTGCATACATTGAATTTTATTTTGTCAACAAGTGTCCGACAAATGTTTTTGTAAATTTTAATTGCCATTTAGGTTACTTTAATCGGCTTTGAAGATTGCAAATCGGTTTTTTGACAAATGCAAATGCAGTAGTACATGAACTTATTTAAATAGAGTATTTCCTGACGAATTTAACAATACCAATAACTTATAATTGTGTTGGATTGCTGCTTCACAGACTTAAAATATTATAAAAACTTGTTAAGATATCCTATTAATCGCAGTACACTGTGCCTAAGTGCCAACAAAACAAATTATAGTTGTAAGTGTAACTAATATAGTTATTTAATTAAAAAAAAAATAGTGATAATTTGTTGCAATTATGCACAGTATACTATGATTAATAGAATATCTAAATAAGTTTTTTATAATATTTTAAGTCTTTGAGGCAGGCAGCCTTTCAACACAAATATGTTTTTAGTCAAAAAATAGTCTGCAACCTTCAAAACCTAAATGTTAATTAAAATGTACGAAAAACCTTTTTGGGACACTTCTTGATATAATAAAATTCAATTTATGCAGGTAACGGCAAATAAATATTTGTTCAAAAATTATTTGAGGTTATTAAAATTAATCAAAAGGTTGCAGTTGTATTCAAAATTGCCTCCTCTTTCCAAAAATATAAAATATACAGGGTAATTTCCGACGAAACCGGAATTGAAATAATAGTGTACATGTGTTCATATAACCCAGTATTTACACATATCATCTGTATAAAAGTTTATTTATGAAAAATTAAAACTAAAGTAAAAAAGGGGGTGTACCAGAACTCAGTTACAAGCGGTATATGCCTATACAGTAGGTGCAAATAGCCAGTTGTTCATATATACCTACAGTAGGTGCAAATAGCCAATTATTCGTACCTACTGTCGGTGCAAATAGCCACAACCAAAAGTATTAGGTACTTTCTAATTTTCTGCGATTTTTTTTTAAATTGTACCAGTACTGGGTAATTTAATTTTTTTTAAACTGACGTCACATGCTAATGTGTTCACATACTTAAACAAAATGTTCAACTGTTTTTGAAATCACGTACATAGAACTTTCAAGAGTAATATTTAAATTTAATACAAAATATTTGCTCAATAAGCTTTAGATAACAATCTTTTTACGTCGTACAACCCTTTCACGTTTATGTTGATATTCACGTTTTTTGAGGTTTGACATCCGTCAAATGAGACCACATATCGAGGGTCTCATATCAGAGGGGCGTATGAGCCATCTGTAAAATTGTTCAAGAAAAGAGTTTAAAAACTTCCTGTAAATTAAATTTTTATGCAATCACTTCAATTCTGTTCCTGCTTATATGTATATCAAAATATGTTGATTTTTCTGACATACAAAGATTCATCTTTTTTCTGCAGTTTAACACATTTTTGACAAAAAATCTTCATTTTTTAAATTTTTGCCGCATACGCCACTGATATGAGATCCTCGATATGCCATCAGAATGTGCAAGTGCAAGCGTCATGAGCCAAACTTGGCTCATCGGACAGTCAACGTGTTAATATTACTTTTCTAGACAAAAATCCTTTATGGCGCCTTTAAGATATAACAAAGTTGACGATGGCTCAAACCAAGCGAAACGTCTGATACAACATGTAATTAAATCAGTGTAAAGATAAAATAAAAAGTTGCTTTGAGAAAGTATTACAGTTTTTCGATACCTCTAAAAATTGAAGAAATAAATTGAAGAAACATTGTTTTCGCCTTTTTTCTCAATAATTTTGAAACTAAGAAGCCATGTCAAGATTTGAAAACAGCAGCAACTCATGAAACTTTGCCCAATTTTATATTATGTCAAGCCCTAAGTTGGATACTTTTTTTAAGATTCCACACCAGATAAATTGTTCCCTATTTCCAAATTTAGCTTCATTACCACTGGATGTGCTTATCATATACTGTCATTGTTAAAATAAATGAAACAAAGGCCAAAAATTACAACCCAACATGGCCTAAACTTTGAATAGAACTACTTCTAATAAAATTAACATTTGATCTATTTTTTACAAGCGAATTTAACTTATACTTTTGCGTGGGAGCAGCTCAGAGCAACCAATTTTTTTTTGCGCTGCATTAGATTGTGTCAAAGATTACAGTTATTTGTTTCGTTTTATAAAATGACACAATAAAAAAATATATAAAGCTTGTATTGCATTTGAAAAAGATATGTATTTTAAATCATCGATAAATCACTTCCGATTGTCGTCACGATCGCTATTGCTTTTCCAATTTATACGTAAATTGGAGAGGAACAAATACTCTACATGAGAATCCGATTCAGAATTGTGCATCGCTTAATTCGCAGTACGTCAGATACACCAATTTAACCAATTTCATACATTCCTGTAAACGTTGTCACAAATTAAACACGGAATTCCAACAGATATAGTTAACAAGTCAAAGAATTTAGTGCAAATTGCTCTAGATTAAATATATCTATTTAAAAAAATAGCAAAAGAGATAAACTCCTGTAATCATGAAATAAGTTCCTTACAAATAACATGATATATTGGGTGAGAAGCTAAAAACGGGCCACCTGAATATCCCAACGGCTATTAATGATAGAAAAAGATGCGTGAGACAAAATTAGCTTGGTATCGAGGGACACATAATCTGACATCAACCGTTTTTTGATAAATGGACGTATAAAGAAAACGAGAAAGTGTTGCACTATTTTCCATCGCAGCCACCTAACATTATAAGTCGTTGTATGCGCCTTAAAACGCTCTACTACATGGTACGTTAAAAAACATTATAATTTCATTTAAAAAAATCAAGTTGACCTTCACATAACCTCTACACGTCGACCTATCAAGAAACCATCAAGATCATATTATGTGTCACTCGATACGAAGCAAATTTAGTCCCATACATTTTTTCCTATCATTAGTACCAGCTGAGATGTTCAGGTGGCCTGTTTTAAGCGTCTCGCCCGCGACTAAGAGACATCACGCAAAGTCAACATAATAAAAAATGAACGGGCATTCTGACTAATGCTTCAATATTTATAAAGGATAATTACGAAATTTTCGTATCTAGATACGAAAATAGATAATAAAATCCCACTAGGGGATTTTATTACAATACGTATTTGTATATTAAATATTAGCACTTCACAGACGGCGAGAGCATGGTGACACAAAAGGCTCGTTTTGAATGGAGATTGATGTTTTATGCCTGTTCCATATAATTTTTTTTTTTTTTTTTTGAATTGTCAATATTGTAACTGAATATTTGGTAGCTTCATTATAATAACTTATCAATTGCAGTTTTCAAGCCTAGTTTAAAAATTTTCTAGCACAAAAATTACAAAAACCTCTTTCAGACTGGCGTATGCCGTATATTATAATACTAATGAATATTTAAAAATTATATTTTTCGTTATACTTGCTTAGCTAACCAGGAGGGTCACGATATGTTGTCGCTAGAATCTGATCAAGGCTGTGTTTATTGGATCAACAACATCAAAACTAAATATTTTTCAGAGTTATACGTGCCACTGGCCATTTCCTTCGGAAAAAAAAGGAAAAGACATAAAAATTAAATAAAAAAATACCTTTCTTTTTTTGATCGCGCTGGCCATGAAAATGAAACCGTCACAGATAAAATCGAAATTCTTCTATTTATCGTTGCGCGCATCCTTTGCTAGTAAAGTGGTGCCATATATTTTTTTAAATCTTAAACTGTTCTGGAGAAAAACGCGAAAAACGAGGCCCTTGTAAAAACGGTTTTCCCTATGTTAAACGCCAATGCAAGTCGCATAGATTTATGCCCGGTTTCTCCGACACATCTTAAGATCGAACTTATCTAAGACCGCCTTATATTTAAGGCCGACTCAAGATACCGATGCGTTGCACAGAAAACATATTCCGGAATTTGTTAGACATCTCAGCTAAGTTAGAATTCGGTTTGGCAACGTTGCAAGAAGTCGGCACATTTTAGGGGCAGATTTGAATGGCAAATTTTCATTGGCCATTCACATCACAGCTGTTAAACCGGCTCCCTGTAAGTGACATCCTGTTGTTGCGATCAGTTGTTAGTCACGCATAAAGTTACAGTTATGTACTCCAACTCAAGTTCTAGTAAACAGCGACTTAAGATGTGCGCGCAGCTCAAGTAGAATATGTTCTTAAAATTGCTTGGTGCAACACATTATAACGTAAAGGCGAACTTAAGATTCAGCTAGATCTTAAGATGTGTCGGAGAAACCGGGCATTAGTTACACAACTTCTCAAATCATGGCGTTTTTGCAGGGGTTTCGTTTTTGGCGTTTTTCTCCGGAAACATTAAAAAAAAATACCATTTTACTAGCAAAGGATGCGCGAATTGGTAAATAGAAGAATTTTGATTTTATCTCTGACGATTTCAAGGCCAACGCGATCGAAAAATAAAAGGTATTTTTTAATTTAATTTTTTAGTTTTTCCCCTATTTTTCCGAGGGAGATGGGCAGTGGCACGTATAACTCTGCAAAACATTTATTTTTGATGTTCTTGATGCAATAAACACAGCCTTCCTTGATCAGATTCTAGCGACAACATATCGCGACCCTCCCTTGTAAGCATTAATTTTTGAATTCTGTTGTTAGCAACTGTTCGTTAATGAATCCAACTTGTACAACTTATACAGGGTGTGTAAAAATTGGCGGAAGCGCTACACGTGGCGATGTTCTTCGTAAAATTCTAAGTCGAAAATCTTAATACGAAAATGTTGTACCATGAATTTTGTTTTTGATTATACCTTCTGAGTTTTTAAAAAACAACTTATTTTTACTAACACTATTTATTGGTTTAACTGGTTCGAATGATTATACAATAATGAATATTAAAATTATCTTAATGCTACATTACAACTATGCTTATTCTAATCTTAACACTGTAGCGTAATAGGATATGCTACCTGTTAATCTCGTTACATAAATATGCTGACCCTCGTGGGAAATGGGTTGTTAACTCATGCTTGCTGTGTCTGCAAGAGGTCCTCAAAGTTTTGACATTTAGTCCTTTAATAAGCGTTATTATTTAATACTTGCAAATGAAAAAGCTGCAATTTGGAACAAAAATAAATTTCGAATACTATTTTTCCCTAGATATTGTGTTCTTCCTTTCAAAAATTGGTGTTGAAAATATGTAAATCACTGATTTGAATGAAAATAATACACATGGCAACATTGTCATTAGCTGTCATCTCTGTTTTTCTCGTAATTATTTCTAGTTTGTGTTTTACGATACCCAAAAGTTTGCAGCTATGTTTACGAACTGAAGGCTTTCAGTTCGAACAAAAATTGTAAATACCTAAGTAAAAATTGCTGATAAAAAAATGTCCAAACGCAAATCAATGTATGCAATGTTGCCAATTTTTTTTTTTTTAATGGTTCCTGAGGCCATAGGAAGCATGGCACAACATTTTTGTATCAAGATTTTCGACTTAGAATATTACGAAGAACATCGTCACGTGTAGCGCTTCCGCCAATTTATACACACCCTGTATAAACACATCGACTTAAATACTGTATTATTTATTACATTAAGAACTGAGATCAACTAAGTTTTACCAAAATATTGTAATTTGGCACTTAAAATAAATAATCACTACTTTGGAAAAAATCCAAGAAAATGGAGATAGATTTCATTCGCTCGATATTTAATGATAATTTATTGAACACATAACGCCGCTTCATCGCTTCTCACGCAACAAGCTGTAGAGCCATTTTTGTGGTGATATATCACAGGGGATAAACAATCGATTTTCTATAATAGCAATAAACCCGTCCATCCTACAATTATTGTCATACTATGGACACAGTGGCGTAGTCCGTAGTCCGGGGCGGTCCTTGAGCTTGCCGTCTCTTTCAACATAAGGTTGCCACCTCTTGATTTTCCAAAAGCAAACGGAGATCGACACAAAAAAGTAGGGGGAAAGATAAAATGCGTCGCAGGCGATGTTTTTTGAATTTTAAATGTTCAAACGTATTTTAATGCAAAGTTAGATAATGTAGAGTACTTTACCATCATCCAGAATTACAGTTTTATGACAGAACATATTCTGATTTTTATTTTTTTAAATCAGATCGCCCCCACCTCCACGAAATTATTTTTATTAATGGTAAAAACTTTCACTAATAGTTTCCATTTAGGTAAAGGAACACATACATATTATATTTAGCAAAATTACAAAAAAGTTCGATAAGAATTCTTTTTTTTTATGTGAATTTTTCATTGGAACTAGCGGTAGTGCCAGCACTGATTATTATGTCTACTGTTCCCTCATTACCCTGAGATTTAAATTTTTACCCCATTTGGGTATTTGGGTAGACTAAAAGTGCCGTCCGGGGCGGACCGTCCCATCCCCCCAGCTACGCCAATGTATCTATGGACAACAAGCAGTTTCAGCGTAGAGACAATGGTTTATATTATGATATAGATAGTGTTTTAAAGGGTAGATTCAATATGAGCTGCTTTTCCAAAAAATAACGGATTAGCTGTACAAACAATAATTAAATTGACTAAACGGTCATTGCTGATTAACAGAAAAAAAGAAACGAGCTCTTTTGCAAGACTATACATTGTCGCTAATAGCGAAAACATACTAGTAAAAATTTGAATTCTAAATTTAAAAAAGTATCCTACTCTTTCGGTCAAATACGATATCTGCACTGATTTTTTTTTAAAATTGCAATCTCAGCAAAACAATTTAGATGAAAGAATCTATACCCCAGGGGATAGACAGTGGCATTTTTTCTTTGCCAAAGAACTGATCGATTTATCAAGAACATAATAATATCCAAGTGTCAGCTGCAAATAGCAAAAATGCTTCTTTGAAAATCGAACGAAAATTTGTTTATAAAGGATGTGAACCGAATTGGGCTCACAACATTTTTTTCGAAAAAAATGATAAATGATATAGGTACGCATATTCAGATATTACACTAAAATTTGGTATCTAAACGTTAATCGTTCTTTTCAGATCGGATTAAAATACTGACGTTGCAATACGACTTCAGGTTTAACCATAAACGACTCACACTTTGAATTTGTAAATAGAATACCCTGTTTAGTTTTACATTTTTGGATTTCCCTTCCAATTTACTTTCAAAAATGTTTGAGGTTGTAAAGCAAAACGTTTTCGTAAAATTTACATTTTAATGAAAATTTTGAGCGATACAGCACTTTCATTTTTTTTTAAGCATTTAAGTTTTTTAAAAAGGCAGTAGAATTGTGTTTGAAAATTAAATTGACAATAGATTAGTTAACACTTTACGCTGGCTACATTTTTAAAATATTATACGGGGCATTTTTTACGCTTGGTCAAACTGGTAAAACTTTAAACATCGATAACTCGATTTCCTTAAATACCACACCCTATATGTTTTTACATGGTCTTACGGAAAATTGAATTCTCTTTCAAAAACATTCACAGTGATTTATACCTAAAACTGATATCGCGATTTTCTTGTGAATTATTAGGGCAGTGCAACATTTTCCAGTTGGCTATGAAAGTAGACAGCGGTAATTTTGGAACAATTGACAGATAAAACTAGAAAGTTATAAGTTTATGTAAGCATAGATATTGTTACATTTGTCAGAAAATACTCTATTTGAATAAGCGCATGTACCACTACCATTCGATTTAAAAAATTTACTTTGTCAAAAAACCGATTCTGCAACCTTTAAAGGCGATTAAAGTAACCTAAATGTCAATAAAAATTTACAAAATCGTTTTTTCGGACACTTATTGCATAATAAAATTCAATTTATACAAGTCACGGCACACTTAATAAAAAAAATGAAAAAAAGTAACCAAAATAGTGCAGTTTTTTCCAAATTGCTTACTCTTTCCAAAAATTTAAAAATATTCAGTGTGTTCTATTTAAAATAACAAAGTGAGGGTCGATTCCGGCGAAACCGGAAGTAAAACAATAGTGTACAATGTACATATATGCAGGGCTGCGGTCGGCAAAAAAAAGTCGACCGACTCCGACTCCGACTCCTGATAATTGTAGTAGTTCGACTCCGACTCCGACTCCGACTCCGACAAAATTGAATAATAAGACATATTATGATGTGTAATATAAGGGGAAAAAAAGAAATATAAAAAAAATATTTAAAATTTGAGCTTAAATTTTGCGGCAAAGGACCATCTCGCAATTTTTTGTTGTACCCGGAGTCGGAGTCGGTACATTTTTTCCGACTCCGACTCCGACTCCGACTCCACTGACCAGAAATTCCTTCTTAACTCCGACTCCGACTCCACAGCCCTGCATATATGTTCAACTAATTCGATTTTTTACACATATCATTTGTCTAATAAATATGGAAGAAAACTTTATAACAAACAGGAAAATTTAAATATCTGGGGTCAATTGTAGCGGAAGATGGAAGAATGGAAAAAGAAATAAAGGAAAGAATAACTAAGAGAAGGAGGCTGTTAACGACAATAAAGAATAGTTTTCTGGGAAAAAAGAAATACCAAAAGAAGTGAGAAGTCAAGTTGTTGAGAAGGTCGTCACACCTATCCTCATACATGGATCAGAGACATGGACAATAACGAAAAGACAAAATGAAAGACTAACAGCAACTGAAATTAGGTTCTTACGAAAGATAGAAACTAAAAGACAGAATTAGAAACGAAACCTTCAGAGAACGTTTAAAAATAAAACCCATTAAAGAAAAAATAGAAGGAGGACAGTTACAATGGTAAGGCCATGTGAAACGAATGGAAGATGACAAAATAGCCAAACAGGCCTTTGAAGCGAAAGCCGGAAAGAGAAATCAAGAGGAAGATCCAGAAAAACATGGATGGCAGAAGTAAGAGGCGCAGCCCTAAAAGGAGGCGTAGATTGGCAAACGACAAATTTAAACGAACTCACCCAAGACAGAAAGAGGTGGGGAGAAATTTGGAAAAGATCACCATCAGATCATCTTAACTCCCCCCCTGCGCCTTACACCTTCACAGGTAGATAGGCTACAGGATTTAGTAAGTATCATTTGTCTAAAATTTCATATATTTAAAATTAAAACAATTTGGAAAAAAATGGGGTGTGCCTGAACTTAGTTATACCCGGTATTTACATGATTGTTTGCAGCTTGTTTATCATTTAATATTATACTCCTATGAGACAATCAAGTTGATAATGATGCCTAGTATGTCTCTTAAAATAAGACATTTAAAAGGTCTACAAAGATTTTAGCTGGGACATCCTGGAAAAATAAAAATTTGAGCTTCATAAAATATCACCAAACGCTTTATCAATATTCAGGATTAGCTCAATCCGGTTTCATGAATAACAAGTTTTTTCATTAAAACAAAATACGAAATTAATTAGGCCCAACCCCAATATTTGTACCGAACGATTTGATTTAATTTCGCTGTCGATAGTTTTGTTTGAACGGATTCCATTTGTTTGAAGCAACGAGTAAATTAAGCGCAAAAATATATTAAATCGATGCGTATCAGTGTAACGTCTGAAAAGGGTCACAAAAGGCGTTCACTTGCTGATTCTGCGATGTATAGGCGGGCATTAATTTCCCAGTCGAACTGCGGCGGATGAGACTCACCATTCCTAACCTTAACGTAATACTCGGGAATAATTCAGCGCGAAGACGGAATTCCGTGCGTCTTGCGCCGTCAGTAATAGAAACAAAGCAGTGCTCGGTGTCTATAAGCAGAGTACGTACTTTATTTGCGATAAAATTTGTTTTTAATGCTCCTGGGAAATGCACGGAATATTTCTGACAGAATAGGAAGCGCGCGACTTTGAAAGAATAAGTAATACAATATGAGAAATTTAAAGATTCGCGATTTCAATATCATTAAAATTCTTAAGATTATTTTGCAAGAAACATTTGTAAATTTTTAAGTAGTTTCTCGACATTGCATTCGGATATGGAATCGTAATTTGAAATTTTGAAAAACAAGTAAAATATAAGACAAAATTTTACGTTCAGCAACATTTTTTTTCCACTCCAGTCAACAAAATTGTGCAACTAATGACTTGTTAAATTCAAAGTTAGTATTCAAAACTTAAAAAATCATCATCATCATCATCGTTGTCCTCTTGTACCCGTAGGTGTCGAGGTTTGTTCCTTCACTTTTTTCCTTCGACAAAGCTACGCCACCCCTTTCGGTCCCTGGCCAATACTTTTGCTTCTTCCCATGTTTTTCCTCTACGTTTTATTGCCTCCACTACGCTGCTGTTCCATGTTGTTCTGGGTCGTCCCCTTCTGTTTTTGCCTATTTTTCTGGCTTCCCATACTTTCTTGACTTGCCTTGTGCTGTCCATTCGTATTAAGTGGCCTGTCCACTTTAATTTCTTTTCCTCTATTTTACTTGTCAGTGATTTCATTTTAAGTTTTTCTCTTATGTATTCGTTTCTTATTTTATCTGTTCTTTTTACCCCTTCCACCTTTCGTAGGTACCGCATTTCTGCAGCCTGTAATCTATTCTCTTGTCCTTTATTCAGTACCCAATTCTCAGCACCATATATTAAAATTGGTATGTAGATTGTGTTGTATACTGTTATTTTTGTTTCACTTGATATCTCCTTTTTATTCAAAAAATTCTTATATATGGCGTTGTATGTTCTTGTTGCTGTTTTTATCCTGTTTCCTATTTCATTTTCTTGTGTTCCTTTACTGTTTATAATTATTCCAAGATACTTGAATTCCTCTACTTGTTCTAACATTTCTTCTCCGAGTCTGATGTTGATTTTCTTTTCTTTATTTGAGATAGCCATTACTTTTGTTTTTTTCTTATTCACTAATAAGTTATAGTTTTTCATTATCTGGGCCCACACATTAATATTATTCTCAAGTTCTTTTTCGTTTTTAGCGACCAGCACAACATCATCTGCGAATACACAAGCTTGTACTTGGACTTGTTTTAGATTGTGAAAACCTATTGTGTATTTCGTCGTTTGGTTCCAGGTTTGTTTTATAACTTCATCAATTAGGCTTATAAATAGTAGCGGGCTTAGTACTCCTCCTTGCCGTACTCCATATTTATTTACAAAATGTCCCGAGGTTTGGTTACATGTTCGTACTTTGTTACGTGTTGTTCTGTATAGACTTTTGACTGTCTCTAGTATATCAGTATTTACTCCTTTGTTCTTCAAGGCGTTCCATATTTCTTCTCTGTTCACCATATCGAAAGCCTTTTCCATATCTATGAATCCTAGGTACACATTTTCTCCCTTCCTTAGTGTTTTTTCTATGATCTGCTGAATTGTGAATATGTGGTCATGTACACTATGAGCTGGTCTAAAGCCGCTTTGTTCATCTGCTAATTGTGTTTCTACTATGTTTCTTACTTTGTTTTCAATAATGCTTTCATAAACCTTTAGTGCAGTGCATAATAGTGATATTCCCCGATAATTGCTGCAGTCTTTTGGGTCTCCTCTTTTGTATATCGGGTGTATAATAGACATGTTCCATTCGTTAGGTATGCTTTTTGTTCTCCAGGCCAAGTTTAGTATTTCAAGGAATTTTTCCTTTCCAGTAGGTCCTAGGTATTTTAGCAGTTCGGAGTCTATTTCATCTTCTCCGGCAGCTTTTCCTATTTTCAATTTGTCGAGTGCCTTCTGTAATTCAGTTTCTGTTATAATTTCAGTTGTTTCTTGTATTTGGGTTAAGTTCATATTTTCTTCGTTTCTTATATCCTCCTTTTGCTCATGCCTTTCATTGTTGAGTAATTCGTAAAAGTATTCTTCCCACCTATCCATAATGCATTTTCCGTTAGTTATTAATTGTCCATTTCGATCCTTTATAGATTTCACTTTTACTTCTGGTTTATTTCTCATATTTTTAAGCGCTTTGTAAAAAAGTTTTTGATTTTCTTTGCTATTCTCTTCAAGCTTCTGCTTAAAAAATAAAATTTCAAAAATTAAAAAAATTATTTTAAAAAATAAAAAGCTAAAGAAATCCAATAACAAAAACACAAGTCGATTAATTGATTTCATTTATATTTAGTAATTTGTTAAATTTACTGAAAACTTCTATCGTCACTATTAACAGCAAGTTTAAAACATTAAGTTTTATTACATCATTATGTGTTGTTTTTTTTTGTCTCAATCTTGAACGTCCAGTATTTTGCCTTCCATAAGTTGGTTTGCATCGATGAAGATTTTATTATTATTATTATTATTATATTTGCGGAGGTGGTCCCCTCTCGAGTTCCTGTACTGCGACCTATTGGTCTATTGTACCCTCTGGTAATAGACCCTTGAAAGAGTCCTGTGTTTTAAAAAAACTCCAGGATTTTCTTTAAGGGTGTTTTTCTTAACTCTTCTTGGTTGGTTTATTTCATCCCCAGAAGTCTACGCCCGCCGATAGGGTGTGAATCCTTCACACTTGCATATTACGTGAAGAGGAGTTTCTTCTTCTTCACCACATCCTCTGCATGTATCGGTCTTTCAGAAGTGTTTGTTTAGCCCACATTGTCCTGTGATGAGTCCTGTTGCTGCTCTGACGTGTTTATCCTGAGCATTTCTTGTGTCTTTTCTTTAGAGACTTTTTACAGTATAGCCTTAGAATGGGCTTGTCCTGCTACTTTCTTCCAATGAGCATTATGCCCCTGTATTAATGTCATTAAGACACCGCTTGGCTTTTCCATAGGATGTATCAATACCAACTGCGGGTTGTGGTCCGAAAAAAAGTGTATCGCTGCCAATTTTCTAAGATATAGAAACTCCTACGTAAATATTTCCCAAACTTAAACCAGAATAAAGAATACGATTGGCATTGTTATTTCACTAAATTTTAATCATATTAATTAAAAAGCTCAATAAACATTAGTGAAAATAAGAGCAGATTCCACACATCCAACTAAATTCAACAAGTAACAAAAATTCTGATACAATGGGCAAATAATACTCCAACAATATCAAAAGCTGCCTTATTTGTGTTAATTTCTTTTGCCACAACATATTTAGAAACTGCAATTTTAACAATGCTTATAATAAAAAATAAATATAGATCACACCTTTCAGAAGAAGCTTTAAAGGCAAACATGGAACCAGACCTGGACTCCCTATGCAAAAATCGTCAGGTCAGACTTCCCATTCAAGTTTTTATTTTTCTCATTACCTAGTTATATTTATCTCATAGAAAAAAAAAACTAAAATAACTTAAAAACCATTGATTTTAGGTACAAAAACCTATACAATTTTTGAAAGAGAATTTAATTTTACATCTAAAAAATACAAAATATACAGGGTGTTCTATTTAAGATTTTAAGGCTATTTAGTAAATGACCAAAAAAAAACACAAAACTCTTTTCTCTAAAGTTATCACAAGATATTGACCCGTTAAGTTATTTTTTGTACAGTGTATAACTGCGACCGCCAGGGTGGCCCTTTTAGTCCATATGAAGTCCGATTTTTAATGTAAGGGTGGCCTATTTTCGATGCCCATACAGGGAAA
Source organism: Elmis aenea (assembly GCA_947652605.1). Lineage (NCBI taxonomy): Eukaryota > Metazoa > Arthropoda > Insecta > Coleoptera > Elmidae > Elmis > Elmis aenea. The sequence goes on along the minus strand of OX393579.1, from coordinate 44,975,794 downwards.
GTTAGGTGTAACATATCGATATTTATATGAGTAAAAAAATTAAATATCGGTAACTTATTAAGGACAAAAAACCATGCAAAAAATGTCTTTAAAGCTTTTCTCTATCTTTTCGTTTAAGCGAGATATTTAACACTGAAAATTGCCAAAATCGGTTTTTGGCTGTTTTATAAAATAAAAAAGATATAAAAAATCTGTTTACTGCAATGAATTCCTCTCGAAAAAAGAAATCGAGACCACTTACTTAGTTTTTTTTTAATCTCTGATAATAAACGAGATACCCTGGATGGGCATCGAAAATAGGTCACCCTGTACATATTTGTTAACCAAGTCAAGATGTTTTTCCAATAATTTTAAAATCATGTTAAAAAATTTGATTATTATGCAGTAAATGTATGTTTTTTACACAGATAGAAAGTATTCTTGTCACAACCTAATTTTGCTGTGAAGCACACAAATACCAGCAACACAGAAGGCAGCATGTGTTTTTTTATAATCCACATTATTTTTGTTACAAAATGTAGAGTTTAAAAAATAACTAAACATCAGCTTTTATCGCATACTGAATCATTACAAGGTATTACATAAAACAAAATGTTGTAAATCAAAAATTACACGACACAAGTTTTGTTAACTTTTCCATTTCATAATTAAAAACGCTGAAAACATTGCAAAAATCTTGTTTCCAGTACCGAATATATGATTTTCAATCAGCTTATCATTATGCATCGGTAGTAGAGTTTTGTATAGAATTTATCCGTCGGCTCAGATTGTGAAGCGTACGATGTCATACAATTTCGCCAACACGGGAATAAAAAGAATGAAATGTGAAAATGAGCTTTTTCGAAATTATTTTACCTGTATAACAGTTCGAATTGGTAATCGTATTTCGTGACAGACGAATGAGGTATTTAAATTTCTGGAGCTGATTGAACACGCAAAAAAGTAAATAAGTAAATAAATATACACTTCTAAATACTTGCTTAACTTTTTTCCGTCAAAATCGTTTTTTAATACTAGAGCCGTCAAATTTCAAAATATATGTATCATGTGGCACATCGTTGAAAAGAGAATAAATAAGCTCTCGAATGACACTAAAATCAACTATGGTTTGCATTTTAAAAAATGCAAGTTTATGCTGTATTTCGTAAAATACGCAATATTAAAAAAATTGATTGCCGCCATTTTATAGCGATCAAAAATATCTGGCACTTTTGTTAAAAACTTTTTTTGCTATATCTCATAGCAACTGAGATAAATTCATGTAAAGATATGACACATTTTTGGTTTTTCATCAATATCAAATTAGCCTTGATTTTCTTTTAAACAAAAGCATCACTGTATTACTCTATGAAGTAGGTAACTTTTGTCCCATTTGACCGACCTTGTATCTATTACGGTTTAAACGTTACCCATGGTGAGCCTCGAATTCTGGACACACTGTATACAGTTACTGAAAAACTGAAACAATCTTATTTATGTAAAATAAATTGGCGATTAAGTTTAGTTTATAACACCTACATAGTTACGTAACTTAAGACTTTGTTATAACTCTTTTAATAGGTACAAAAATAAATCGACTAAACGCTGCGTCAAGGTTCATTGCACGTTTATACCTAACGATTGTAAAATTTTAATAATACTGTCAACGTTTAATTATAAACTTCAGTGATGCTGAAGTATTCAAATTACTTTTGTGCCCAATAACGCCTGCAGAATATTCAGAGAGCTCGTCTTGGAAATTATTAAGTAATTGTACACGCTTAATGGTTTACATTATTGGCAAGGTTACTTAAAAAATGAATCGAATCAGCAGCACGGTGACTATCGTGAGATGGAGAAAAAGCAATTTCGTATTTAAGTCCTTTTTTTTTATTTCATCTTTTACAGCGTGTTGACTTAGATGATTGTGTTAACTGTAATATTTTTAGGACCGCTTCTCTGTATAGTGGTTATTAAGGATTTGTTTTTTCTTTTTACAAAAAAATAAATTTATCGAATTCAGGAATTCTGGAATCCTGCATTAGTACGTCGGGCTTTTATAGCGCCCCGCCCGTAGGAGATAGAAAAAAAACTTAAATGCATAAAATTATTGGTTTAAAAGGATCTACGTCATAAAATTATTTTCAACTATACAGGATGTTCCATTTTCGCGCTACAGCAAAAACAAAGATTTTTTTAAATGGAACACCCTGTATATTTTTAGGTCTTCGAATGTAATTTTTAACCTCTACATGAGCGTCTTTTCGTTTTTTGATTTTGTGACAGTGTTGCCAACTTATTAATTTTTTTCCGAAAAATCTGACATAAGCAGGCTTAACTTTAAAAAATCGTAGCGACCTCGTTTCTTGAAGTTAAGAAATAAGTTTTAACAATAATGCTAGTCCGGTTGGGGAGCAACATTTTAAAAATAAAAATAATAAATTTATTGATACAGGGTGTTCACAAAAAAATGCCAAACTTTCCAAACTTCAAAGTGATAGGTAACTCATTTTTTTCAAATGTAAACACCCTTGTTTTATTATGCTATTCGATAGCATTTTTTCTCCCCTTCAATTTTTATGAAGGGTGTCCTATGTCTAAACCCCGTAGTTGTTGAGATATTCAATACTTTTCAAAAAAGTAGCCATTTAATTGCATTTTTATGCACCGAAGTAGGCCGCGCTTATGCAAAACAAGTGCCAAAATGTAAGCAAGTGTCAACTTAACATTTGAATAAGTTTAGAATTTAAGCGGATATTAATTACGTAATAAAATTAATCGTTTTTATTCAAAAATTATGAAAAGTAACAAACCATGATAACCTTTTTGCAAAACGCATTATTTCCAGTTTAGGAAAATATTGTCGCCTGCGAAATCGCCCGACTTGGAGCACCAGACTAATTTTTTTAATGCTATTTGAAAGAGCGGCTTTATATTGATAAGACAAACACTTTGAGTGAGTTGAAACCAGGGACTCAAACCGAACCGGAACTGTAACAAAAACCGGAAAGAACCGATACATTTTCCATGAACCGTAAACCAGTACTGAACCTTTTTGTTAAAAAATCACAAAACCGCAAAATTAAACCGAACCGACAGGTGTCAACCGGTTCGAACCGCTTCAACCGGTTCACATAACGGTTCGGACCGATTTTTAAAGGCATTGCATATTTTTTATTGCGGTAATTTTGATTACATATGACCAAAAATAAAAAGATTTCAGGAAGTTCAATTTGTAAATTTGAATAATGTATACCTTTATTTATACTTTCTATTAAAAACAACCGGTCATCGAAACGTTATAAAATAAAAACCGGTGGTTCGGAACGTAAACCGGAAAGTTAAAACTTATCGAACCGGTAACCGGAACTGAACCGTTATTCTTTGCGGTTCGGGTCGCTGGAACATCGCTGAAGAAATAAACAATTCACCACCTTAAGTTTTTATGGAATGTAAAAAATTAAAACAGCTCGAACTTAGCGATTATTGAATTGATGTAATTTTCCATACCTATTAAAAAGTAAACCATTTGAAGTTATAAATAATTCCGTAATTAAACTTTACAAGATTTACAGTTTAAAAGAATTCAGAAAGAAACTTTTGATCCACCCCGCGTATCTCTCAATTTATGAATATTATTCCCTTATACAACAATTAATTATTCAAATTAAAACTGCAAGGATCCAACAGGCTATTACGCTGTCAGTTATAGACTTAATAAGTTTTCGTAATAGCGTCAGGATTTGGGGTTATATCAACCGTAGGCCGCGAAATTGCCAAAGCAAATTCGGTAATGGCACGAACTTTCAGGTTACAACGTAATATAAATAAATAAACGCCACTTACTTGCTTAATACAATTTCCCCATTAATGAAGTCTTGATGATGCAGCACCGAATCGTTCCACGGTATATCGAGGAAGTTAAGTACCCTCTCCATCCACGTTTTCGGATGAAGAACGAGCTGTTCGTAAGGGACCCTCAGACACCGTTTAGGGCCCAGTTCTTTGCACTGATTATTCATGGCCTCGACGGCCGTGTTCCACTTTTTCAAACACTGTCTGTAACTAGTCAGGTCGAAACCCGTAATTGTCACTTTTCTCGAAATTATCGAATGCACCGTTGCACGGCCATCGCGCACCATAAATATAAATTTAGCGTTGGGGAAGAGTTCGACAACGTAAGTGCCCATTTTGATAGTGAGTGGGTCTTTGTTGCATAATCTAGGGGCTGGTTCGCCATGCTTAGCAATTATTTCGAGCGTAAATGCTGCTATTGCGGAATCCAATACGGATTTAGTAATGCCAGCTTGTTCTAAACGAACGGATTCTTTCTCCGACTTCAACCAATGGAAGCGAAGTTGAAGGAGACGAGGGATTACTCGAGTCTCTTGCCCGCATCTGCAACAAAAATAGCAAACTATAACAAAAATACAAGAAAAAAAATAAATCTTTAATTTAATTATCCAACTAACTTTTACAGTAAATTAATCTGTACACCTCACTTTTAAAAGTAATACAGATTATGTAGTTAAGGTTTCTAAAGAAATTGTTTTCATTGGTAGATTAAGTAGTAAACATCCAACTCTTAATAAAATGTTAATATACAAAAATATCATAGCACCCCATTTTAAATACTGCTATAGTATTTTATTTCTGGCAAATACTAACGATTTAAACCGACTTCAAAAACCGCAAAATAGAGCTGGGAATTATTATACACTGTTCCAGGTGCACCAAAATTACTCTAACGCTAGATAATTTACAGTGGTTTAGTATCAAACAACTTATTATAACTTATCCTGCTTCCAAATTTATTGTTATAATATAATAAAGCCTCCTAAAATTCTAAGATTCACAATCATTTCAATAACTGTAAAGACTTTAAATTGCCATACCGTAAACAATGCTACACTAAAAAATGTCTGTCTTATAAAGGACGGAAAGTTTATAACGATCTATCAAGCGAGGATAAAAATGATACAAATATCGTAAGGTTAAGATATAAGCTGGGTAGTTAAATTAAAGAAAAGTTTTAGTAATATGTATTAATATGTGTATGTCATATCATTCTTAAATAATTAAATTGACCATTGTCTAAAACTAACATTTCTCAAGTTATTTTGTTTTAATGATAATTAACGGGTAAACTGGTAAACATGACATATTTGACAGAATTAAAACAAGGGCTTTGTAAAAAAATATTCAGTAGTAAACAAGTGCATTGAAAATTATCGATAATTTTTGGTAAATATGCCCGAATGCAAGTTGAGCTGAAAAAAACACGAGTGCACGAAGTTCACGAGTGATTTTTTCTGATTCAACTTGCATGAGTGAAGATTTGTCAAAAATTATAGATTATTTGCAATGCACGAGTTATATTTTGTCAGAAAATTTCCTTCACCTCACCTATCTGTCAAATTAAAATGTTATTTAATTTAGATAAATTAAAGTATACCTACTACTTACTGCGATTGTTATTATTAATAGATCATTTAAAACTAATTTTTAATTCAAGAATTATATTTTAATAAAAATTAATGAACCAAATAGTATTTAGGTACATACATAATCTGTTATGTCAAATTTTACAAGTACTGTCAGAGTGGTGTGTCCGGTGTGTGGTTTAATCTATATTAAAGTACCTAACGTTATTGGTCGCCGACATCTGTCAAAAAATTATCAAGACCAAAATACCTTATTCCCTCTCCAAATTTATAATTTCCACCAATCTCAGATTTCTTAGAAACGACCAATAAACGCATGAAAATCTGTTAATTGCGAAAAGTAAATTATCAGTGTATGATTATGTTTATTGGCCGTTTAAAGGAAATCTGAGTTTGTTATTGGTCGAAAACGCAAATTTGACAGGAGGATCAACTCCTGGCAGAGGAATGTAAAATTATTACCGTGTAATATTGCTCCTATTGGTAGTCTCTAAAAGATTTAAAATTAGTGATTGGTTGAAAACGCAAATTTGACAGGTGAAGGGAATTTTCAGTGTATGATAATGTTTATTGGTCTTTCCTAAAAAATCTGAGATTGTTATTGGTCGAAAACGCAAATTTGACAGGGGGATCAACATCTGACAGGGGAATGTAAAATTATTACCGTGTAATAATGCTCCTATTGGTAGTCTCTAGATTCTAGAAGATATAAGATTAGTGATTGGTTGAAAACACAAATTTGACAGGTGAAGGAAATTTTCAGTTATAATATATTAAGGGAACATTATTTTGCCGGTAAAATTATTGACAAAAGTTTGTTACTTTGGTAACATCCTGAGACAAAAGACATGACAAAATCCTGAGCCGAAGGCGAGGGATTTTGTCATTCATTTTGTCGAGGGATGTTACCTATAAGTAACAAACTTGAGTTAAAATTTTTCCTGCAAAATAATGTTCCGAAATATATTTGATTAGACTATTTCCCAAATAAGATACCAAAAATAATTACAATTTTCGTTTATTATTTGTTAACATTTTCGATAGCGTACCAACCTCTGTAGCGCATTTAAATCGTAACTCCTTTCCTTGCAAAAATTTTCAAATTGTTTCCATATTGACATTTTGGATGCAACAGTATTTTTGGGAGTTATATTTGCAACAGTTTTTTGTATTTCTTCTATGGAAGTTATTCCGAAACGGCTCATGTCAAATAATATATTTTACAACTGTCAAACATCTGTAAACAAACAACCAGGTTGCTAAGGATATAATTGACATGACAACGGGATGTTTTCGCTATTTTGGAGGTGAAAAAATCCCTAGGGATTTTATCGCTTAAAAATGAAAGTGATTGGTCAAAACATTAAGGCGTGACTATAATTTGACAAAGTGATTGGTTTATATCAGTTTATATGACCATGAGGGGAATAGTCACAGTAATACGTTTAATGTCAATTTTAAGTTTAGGCTGTAGCTTTTCATTATTTAATACGTTCATTAAAACAAAAACAAAATATATGATACACCAGAAACGCCTTGAATATTTTTTAAAGACAATTAAATGACCTATCTACAAGAAAATTTAAAAAATACAGGGTGTTCCATTTAAACAAAAATACTTATTTTTGTTTGAAATACAGCTTCATGGACCGACAAAAACAAACACCCTGTTTTTTTCTTTTGTAAAAGTTATTCAAAGACACTGTAAAAGCATTGTTAACGAAACTCCCAAATTATTTTAGCTAAATCCTTAAATAAAAATGTTTTGCTACAGATCTGTATCCGTCAATATTTTCAAAAAAACTGTAAATAACTCGAAAAAGAATAATTTTAGGTAGCTAAACCTTGAAAATTTTTAAAAGAAAATTTAATTTGGAATCTAAAAAGTGGAAAATATACAGGAGGTTGTACTTAGAGTACAATAGTTACATATCGGTGGGCGGCAACTAAACACTCGGTATAGCTGAAAACAATTTTAGGTTATGAAGCAGCACATGATGTCCAACAAATTTGGTTTCGAAACTTTTTTCTTTTAAATAGTAAACCATACATGAAGGAAACACGCACTATAAGGGAACACCTTGTATATCAGACTTGTCAACTTTTTTTAAAACACATGCCTAGTAGGTATGCTATTTTGATAGAGAATTGAATTATAATCCAATCATGCCTTGAAAGAATAAACATACATAGGAACATTTTTGAGACGCACGCCGTACAAAAATTCAGTTGAGTTTTTCAGTAAAACAGAACTACAAGGAACAATTTCTTGGCAAGAACTAGAACTTCAAACAACCGGCAGCGTACCATATGCGAACAACATGTAAAAATTAATTTTTCCATATCAACGGCATGATAACATTCCGTCAAGCGTCCACACCAAAATATCTGCCCAAACGAGCTACGGAATGGCACAATTCAAATCTTTTATCTTTACGGTCAAAAATTAAGTATATAGCGGAGAATGAAAATGAAACAACTTTTCTTATTACTCTTATCTGGTTAATGTTCATTGTCATAAAACAAGACCCCATAACGCTTCCTCTTGTACGTGTCCTAAAACAAATTTTCATTTCCTTTTTTTCACGAAACTTCCGCGTAAATATCATGAACCCGACGCAATATTTATTTAGGTCACAAACTGGTAGGCGATAATAGAAAAAATAAATTCGTATAATGGACCTTATATTATAGCAAGGTCCCCACTTTCGTAAATATAATATACATGTATGACTGCCATATAAAATACAAGGCCCGCAGTCATTACGGCGAACCCCGTGATATATTTTAATAAGATTTATTATGGCAGGCGTTACCGTGGAAATGCTTCAGTTCGATTCATTGTTTTGACTACCTCGAGCCGTTTGTCATTTATGCAACATTTAGTTAAAAATAAATCATTGGATATGCGAACAACGTGGAATTGTGATTGAGGTATTTTCAGAAATAATAAACCTATATATCGGGTAACTCAAATTACATATTTATTAATATACTTTTGGTATTCCCAAAGAATCATGCACTTGGGTAGCTGAAATGTAACGATTCTCATTTGTTCTAATATGTGTATTTGTCATCCTGGACATCCGGAGCAAATCTGCAGGTAGTTTATTTTATGTCATACATATTTATTAAAAATTATAAAAACGTTATAGGCCTCTACTCACCTACCAATTTGTCGGGACAACCGACCGACCATTCCGATAAATTGTTTAATGTGTAGTCTCTCACCCGACCAACACGACAGTTGGAACGGTCGGGTGACCAGGCCATCCAACAAGCCAACCGCCCCACCACATTCCTTTATATAAAGACTATTAAACCGAAAATTTAACGCTATTTATAAATTTGTTATCCTCAAAATGGCATCAGAGCCACAAGAAGAAAAACATTTGATTGTAAATCATGTTCCATAATTCATCAAAAGTTCCACTGTCCATCCGCAAAAAATTGCGAAAATCGTTTGATTACAGTTCTCTTAATAAATTAAAATTTCTTTTTCTGCGACAACTAATTTTTCATCCACATCTTTTTTTTCTTCCTTAACTCAACATTATTTGTCAAATTGATTACACTTAACGCAACCTTCAATTTTTGTTGTTTTGATAGAGACGGAGGCATCACGGTACTGCTGTACTGTCTTACAAACAAACGTGTGTTACAAACGTGAATCAAAATGAATAAAAAGCTATGACGTTTATGCTGTGTTGGTTGGACTGGTCGGGAGGTGATAACTTCTTTAAATCAATAGCAGATAGGGCCTTTTCTAAATCATTCAGAAATTCAGAAATTTAAAAAAAATATATCAAAGTAGGGGAGACTTTTTTGTTTTTATTTAATTTTTCACAGAGTATAACAAGAGTTTTACATTCAAATTGATTTAATGACAGATTGGAAATTTGTCTTTCTTCCAAGATATTTATTTCATATGTTTTGTTAAGCATATGGGAGTTTTTTTTTCTGTACCAAGACAGCTGTTACTTCCAACCGCAACGTTGGGGCTAAAGTAACAATGATCGGGGTAAGTTGTAATAGCAAAACAATTTAGTTTTTGTGGTAAAATATCATTTTAGATATTAAGTGTCACATCATTGAAATCAGAAGACAAAATGCTATCCGACTATGAGATTAAAATTTTTTCGCCGCATTTAAAAAAATGAAGTTGATGATGGTTCTGAAGAGACGAAACATTGTTGAAAATTTTACGTTATCTCAAAATATAAAGTGTAAGAAGTTGCCATTAAATGCTTCCAGATTGTCGATATCTTTAAGAATGTAGGATATAGGGCAAGAAAACGAAAATCAAATTTTTCAGTTTTTCTTGAATAACTTTTGAACTAAGACAGCTATGAACATTTTCTTTGCAGATATTTGATGCGGATCTAATTTCGCAACTTTGCCCTAATTTAACCGAGCTCGCAGCTCTTAAGATAAGCGAGATCCCCATGCATTTACTCGAATTTGGGACACCCTGTATATTTAATTTTTTTTTTTTACATCTTACCGTATTGTATTTATCGAATCAATAGAACTACAAAGCGCTGATATTTTGTAAGTTTTCTATGATCGAGATTCTGTGTATCTCGAAATATTTTGTGATTTACCTTGAGTATCATTAACGAGGTTTTACAACATTATATATTATATTACACATTGTTTTTGCATAATTATGTTTATCCCAACCGATAAAGAAAACATGTCACCGTTAATTAAAACAAAACAAAAACACAGCCGAACAAAAGCAATGTAACCTATACCTGAAAATCGAATCGCTAGCGAGCAGCAAATCACCAATTAAATTCTTTTTTAGTCCCATCCAATCTGTGCATGCAACTTGGCCATATATAAAAATACAATATTTCGCCGCCCGGTTTGTTATTCATTCGCATGCAACCGATACATTACCATATACCTCGCCGAATGTTTTAATGTTGAAACAAATGCTGCGATAGTTTCGCAACAATGCTCCCACATGGCCAAACCGAACTTCTGCATGCTTTACGAGTTTTTGTTTGTTTCGCTATGAATGTGCAGTAAGAGTATACTAGAAAACGATGTGCATATATGCACAGTAAATTTTACTTCGTACAAAAGTTTTCAGAACTAGCACAGGGAGTATTGCTCTGTAATTTGAGAGATAAAAATAGTCGTGCACTCCACATACTACAATCTTGACTAAATTGAATAAAAGATGTGAATTTACGGCAGTATTTGAGTATATTTCTTAGGAAATTGCATTTAAAGCTGTACTATATGTAAACCTTGAAAATGATTTCCTGAAAAATTCATGCACGTGCAGTGGTCTATTTATGTAGGTAATATAAGGGATACCCATAACTAATGTCGTTTTTTGATACTTATACTAAATTTTATTGTATTTAACATTTATTCCAAATCAATCTACAAAATAATTCTTATTCTATCTCTCCGGTTGACTTTTAATGTCTTTTTTGTAATTTTTTTTTTTAACTACGCTTGTAGCGTTCTGAAATATTAAAACTGGTCTATAAGAGACCAACCATTAATTTATTTCTCAGATCTTAGAACTAAAAACTTAAATTCTAAAGTTCACCCATTGGTGTCCTTGAGTTTCTGTTAATTTGCACACGGCACCATACTTTTCGCACTGTACTCTGCTTTTTGAACACTTAAACTAACTCATGTGGCTTTGTTCTCTTCAGTCTTCTGTTCAAGTCATTTACATCGTGAAGTTGGATTGCCTCAATGTTGACGTGCTGATTTAGTCTCGCCTCATGTTTAGCTGCATATCTTCTAATTTCGCTGGCCACATCCTTGATACCTAGATCGCGATGATTGTCACAGTTGCGTACGTACCATGGTACATTGACGATGTTACGCAGCACTTTATTTTGAAATTTTTGTTTTGTACTTATATGATACTGTATAGCACACCCCCATAGTTGTATGCCATACGCCCAGACTGGTTTCAAGATCTGATTATATATTAATATTTTGTTGTATATTGACAGTTGGGAATTGCTCCCCAACAGCCAATATAATTTCCTATATTTTAGGCCCAACTCAGTTCTTTTCTTTTTTACGTGTTCCTTCCATCTTAGTTTAGCGTCTAGTGTTATTCCTAAATATTTTGCAGTATTTTCGTAAGGAACAGTATTACCATTTATTGTGATGGGCAACGGATTCATTTTGTTTTTGTTCGTAAAATTAATGTGAGTTGATTTTACCTCGTTTAATTTTATCTTCCATTCCCTGGTCCAATTAAATATCTGGTCACTGGCTAGCTGAAGTTTATTTGTCGTGGCTTCTATGTCCTTATCAACTGCTAGGATTGCAGTGTCATCTGCGAACGTGGCAATAGTCACAGTTTTTAATTCTGACCGATCAGCTGTATAGAGCAAATAGAGGATCGGTCCAAGGACGCTGCCCTGCGGTACTCCAGCTCTGATATCCTTCAACTCCGAATACTCATCTTCTTGTTTTATTCTAAATAATCGATTGGAAATGTATGATTTCAGTAATTTGGCATATTGTTATGGTAGCAATTTATTTAATTTGTACACAAGCCCTTTGTGCCAGACCTTATCGAAGGCCTGGGCCACATCTAAAAAGATAGCTGAGCAGACGTTTGTTTTCTAACGCTTTCTTTATGACATCAGTGATCCGATGTACTTGATCTAATGTGCTATGTTTATCTCTGAATCCAAACTGATGATTTGGAATCAGAGATAGGTTTTAGTCGTTTTAGGAATAGTTTCTCGAATAATTTGGATGTTATTGGAAGCATTGATATAGGTCTATATGAGATTATTAGGTGGCTTGCCTGGTTTTTGCAGCATTATAACTTCTGCTACCTTCCATACACTTGGGACATGTTTTATTCTAAAGGCTGCATTAATTAGATAGGTTAACATTACATTGCCTTTCCTCGGTAGTTGCTTTAATATTTCGCCTGTAATCAGGTCAAAACCTGGCGCTTTTTTGGGGCTGAGGTTGCTTTTGATTGCGTTTGCAACCTCTTTTGGCGTGACTGGTAGTATTACCTCATTTTCCTGATTCACAAGTTCTAGATTATTAGAATGCATTTCATTGGGTTTGAAAATGTTTTCAAGGTAATTTGCAAATACCTCTGATTTTTTTTTGTTATCTCTTGCCCACTGTCCGTCCGTCTGGTTTTCTTAATGGCGGCACTTGTGCTACAGGTCTTTTCAATTTTTTTGTGGTTTTCCACAGGAAGTATTCACCTGCTGTTAAGCCTCTTAGATAAATGTTAATTGACTCTTCCTTTAATTTTAATATGTTTCTTTTTAGCTGTTGAGCTTTGTTGTTAAGTATGGTTTTATAAGTAGGATCTCTGGTTTGTTGCCATTGCCGTTTTCTCTTCTCTTTAACCAGTTCCCTGATTTCCTTTGGATAGTTAATTCCAATAGTTTTGACAGTTTTTGTAAAATGAGGATGGTTTTGTGGTAACATACTCTTCGGGTGCAGTTTTGATAGATGCCGCGGTAGTATAATTTTTTCGACGAAGAAAATGCTCCGTTGATCTGAAGAGGTCATAGTCTGGCGGAGCAACATTTAGAGAATACCTATGGCGGGTGAAATAGGACTTCCCTGCCCAACTCTTTAAATTTTCTTTAAGTGATCCTGTTGTTATGAGGTCGCGTTATCATGCAGGAGTATGGCACTCTTCCGATTACTCAACCTAGGACGTTTTTGAAGTAAATCGATGTTTAGTCTGTCAAGCTGTGGGCATTAATACTCAGCTATTATCGTTTCATTGAGATTCATAAGCTCATAGTGAATAATTCTCGTGAAGTCGCACCATACTGACATTAACACTTTTTTAGGTTGAAGATCTGCTTCAGGTGTGGACAACGGTGGTTGTCCTCGTGTTACTCATAGTATTTCTTTGTGGATTGCTGTATAGAACCTACTTCTCATCTCCAGTAATAATTTGTTTAAGAAACGTATATCTTTCGAACCTAGACGAAAGGGCACTGCATATGGTTAAACGCTGCATTTTGATAGGGGACCAACTTTCTTTCTCTTTGCACCTTGTTTAATGGTTTCAAGCAACATTGCTTTTTTAACCATGACGTTTTTAGCTTTTTCGCTAATTTTTAAATAGTGTACCTGGGATCAGCTTCAATTTCTGCAATGTGTTTTTTAATCTAAAGAAAAACGGCAATACTTTGATAATAGGTATAGGGTCGCAAACATTTAAAAAAACGAATAGTATGCCTTGTGTCTAGTTTTTGATTAATTAAATATGACGCGCAAGAAAGATTTGAATATCAAAACTGTTAAATATATCGGTAAATAATAAGATAAAATCTCAACCGGGGTTTCCCGGAATCCTACGGTTCCGCAAGGAATCGCTAAAGGTTCCGCAAGACATCGCTAGAGGCTACGCAAGAAATAGTGATAAACAGACTAATGCCTAATTTACATTGGTATAGTAGCTTATGCAAGTAACTAAAGCAAGTAGCTAAAGCAAGTTACTAAATCAAGTAGCTAAATTATGCGTCTACACACAATTTAGTGAAGTTGTTTAGTAAACTGACAGAAATGGACTATCGTGCGATAGTCCGCTTATCAGTCAAAACATGTATTGAAAATTTGAGCGAAGAATTATTGGAAATATAAGAAAAATTTAATTGTGGTATCTTCACCCCAACGTACTAGTGCCATATTTTTTCTTTTTACACGTTAAGCGCACTTGACAGTGACGTTTAAAAAGGAAGCGCAGGTCAGGTCACTTGCGCAAGTAAATAGAAATTACTAATCACTAAATTGTTTACTTGCGCAAGTACTAAACAAAAGTGTCTACACGTTGCAAGTAGCTAAATTTAGCTACTTGATTTAGTAACTTGCTTTAGCTACTATACCAATGTAAATTAGGCATAATGCTACAAAAATGGTGAACTTTATTTTAAAAAAGACCCGTTCGCTCCAGTACCTATGTTTAAAAAGTTGAGTGAAAATCAGGACAAAGAGCACATCTTACTGCATACAAAAATTCGGTGGCTGAGTAGAGGAACAGTTCTAAATAGGGTGTTTGAGGTAAATGATGAATTAAAGGAATACTTTCAGCTGAACAAGGCTCTAGAGAAAATATGTTTTCAAGGGACAAGTTCCTTCGATTTAAAAACATACCAAATCTTTAGCAAAATCATGTTAGAAAAGGGAACTTTCAGATATTTCGATTACTGGCGAGGCTTAAAAGTAAAGATCGACGTCAGAAAATGTCAAGTCTTATTGTAATCCACGTAAAAGAACTGTTGATCAAAATCAAACATTATTACTTTTCAACACCAGTGTATGATTGGATGAGGGATTTATACTTTCAATCTTGCTTATTCTAAGAACGACTTTAAGATAAAGGAGATAGCTTTGTGGGCTGCAATCTGTTCATATACCTACTCAAAATGAGATTTACTGACCTATCCTTAGTCTTATTCTTAATTTATTAACAAAGTCCTGCTACACAAAATGCTTACTCAGTCTCTATTGATGTGTGTGAAGTTGTCTTGAGAGCATCTAGCAGCAAAGATGCATCGTTTTAATCGAAAAATTTCATTTATAACCTATTTTGCTTCGCATTACCAGCGTACACAAAAATAGAACTGTAAAAGTATTTTGAAGATATTAACTTTGTCATGGAGACCGGGCTTCTTTAAGCCATACTACATAATTTGTTATTATAAATCAGAAAAATTATTTTGAAATGGGAACAAAACTTTTCCATAATTTACTGTTAGTAAAGATAATTATAACAAATTCTGATAAGTTATAAGTATATAGCATTTCAAAGATCTTAACACAAAATAAACAATAACATTTTTAAAATTTCCCGGGGATTCCCGGGACAATAAGTAATTCCCGGTTAATATAAAATACTCTAGCTTACAATGGACCGGGATCCTGGGAAAAAAACCCTAGTACCGATACATGTTTGCGTGTATTTCAACTATATAAGATGGTGTATTTATGTTTTTAACTTATTCTCTAGACATTGACATATCACAACCATTTTTGTTTTTTCAAAGAGCAGCCAGTTGTTTCTACGTTAATTTAATTTAGGTGAACTACAACATGCTTTATTTTTGTAGCGTCTATTGCCTTAAGATGTTTTAAAAAACACTTAATTTTACTTATAATTTTCGAAATTTTGTGTGACTCATTTATAACTGTTTTTGTCCTTTGTTGAAAACAGTATTTTGTACTTTAAATGAAATTGTTTGGCAATGTTTGAAGTGTTTATGTAAATTCCGTCAAGTCTTGTTCGTCAATAAAACTTCAGAGTAAAATAAATACTCAAAATAAAAGTTTCTGCTAAGTTTGTGTAACATTGATTGTCACAAATGACAAGAAGAGAGTCTTGAAACTAGTTGGGCATTTCAACAAGAAATCCTTAGCAAAAAAAAAAGTTATTTTGTTTGAACTTCTTTATGCTACCACAAACCACAATGATCTTACACAAAAACAATCTTTAACGGGTGTTAAATTAAGCTGTGTTTTGTGAAACCAGACTTGATTTTTTCGATATGTTTTACTCTTAAGAAACTATTCAAGAAGTAACTAACTAACTGCAAAAAGTTTTTCTAAATGTTTATATTTATAAAAACGTCGAAAACTTTTGTACTTTTAAAACTAAATCGATTATTTTCCGTTGAAATGGTAGCAGAATCATATAAATTGCAAAATCAATTGCGAATAATACTTTTCAGAAATTAAACGTCGTAAATTGACATTTCGGAGATAAAATGACAGAATGATGGATGGTATTGCCGCCTAATACCGAAAATCACAAAGTAACATCCTGCCGTCGTTTTTACATTATAGGAAGATCAGCGCCACACGATAAGTGGAATTAAAATATTTGAATCCTTCAAAACGAATCAAGCTTTGCCATTTCGACTAAAATAAATTCATTATGGATTAAAACATAAGATTTATAATCTACACCATTGATTTTAATGGATGCATTCAGTGACTTGACAAATGCCAGTACACAGATGTCTTATTTTTGCAAAGTATTTCGATTATTATGGACTGCATACAAAATGCAATACAGTAACAGTTTTTTTTCTAAATTCGAAGTTTTATATTACATACTCGAAAAATGAAAAACACTGCGGCTGTATTGTAAACATTACATAAATTACCCAATTTCTGTGTATAGACCTACACTTCAAAAAGAGGAAAAACAATTTTTCTTCAACCTTCCGCAGAATAAACTACCGCACTCATTTAAGTGCGCAAAGTGTCACTTTACCATACACCTGTTCACCTCCTAATGCTGTTGCTATGTTTTAAATGTGTTACTATTAAAATAAAATCATTGCTTGGTGGAAATTTCGCGACATCGTCATTTTTACTATACAGGGTGGACCAAATTCGAATGTTTCACGGGGTATCTCGATTCCGTAATAATTAGCGAAAATTTGATATCGGTCCCTTGGGCTATTTTTTGAAAAAAGAACACATGTGTAATCAGATATTTTATATCGCTTTCCATTTTAGCACTACAGTTGAAAAATGAAATTTCATCATTCTTAAAAATTTACTATAAGCAACTTCTTTATTTATTAAAACAGATCAAAATGTTATATTATTTTTTTTTTTATACATATTTTTATGCCTTCTTTAAAAAACCAATTATTATTTTTAGCGACCTTGACTTACGACATATGAAGTTAACTTAAATATTTTCAAATAAAAACCCTAAATGGCCCTGACTTTGAATGAAATAGTTATTTATGTATCAAGGCCAAAAAGTGTAACTTTTTCGGCCGCGTCTGGTTTGCCAGCAAACAGGCCGAAAAAGTACGTTTTGGCCGAGGTGCATATTACATTTTTTGTGCGATAGAATTAAAAACAATTTAAATTTTTAGTATTTTTCAAAAATATAGGTTAGAAATTACGTGACATTCTGTCACTGACAGATGACGGCGTATGTACTGCATTACCGGTCCTCTCCTTAGCAACGGCCGTAAAAATTACTTTTTCGGCCGTTGCTAAGGGTAACGGCCTGAAAAGTAACTTTTACGGCCGTTGCTAAGGATAGGGCCGGTAATGCAGTACTTTATGGTTGCTAACGCGTCCGTCAAACAGCTGTTTCTAGTACGATCGCACAAAAAAGAATATTCTTAGCTTTTTAAAAATATAGTTTTATATGTGTTGCAAAAAATAACCGAGATATGGCTGATTTTGTAAAAAATTCCTTATCAAAGTTTGCCATGATTTCGTAAACAAGTGATATTAGCAATTATTAAACAACTAAACGTCAAAACAAAGTAAAATTTTCAACTGTTTATTGTGGTATTGTGATTGTGAACATGGCTAAATTTGAACTGAAAAGTTTAATATGTTAGAAATGTACATTGTAAGTGATAAAAACGTAGCGGCTACTGCAAAATTAACTTGGAAATGACGTTTAGTTGTTTAATGATAACAAACATCACTTGTTTACGAAATCATGGCAAACTTTGATAAGAGAATTTTTACAAAATTAGCCATATCTAGTTTATTTCTGCAACAAATACATTAAACTATATATTTTTAAGAGCTAGAAAAATGCTCTCTCATATGAAGTCATGGCCGACTAGGGTTTTTATTTAAAAAAATATAAGTTTACTTTATATCTCGAAAGTCAAAATCGCAAAAAAAAAGTTGTAGTAATGTTCAAAAATGATAAAATTTCATTTTTCGTCTGTAGTGCCAAAATGGAAAGCGATATAAGAAAATCTGATTACATAGGCGTTCTTTTCTCAAAAAAATAGCCTAAGAGACCGATATCGGATTTTCGCTAACTAGTACGGTAACCTAGATATCTACCTCGTAAAACATTCGAATTTGTTCCACCCTGTATTGGCGCAGTTGTATAAAAATTGTATGTAACGCTTGCACTAAAACTGTGTATACCGCAGTTTTAACTAAATCGAATAAAAAAAAACCTTAGTTTGTTCGCATATATTTCTTTTGAAAATTGAATTTAAAGCTACACCAAGGTGTAAACTTCTAAAACAATTTTACGCACATTTATACAAAATGAACTTGCTTCGCTTATAAAATAACCCCCGTCGAACAAAACGAAATAAGCCAACTCTAAACGCAATAGTGCATAGCATTTTAAAATCGACATCCCTTTGATATCCTAATAGCCATCCTTTACGAGCTAAACGAGTTGAAGTCAGGTCGTGACTACAAAGAATTTTTTCAGTCGTACCAAACTACACAGATAAAATACGTCTGTAAAAGATCCGTGAATTAAATAGACCACATAAAATGGAACGCAAAGTTCATTATAATTAAAACATCAAAATATTTATAAAACTCACAGCTCGGAAATAAATGCAAGTTGATTTTTCGAGAACAATATTAACATATCCTTTTAAACTCAGATAAAACAGGCTTTATATCAAAGTGTCTGTTAATGCAAACTACGTTTAGTTTATCAGGTTTTTTAATATTCTTAACAAAATATAACATTTATATGTAAAGATAGCTTTAATATTTAAAAAAACGGCATATAAAAACAATTATAAGTTAACAAAATTTAAACTTTAAAAAAAACTACAAAACAACAATGGTGGATGCGCCGGTTAAAGCGTTATCGATTATTATAAACATTTTAACTCAATTATTTCATCCTACTCCATTATTTTCAAACAAAATCAATATTACAATCCCACAGAAGTAATTCACATTCATATAAACGTTGTTAAGTTGACTTTGTCTCTTTATAAAAGCTTTTAAGTCTTCGTATATGTATGTATAGAGATATCTTTATGTTCGCTTAAGGCGATATTTCAAGGAAAATATTTGCAGAAAGGGGTCGCACACGACTGAGCAGCTAAAAAATATCCGGTAAACGAATCCGGAAAAAAATACGTGCCCAACAATGTGGAACTTATAAAACGTTCGTCCCAAGTTATTAAAGTTTGTTGTAGAAATCGTCCTTATACAAAAAGAAATATAAAACATTTTAAAATATATCCAATGCTTATATACATCTGTGATGAAAATCCAATATTAATTGCCAAAAGAATTTGAAAACTTATATCAA
Source organism: Elmis aenea (assembly GCA_947652605.1). Lineage (NCBI taxonomy): Eukaryota > Metazoa > Arthropoda > Insecta > Coleoptera > Elmidae > Elmis > Elmis aenea. The sequence goes on along the minus strand of OX393579.1, from coordinate 44,956,321 downwards.
AACCTAAATAAACGGTGTCAATTTTGACAGTGAATTGTCACTAAGTAAAGTCAGCTTAAATAATAAAAGCAAAATTGTTCATTTTATTCTTCAGGCTTTTGCGGCTATCGTCCATGTTACAATCTTCGTTCCCGGGTTTGGTCAGGTACCCCAGAGACCATCCAAGAAGAATTAAACATGCTTACAAGAGCTCTGCAGGAAAACGGTTATCAACAGACATATACGAGCCATAAAGAAAAGTGCCACGCCGAAGGAGAAAACGAAGAAGGACTACATCGCTACAACTTATCTACTCTACATCGGAGGAGTAACCAACAAAATATCGAAAATACTCCAAAAACACAACATCAATACAGTCTTCAACGCTCCAGTGACGCTTTCCAGTAAACTAATATATAGCATATATAGCATACCCTGCTCCTGTGGAAAAGTGTATATAGGACAGACTGGCAGAAGCATACAAACGCGCCTTAAAGAACATGAAGGGCAAACAAAAAGAAAACAAATAGAAAAATCGGCCGTAGCAGAACATGCCCAGGACATGGGGCATACCATACTTTTCGACGACACAAAATTACTGGCCCGCGCCAACCACTTCTGGCCTAGACTATTTAGGGAATCTATGGAAATTGCCAAGAACCCCAACAACTTTAACAAAGACACAGGCCTGCAACTACCAAGCATTTGGAAACCGGTCATCAAGAAATCACTGAGGCGAAACGAACTCGTCAGGCGGAACACCACGCCTCCGTAGCCGGATATATAAACCCTGCAACAAACCCACCAATTCAGTCGTTTGATAAAGACCAACATAGAATGGTCGTAACGTCACACACATCAAGAAGACGCGGTTCCAAACCCGGGAACGAAGATTGTAACAAAATTGTTCAGTTTTTAGGATATTTGTGGGACTGGGTGCAATATGATTGTTTCATTTATATTCTTACTAAGCACCTAAAAATACACTAATTTGCTAACTTGGCCAAGGTTCTATCTCTTATCGCAAAACCTGTTTACGTTTTAACCAATTGATTATAATTTGTTATGTGTATTTATTAATCAGAACTTGAGAACTTTTTTAATGATAAATTACTACAGATGTTTTCGTTGCTAATTAATTTAAATAAAACCAGTCACCTTTCTTATTAGCAATAGTTAATTACTCTATGATTTATGTATATAATTTACGGTACATAAAGGTCCAAGGCAGGATTACCTATTGTACACAACCCTGTTTAATCTGGTTTTGGTAAATATTTTGAGAGAAAGTAATATAGACTCAAATAGGGTAAAGCCATAGTAAACAACAATTAATTGCATACGCAGATGACAACAAACAACAACAATGGTGCTAGAAAATAATTTTAAAACGTTAGAAGCTACATCCAAAGAATATAGGCTGTATATGTATAAACGGGAACAAAACAAAATATCTGGTGATAAGGTTATCTAAAAGACAAGTAAACGACAGCATAACATTCCAAGCTGAATGGCACCAAGAGTAGGTACTAGTTCCAAAGAGTGAAACAATTTGAGTACCTTGGGGTGACTATAAACAAGTGGGGGTGAAGAAGATCCGGAGATAGAGAAGAGACTTGCTAGGAGGAGTAAAGCTTTTAAAAATGACAAGTCCTACATTAATATCTAAAATAACGGCTGTGCTCTATGGATGTGACATTTTTATTTTATTTATTCTCGAGTTTTACATCTTTCGACGTTTTTCGGTTCCCCTACACCACATCTTTCAATCTTCAACGTCTTTATCTCGGAGTTCTCTTTCGTTCATTGCTTTCATTACTCCTAGCTTCCAGGTAGTCTTCGGCCTTCCTTTGTTTTTCTTCTGTAAAGTGGCGTCAAATTGGAAATTTTCTTAAACCATCTTTCCCCTGGCATCCTACTCAAATGTCCATACCACATGAGTCGTTTGTGTTAAATTGTGTCAATTATCGTCTTCTCTGTTCTCATTCTGTTGCAAACCTTTTTATTGGATACATGATCCCACCAGGAGACCCCGCAGCTTCTTATGAAAAGGTCCATTTGTACAGTCATCAACTTTTTCTCGTTTCTCTGTGTCATTTCCCAAGTATCTGAGCCGTATGTAGCTATACTTTCTATCAAGGTGTTATACATCGTTAGTTTGGTCTTCTTGGGAATTTGACCACTCCACAGGTTAAACTTCTGGTAACTCGTTTGCTAAGGTTAATTTCATTATTTATATCATGGTTACTAGTTGCGTCTTTGTTTAACGTCACGCCAAGATATTTAAATTCTTCACGTGTTTTAATCGTTCCATTTCCCATAGGGGATCGCGGGGCAGAACGGAACCACGGGGCAGAACGGAACACCGCTTATTTTTTGAATTGTACCGTGTCACTATCTAAGAAAATTTTTAGGAACTATAAGTAAAGCATAACAAACAGACTGACGATATTTTTGTCATTCTTGGTCATTCTAGATAAGCGTATTCGCACGTGTCCCGTATTTGCTTGTGTTATCGTTCTATGTTGTAATTGGTTGTCATAATCATATGAAAAGTAAGCAAAAACTTTAATTTTATTACATTTTTTCTTGATATATCCTTAAACTACGAGTCTTGGACTACGCTCCTGTGTATTTACTGTTGTATATTTCATAGACCATTCTAAGGAATTTGAACTGTACCTAACTTCAACGGATGGGGCAGGACGGACCGGGGCACGATGGACCGAGGTTCCATTCCGCCCCCTGTACGATTTTTCTTTCTTATTTCTTTTCTAAATATGTTTCTTGTACTGTATCCTTCTGTTGACGCTGTCTATGATTTAACAGACAATGAACAATGAAAATAATTTTTTAATTTTTTTATGTTTTATCGAATTAATTTTAAGTTTCTTAAGCATATACCTTGGAAAGATCTACATTATTATTATTACGTTGTTCGAATAATAAGCTCAATTACGTTCTGCTATGACTACTTTGACTGTTTTAACAGATTAAACAATTTTGCAAAGAAGGTTCCGTTCTGCCCCAACCCCGGGGCAGAATGGACCGTTTGCCATTTTATCTTCTTTCTAAATTTACACTTTATAGTTCAGGATTATTTTTTATTTTGTAATTAAATTTTAAAAAACGAATAAACAGAGAATACAAATACAAATTTTCAGATTCTTCCTAACTTAAATTAATAAATTACAACTATTTATGTATTAAAGTGTCCGTTCTGCCCCGCGTTCCCCTATGCAAATTTTGCCCGCTTCCTTTTACTACCAAATAGTGTGTGATGTGAAATATGGACCCTAAACAAGAAAAACGTTGAGAGATGAGAACAGACAATGCTACGAAAGATCTACGTTGAGAATGATGAAGGGCAGTAGAAACGAAGCACGAATAGGGAGGCGATGAAAACATATGGATACCCAAGTATTGTGCACAATGCTGGGTCATGTGTATAGAATGACAATATAGAGACATGCAAAAAGAGTGCCCCTGGGAAGAGAAGGAGGAAAGACAGCAAGAAGGAAGCAGGAAAGGAAGGCATCGGGCAATTGGAAATCCATAACGGAGAAAAAGTGGGCGTTAATGGTATCAAAATTGAATCCTTGGGCCTTTAAGGCCAGAAAAGCTGTTTTATTATTATATTATTAGTTTATAATTTGGATTAAAAAACCTAGTTTAAAAAAAAAAAAAAAAAAAACTCTATTTTTAATTAAGTTAATTCTTATCTAATGGTGCCTGTACACCTGAGAGTAAAGTACTCTCGAGAGTAGCGTCGCCAAGGATACAGCCAATCGCGAGTTACTCTCAGGGGCTGTATCCTTGGCGACGCTACTCTCGAGAGTACTTTACTCTCAGGTGTACAGGCACCATAAGTTAACTGTGCAGCTTTATACAAAAAAGTAAACAAATTTCTAACTGTATTTACTCCGATTCAATGCTACGAACAAAGCGGAAATGAAAAATTAGCTATGAATGTTCGATATAACACTCACAACTTTTCTCATTCGAGTTATTCCAAAGTTTGAAAGTTCATGTTACAATCGAGCGGGCACCACCACTTTTCAGTTAGGTATACGAGATTCTGTTCGCCCCGGCAGCTCGAGTTTTACCTCGATACAATATAGTTCGACCACGACTAAAAGTTTCCCACACGTTCTTTGCAAAAAAAAAACAATATGTGTAAACCGCCGACGCACATTTTCAAGATCTACGACGACAGGGATACAAGGGAGATGAAACAAATTTAAAAGAAATAAATCGAACCTACACAGTATCTGTTTATACACTGCTATTTATAGCAGTGTTGTGGGGTAGTTTGACAAAAGTAATAATGGTATACACATACAGGGTGGTGCTTTTTTCGAGGCTCACCAGTATGATATAAATAAAAGCTACAGAACATTTTATTGGTCCAATGGTAACGAAATTAAGATTGTTGGAAACATATTTAGAAGATATGTTAGGCAAATTGCCATTATTAACAATTCAAAATCATCAGTAGTTTCAGCAAGAAGGAACTGGTCCTCACAACGCCCGCATTGTAAAAAGATTTATTAATTTAGATGTACGCTTTCAAAATTCATGACTTGGTACGTTTGGTCCTGTTCATTGGCCTACGCGATCGCCATGTTTAACGCCTATGGATTACTTTCACATTGATCTTGTTTATGCAACCCTAACGGAAAATATTGAACTTCTTCGCAGTAAAATCAAAAATGCTTTCGACTTTATTTCGAGACAAACTATCCTAAAGGCAGTGGACGAAATTAATTTGAGGACTAACCACTATATCATACATAACGGCGCGCACTTTAAAGAATTTAAATAATTATTTATCTGGTGTTTTAAATTTATTGTCCTTTCGTTATTTTATTAGACCTATAAAATGTTGTGTCACTTTTATTTATATTATAATTTCAATTGTTTTTCAGAACATTCGCGATTTTATAGATTATTTATACAAATTTTCAAATTTCAACAAGTTTTTTAAAAGAAATAAGGTATGTTGGTTACCAATCTGAAAAGCTAATATTTTTGTCTGTCTGATGGTGTAAAAATCCAATATGGCGGCCGCAAGAAATAAAAAATTTGACTATCGCAACTTGAAATCTAGAAGGCTTAGAAAATGTCTGTTGACGTCATCAAACCGAAGACGGTCAAAAACATAAAGTTACCAAGTTTAAATGAAATAGCGTCAATGGTAGGGAAGATAATAATATTTTTCTAAAATCACATTTTTCAGTTTTTTTTGTAATAAATCAAAAACGAATCAAAATATCCAGGATTTCTTTTCAAATTTTTAATCGCCATAAAAATGTGCAACTTTTCTCTAATTTAACCGACTTTGTATCTTTTACCGTTTCCAAGATAGCAATGGTGAGCATCGAAAAAGTATATAAGAAGAAAACTTTTTTATTTTAAATTTACTTAAGCGTCGATTACATTGAGCGAGTTTACTAGCTACTCGCTTGCGAATTTACTCGCTGCTACTAAACTCGCCCAATGTAATTACACTGTCAAGCTAACTCGCCGCTCGCTTTACTGTAGCGAGTAAAGTTGGAGACCGGGCTACTTTACTCGCTACTCGCTTGCTATTCTACTCGCTGGCTAGTAAAATCGCTCTATGTAATGTATCTGACTAGTGAAATCGCTGTGTGTTTAGTAGTCGCCGCAGTGCCGGTCGTGTGCAGACCCACTTTTCGCCGCCCCGCGATTCCGTTAAAATTAAATTTTGGGAAAATAAAAAAATACTCGCACTTTTATTTTATTTTAATAATTATTCATATACACAGCGTCATTCAAAACTTCTGTAACAAATTGAAAAGATTTTTATTATCGATTTCTAAAAAAATTTTACTCTTGATAACAGTTGGTGCATGGACTTAAACTAAATTTAAGATGAAAAACGTTAATTAAAAATCGATATTACTCTAGATTTTACTTCATTTTCGATTCAAGATTTCTGGCTATAATAGACGCGAATTGTCTATTAGTTTTGAAAAATAATTACTTTCTGATAAAAAATGTTAAATAGAAATAAGTGCAAGTACAATAAGTCTTTCCTGGGACATCGTAGACCAGATTTTTTAAGTTTTAAGAAACTTCTCTCGACTTTATTATCGTTTTTCACACTGAGATTTTAGCCGCCCACGTGCGTGGCACGCGTTCGCTCTACGCCTGGATGAGCTTTGTTCACGCCAAACACAAAAAATGTTGAGAGAAATAGTTTGTGCGGGAATTAATGTTGTTGCCCTTTTATTACGTCAGAAGGTAATTGTAAAAAAGAGGAAAAGGAAATCTAGAAAAGTGTGGGTAAAAGACTGGATAGCAAGAAGAGAAAAACATGGTGCACCCAATACTTTATGGAAAGAATTGAAGGACCAAGACTGTACAGCCTACCGGAATATATTGAGAATGGACGGGGGCCAGTTTGATGTTTTACTGGAGATGGTTGATGGACTGATCAAGAAACAAGACACCAAAATGAGAATGGCGATCCCGACTGCCACAAATTTAGAAATAACACTACGTTATTTAGCTAATGGTGATTTATTCAAGTCACTAGAATATGTATCATTTGCTCAGCAACCACTTCTTTTACTCCTTTCGATTTTACAAAGTTCTTGTCTGTAAACGTCTTTTATCTTTTTAATTGTTGCCTTGAGCTGTTTTTCGTCTATTCCCTTTAGCGTTTGGAGGTGTTCAAACATATTTTTAAAAATTTCTTCCTTACGGTTTATATTAAAGTAGTCTTTATGTTTAACGTTCCATAACATGGGATAATTTTCGTACACTTTAAAAAATTCTATTATTTCGTAGATATTGGACTTCATTTTGGATAACAATATACACAAAACAACGACTGACAGTGACAGTACAAAATCAGCCGTCAGCGAGTAAGCGAGTTGACTAGCTTAGTGCAATCGACACTCGCTGAGCTAGCTGCTACACGCTCACTCGCGGGCGAGTATCTCGCAAGCGAGTGAGCGTATAAACTCGCTCAATGTAATCGACGCTTTAATTATTACATATAAATGATGTGATTAACCATTCATGTGCTCACTTTAAGAAATTTGATGTGTCTATTTTAACAAACTAACCAAGTCTTCATAGACACAATGACGTAAATTTAACAACCGCAAAGGCCCACGGCTCTTCAACATTCCCCAAACGAATTAACTTCTAAGAAAGTTAAAATTAACAACGTTCCGGATGTCCATTACAGCCTGCAATTTTGTAACTCAATGTTGTCTTTCTTTAGCAAAAAGTAAGATTTGGTCAACACGGTCATCATTAGAGGTGATTACCGTATGAGTTTCGTTCAGTCTATTCGTTTATTAAGCCAAGCGCCCACAGCAGTGATATATGGCAGTAATATGATAACTTGTAAGGTAATTTTTAAACTAATGAACGCAGACAAAAGTAAAATGTTAGTGTAAGACGGCATCTTTACAATTAACAATCCTAAATACTTAGGTCACTATGCAATGATGGCATCACTTCGGTGGGCATTCGATCTAATAGTAAATTATTTATAGAACCCAAAATACAATATATTAATAAACTGGTGTGGCTACCAAATGACTTTCGCCATATACAGGGTGGTCCACATAGAAGGGCCACTATTGGTATCTCTTAAACGATAGGAGCTACAAAGAAGTTTAAATTAGTCAAATTATTCCCCTTTCTGACAAGGAAGGGTCACGATATGTTGTCGCTAGAATCTCATCAAGGCTGTGTTTATTGCATCAAGAACATTAAAACTAAATGTTTTACAGAATTATACGCGCCACTGGCCAAATGGGGAACAACTGAAAAGTTGAATAATAAAGATAATTTTTGCGATCGCCTTGGCCATGAAACCGTCGGAGATAAAATCGAAATTCGCGCATCCTAGGCAAGTAAAATGGTGCAAAGTTTTTGAAAAAATCTTTAACGGTTCCGGAGAAAAACGTCAAAAACGAAACCCTTGCAAGAGCGCTATGATTTGAGAAGTTGTATAACTAAATCTAGGCGACTTGCACAGGCATTTAACATAGGGAAAACCGTTTACAAGGGCCTCGTTTTTCGCGTCTTTCTCCGGAACCGTTTAAGATTTTTTCAAAAATGTTGCACCATTTTACCTGCAAAGGATGCGCGCATTGGTAAATAGAAGAATTTCGATTTAATCTCTGACGGTTTCATGGCCAACGCGATCGCAATAATTACCTTCATTATTCAACTTTTCAGTGTTTTCCTATTTTACTGAAGAAAATGGCCAGTAGCACGTATAACTCTGCAAAACATTTAGTTTTGGTGTTCTTGATGCAATAAACACAGCCTTAATCAAATTCTAGCGACAACATATCGTGACCCTTCCTTGTGAGACCTATTCAGTGATGCTTTCATGTTTTAAAAAAGTTCCATGGCACACTGGATAATCAACAAAAATCAAAAGCGTTTTATTTTTAAGTCGTTTATAACTTGGTCATACTTGATATTACAAAAATATTTTTGGAGTTATTTGTAGACTGTTTTACGCACTGTAAAATAAAAACATTCATTTGTTTCAATATTAATGACGTCTGTCAAAATAATGTATCATGTAAGACATGTGAACACCACAGCGGTCTTAAGAAAATATTTAATTATAATTATTTTTTTTAATCATAAGTTTCTTTACTAAAATTCAAGAGACTTCAAACAAACGGCATTTTCTAAGAAATATAACCTCTATAAAATACTATTTGAAAAAAAAAAGTTGGAGCCATTTTCGAGAAAATGTTTCAGATTTTGGAATTTTTAAAATCATTTCGTAATTTTAAGTTTAAAAAAAAAAAAAACTCAGACTTCAACACACTAAAGTTTACATAAACACAACATTTTTATCTATTACTTTTTCGTTGTACTTTGTGATTAAAGTTATAACTTTTACACCCTGTATAGGTATTAGTTATTATTTGAAAAATCAACTAAATGCACGCACTTTGTAATATACCTACTATTAAAGGCTCTATCGATAACTAATTTCAAAAATCCACTTAAATCAACGCGTAGGTAATTAGCCAACAAGAAGATACGCCAAATATTTTTAAGTTGTTATATAACCCTACTCCAATGGAGAAAATAGAATCAGACGAAACAAAAATAAATTTTTTTTTTTTTTTTTAAGTAACTTCTGAAAATGAGAAAGCTAAAAAATGTGTCTTGTTACGTTATAGAGTAAAATAAGCACGAAATTCCACAATGTTCATCTAATTTGATCGAGTGTGTGGCTTTTAAGGCAAGCATGATACCGATAGTGCGACAAGTTATTTGTACTATGTATATTACACCAAAGTTGCTTCTGCGGGTCCCATTTTTAAATTCCACCCGTGCACAAATTTGAACGCTTTCAGTGACTTGTCCAGTAATTTTTAAATTAGTGCTGCTGGTTTCAAACAATACCATTATTGTGCTATTTATGTGCAACTTCTTCGAAAAGTGTTCAATGGCTCCACCCGAGACAAACTTATAACGCGCGAGTGTACTTTATTACAATTCAACTTCCCTACATTTTGCTCCATGCTTGGCGTACGTGAGGCAAAACAAGCAAGTTGTGATATTCGAATAATTTAGAACAACACTCGCCACTTTATAGCTGCAACGCATCCATTATTTGTGCTATTATTCCGTTAATCACAAAACATATTTATTGTATGAACAATAAATAAAATAAACAACGACTAATATATCGCATATTACATCCATAACGAAGTATTATATATCGCAATATTTGTTATGTTATCTTTGATACATGGCACGCTCAAACCGCCAATATTGACCATTTGAAATTCCTCTTTATTTGCCAAACGTACATGCAAACATTGCCATTTTTTCCGAAATACTTCCATTAATTAACGTGTTGATTTAAGAGGGTTGCTTGTTCGGCACTAAAAAATTTGGTGCGCCAATAAACGTTTGTTACTTCGTAATCAATTCTAATTTATCAATTTATCTGGGACGGATCTAGATGGGAGCATTGGACAAAGCGCCTAATGCAAACGTAATTTCCGTGAATCGCATCATTTGTTATACAAACAGTACTATTTGCAATAATTATTAAAACTGGCGATGATATTTTTTTTAAACTTTTTGGAATTTAATCAATAGATTAATATTCAAAATTAAATTACTGCCGATACTAAATAATTAAAACACGGGTTTCAACATACGAAATTAACTAATGTGATCAAAAATTATACGATGTAAAAATACAACTTTAATTATATAATATTTTTTGCATTAACAGGCAAAATAACTGTATCCATATGAAGCGATTGTTGTATTTTAATTTAAAAAACAAGCAACAGGGCCCAGAAAATATTAGGCAAAAATTTTTGTCTAAAAATATCAGCACGAAAATAATTTTATGCGCCACTGTAAATGTAATTTAACTCTGGGTAGATATTAAGAATGTGCCGATTAATCGGTGGATAATAGGTAACTTGCCATATCGGCCAAAGGATCAATAATCGATTAATCGGCAATTGGCATTTTGGCCGCTTAATCGGTTCTCATTAAATTTAACAATGCCAAGAGATTGGATTAGGGAACTAGTTTCACTTTTTTATTGTTACCTTAAGATTTAGTCTTATTATAGCTATAATACAGCTATTTACTGATGTAAAAAACACAAAAAAGAACCAAAAATATTCAAAAACAACACCAAATTTTGAACTTCCACAGATTTAAAAAAAAAAACATCCTGAAATATTAAATAACTAAATGCACTTTCAATGAATATAAACAAATTCTACTGCTCTTTAATTATAATTCAGAAACTTGATAGTTTCTCTCTTGTCAGGGCACAGCCTATTTGTTGCTATTTAGTTTTCGAATTGTTTTGAGAATTTTACGTACATAATTATAGCGGGTGATTCAGTTTGACTGTCGCACTCCTATAACTTTTTAGTTATTGAAAATAACCCCAACAAACCTTATATTTTTGGAAACGGCGACAAATTCTCTATTAAGTGATGTGCATTTGTTATCTCTACGATGTCGTATGTCAAATCCGCGATAGGAAACTGTTTTTTTTTTTTTTTTATTACATAGTTACATTTTTTGGTTGATTCGGATAGAGAATTTATTTCTGAATCCGACTATGTATTAAAAAAGTATGCATACATAAGAAAATTTTCGAGAAAAATCAGTTCAAAGTTTATTCAAATAATTATAGCAAACAGTCTATTTAACATAACAGATAACGATCAAATCCTAAAAATTATACTATAACTATCAATGGAAATGTAATAAAAATAAATGTTTAATAAAAATAAAAACAAATAATAAACGTCGACATAAAAAAAATAGACTTCCAAACACAGTTGTCCTCTATGTACGAGGGCGTATTGAAAAGTAAGGTCTCCAACGATGCCATTTCCAAACGCGAGTTGCTAGGCGAAATTTGGCAACAGCGCTGCATTCCTTGGTTCCCCCACCACAGTGTAGAACCATCCGCGAGACCTTGGGACGCTTAATCGCTGCGTAGCAGTCGTTTAGGATGGGGCTCCCGCTTAGCTCGCCCGCCAGGTGCGAACTGCGCTCAGTCATTCGGTTTTTGAATGCAAAAAAGGTTTCTCCGATAGACATTCATCGCCAGTTAGTGGAAGTGTACGGGATAAGGGAAGGTCTTAATGAAGAGTGTGGCTACTTCTCATGAAGGGTTATTCTCCGGTTATTGCGCTTCGAGCCGCCGTTGATTCCGGCAAACTCGGCCGCCCCGACCGCTGTTCATCGTGGACGTTTTCCCGGCCCTCAGAAAACTCCCGGCACCACTTCCGCACGTTTTTTATGTTCATACAATTCGCACCGTATACTTCCACTAACTGGCGATGAATGTCTATCGGAGAAACCTTTTTTGCATTCAAAAATCGAATGACTGAGCGCAGTTCGCACCTGGCGGGCGAGCTAAGCGGGAGCCCCATCCTAAACGACTGCTATGCAGCGACCTAGCGTTCCAAGGTCTTGCGGATGGTTCTACACTGTGGTGGGAGAACCAAGGAATGCAGCGCTGTTGTCAAATTTCGCCTAGCAACTCGCGTTCGGAAATGGCATCGTTGGAGACCTTACTTTTCAATACGCCCTCGTATACTTAACTGCTTTTTTTAGAGTCTAATTTTTTATGTCGACGTTTATTATTTGTTTTTATTTTTATTAAAAATTTATTTTTAATACATTTTCATTGATAGTTATAGTATAATTTTTAAGATTTGATCGGTTTCTGTTATGTTAAATAGACTGTTTGCTATAATTTGAATAAACTTTGAACTGATTTTTCTCGAAAATTTTCTTATGTATGCATACTTTTTTAATACATAGTCGGATTCAGAATTCAATTTTCTATTCGAATCAACCAAAAAATGTATACTATGTAATTTAAAAAAAACAGTTGCCTATCGCGGATTTGACAGACGTCATCGTAGAGATAACAAATGCACATCATTTAATAGAGAATTTGTCGCCGTTTCCAAAAATATAGGGTTTGTTGGGGTTATTTTTAATAATTAAAAAGTTATAGGGGTGCGACAGTCAAACTGAATCACCCGGTATAATTAATCTAAAAGGCTGCATTACATTACACAATTTCTTGTTCAAGAAATTTTATACTAGATTGTACAGCTGTTGCCAAGTTACAATATCGTAAATTGACATACGCGGTGTCAGTTTACGACATAAGACGTGTTGTAACTTGGCAACAGCTGTACAATCTAGTATACAATTTTTTGAACAAGAAATTGTACAAGAAATTGTATAGTGTAATACAGCTATAATGTGAAACTTAATAATCGGTCAATTGCATTCGTAGTAGACATATCAAAAATATTACAGAAGCGATGCTTTCCCGGTCTTTTTTTTAGTTATAGCTATATGTATGTGTACGAATTGTTTACACAAAATAAATATCAAATTTTGTAAAAATAAGGTAAACTTTTCTATGGTTTGCAATTCCTGACTTTAAAATATGCTGAGGTCCGTCACCTTAGCAGCACCACTTTCTTCAATCATAATAAAACTTATGCCATAACTTTGTGCTATTTTTTGCCGTAAAAATAAAATTTTGTGACAACTCTAGAAAAAAGTTATAAACAATTTTAACTCAAGTTTGCCAAGGTGACGCGTAAGCGCCACTTTCTCTGAATCAAAATTTGTTTATGCCATAGCTTTGTGCTATTTTTTGCCGTAAAAATAAAATTTTGTGCCATATCCATAAGGAAGTTATGAACAATTTTAACCCGGTGCTGCTAAGGTGACGCGTAAGCGCCACCTTCTCTGAATTAAAATTTGTTTAAGCCATAATTTTGTACTATTGTTTGCCGTAAAAATAAAATTTTGTGCCAACTCTATAACGAAGTTATAAACGATTTTCAAGGTCAAGCGTAAACCCTATCTTTTCTAAATTAATGCAATGCAATGCAATTACAATGCAAAACTATACGAGTCAGCTATACAAGACAATTTTAGTACAATAAACAAGACAAATAACACCACCCCCATAGTTTTCTATGTTGGATTAAATTATCTACAACAATATGTAAAAAATACAGGGTTTTTTATTTAAAAACTTTATTTATGTTTAAAATGTTGCTCAATGGACTAAACAAACAATTTTTTTATCACACTAGCAAAGACTTAAGATTATTAATTTTAGATACAAACGGTTCCTACACAATTTAAGAGAATTTATTTCGGGTAATTTCCGACAAACCAGCGTATTCATAATGGCATGAAATTTTTTACGTAGCCATTTTATGAAAACACCCTGTGCAATATTAAAAAAATCGTACTTATGTTTTTAAACTTGTACCATTTATCCGTTATATCAATTTGGTCTCTAGAAAAAAATATAGATCGAAAGTTTACTTGGCTTGGAATTGAAATTAATTTTTCATTTAAATCGTTTCGTCTAATAAAACATTTAAAAGGTCGCGTCTTTTTAATAGTTCCTAATTGAAACCTTATGAAATATTAAAGTAAAAGCAAAACTTGAATTTCAGTAATTTGGTTCATATTTCAATGAATGTCTGCATTACGCTCTGCAATTATTAATGAATTTTTAAAAGCTAGCGGATGCATCTGCAGAAAACTTTCATCTCGGTGCACTGTTCCCCTTAACATTCACCTTATTTAATATATTTTAATAAATCGTTCTAAAACCAGCAATCTGTTCGTGACGTAACAAAAACAAAACTGCAACTTAATTTACAGTTCCTCCTAGAACGTTTTAATTTACTTTTTTTTATTTCCGAGGTTAAATATTCATGTCTTAACTGAGAAATTCCTTACGAAATCCTGGATAATATAATCTTATACTTGGTAACAGCTTCTTCAATCAAATTATTCATGAAAACTAAAACGAAGTCCTCATTGCTAGCTTTCGTTTTTCTACTCTTACAAACCAACATGTCCTTTTATTTTAATGCACTTGCCAACATGTAAGTACATCATTTGCCAACAAGTTTTAATTGGAATATGTAGTACAATTAAAACTTGTGAAGTTTTACATGTAACACTATGTTATATGCACTTATTTTAAAACAACTGTCACACCAGACACGTAAACAAAAAGTTCGGTACACTACATTTGTTAAAACATAGTTAATTAGCACCTTCTTCAAACACGAAATTTAATATTTAATTGCTCTTCAAATTAGTGTAAAATTTATTTTTTTGTACATTTTTCCTATGTATTATGTTGCTTTAAAAATATTGTGTTTCGACTAAAATATCTTTCTTTTATATTCTTGATCTTTAAAATACTCCATTTTAAATTATGCTGATCTATATACAGGGTCTGTCGCAAAAGTATCGAGAATCTTTTTTTTCAGACAATTTATTGCCAATAAACGTAAAAACACTTAATATTCTTCAGAATACGCATCTTGGGCGTCAATACACTTTTGGTAGCGTTTCTTCCACTCTTGGAAGGCACTCTGGAAGGCAGAAGACGGAACCCCCTTAAGGCACTGCGTCGAAGCGGTTTTCACCCCATCCAACGTCTCCAAATGGCGTCCCTTTAGGCTTCGCTTGATGCGGGGGAAACAAAAAGAAGTCCGGTGGTGCTAAGTCGGGACTGTACGGCGGTTGCGGCAGTGTCGCCACGCCTTGCTTAGCGAGGAACTCCTGGACGACGACAGCCGAGTGTGAGGGGGCATTGTCGTGATGCAAAATCCAGGTGTTGGCGATCTCCTTTCGAACGCGGCGAATCCTTTCGCGCAACCGTTTAAGGACGGACACGTAAAATTCTTTGTTGACAGTGTGTCCTTCAGGAACGAATTCACCATGGACAACACCTTTCCAATCGAAAAAAACGATTAGCATTGCCTTGATTTTCGACCTGCTCATTCGAGCTTTTTTCGGCCGCGGTGAGTTCTTTGTGTGCCATTCCGAGCTTTGTCTCTTCGATTCGGGATCGTACTCGAAGATCCACGTTTCGTCGCCCGTCACTACTCTCTCAAAAAAACGAGGTTCACTTTCACTGCGTTCCAGGACGTCCTGAGAAATCCGAACCCGAGTTTCCCTTTGTTCATCTGTTAACACTTTTGGTACCATTTTGGCACAAATCTTCCGCATTTGCAAATCGCCCGTCACAATGCGGTGAACTGTGTCTTTTGTCATGTTGCACTTGTCCGCTGTTCAGCGGACACTGAGACGACGATCAGACTGTAACGCTTCCCTCACTTTATTGACGTTGTCATCAGTTTTGGAAGTTGACGGTCGTCCAACGCGCACATCGTCTTTAATTGATTCCCGGCCGTTTCGGAATTGTTTGTGCCACTCGTAAACTCTTGCCATGGCTTCATCTACGAAGGCTTCCCGAATCATGGCCAGGGTCTCATACCGTTTTTTTTTCAATCGAACGCAGAATTTGATGGCTGCCCGCTGCTCCAGCAAACGTTGCATCTTGATTTCCGACGCGACAACAAAACACACTTTGCGCGGATCACTGTGCTAGCTCTACCGTTGCTAGGAGAGGAATCAGCAGCGGCGAATTTGGTAGCTCCGACTCCCCCCTACCATCCTCACCAATCCCGCTACCCCTTCTAGCGGAGTCAGGAATTTTTTTCTCGATACTTTTGAGACAGACCCTGTATACAGGGTGGTCCACATAGAAGGGCCACTATTGGTAAATGGTAAAAGCTACAAAGAAGTTTAAATTGGACAAATTGTTCCCCTTTTTGAGACCTATTCAGTGATGCTTTAATGTTTTATGGCACGCTAGATGATAAACAAAAATAAAAATGGGTATCTTTTAAAAATCGTTAATAACTCTGTTATACTTGATAGTACAATAACATTTTTGGGAAAAAAGTTGTAGATTTTTTTACGTACTGTAAAATGAAAACATTTATTTGCTTTAATATTGTGTAAATTCTTAGAATAATTAAAAACTTGCATTTTTTTAAATGGAAACCATAGTTGGCTATGACCTCATAAAAAAGCATTTTCTTTCCTCTTTTTAATAACATAGGACTGAATGTATTTATTTTGATATTTAGGCTCAAAACGAATAAAATTCATCAAAAAGTTCCTACGAAGCCATAGAATACCATGAATTTAAACAATATTGAAACAAATGAATGTTTCCATTTAACAGTGCGTAAAAAATCTACAACTTCTTCACCAAAAATATTTTTGCACCAACAAGTGTAACAGAGTTATTAACGATTTCAACAAAAAGCCCATTTTGTTTTTTGTTTATTATCTAGCGTTCCATGGAACTCTTTTAAAACATTAAAGCATCACTGAATAGGTTTCAGAAAGGGATATTATTTTTCCAACTTAAACTTCTTTGTAGCTCTTACCGTTTACGAGATCCCTACAGTGGCCCTTCTATGTGGACCACCCTGTATATAAACGGAAGGTTTATTGGAAAAAAACGGAATTCCTAATAATATAAGATATTTGATAATTTTATTAATAGTCCGTGCCGTCGGCTTAGTATTTCCAAAGGTATACTAATTTATCATCTAGCTCCTATCGGGGAGCAAAGGGCACCTTTGGGTGATTCTGCAGCGGTAGGCTTGGTGGCAGCAAGGTCCCCACCATTTGTTCTTGCACCATTTCGTTTGAGCGTCGCCCATTTATGCCCGGTATTATAGGTTCAGTTTAAACTGCTTGTCAAGTTTAAACTTAAGATTAATAAAAATAACCATAGTAACCTTATTATTAATCTTAAGTTTAAACTTGACAAGCAGTTTAAACTGAACCTATAATACCGGGCATTAGTCTTGCACCATTTCGTTTACTAAACTTTCCACTTTCTTCTATTTCTAGCTGTTCGTTGAGCCTCGTTTCATGTTAAGTCTATTTTGTGGATTTTTTTATCGTTCGCTTCCATTAATTTGATGGTCTTCCTCTTCTTCTTCTCCCTATAATATTGTGGCTTGTTTCACTATACCTACTTATTGCTGGTTTTCTTAACATATGTGTCTTATCAATTTCCATTTTCGTCATTTTATAGTTACATCTATTTTTTCTTCTTTTGCCATACTGCATAGCTCTTCATTACTTTCTTTCTCAAGTCAAAAATTTTGCTATGATTCGAAGACACATGTTCATGAAAATATGCAATTTCTGAAATAGTTTTTGCTTTCTTTCCAGCTCTTCGAACCATATAGCAGAACACATTCAACATTGCTCTGGAATAATATTATCTCCGTTTTCCTGTTAATGTTTGATGCCGCCCATACGTTTCGAAACGTATTAAAGACGTTTTGGGCCGTGCCTATTCTTCTACTCATGTCGTCCGCTGCACCTCCCCACGAGTTTACAACACTACCCAGGAACAAAATAATTCTATTTCATTTTTCTTTCCATCATGGCGTATTTGTTCTCCTTCCCTTATGCTATTATGTCCCAAAAGTTTAGTTCTGGAGTTTATTGTAAGTCTTGTTATCAGGCATATATCATCAGCAAACTCTACATCCTCTAATTTTTCGAAAATACTACACGTTAGAAATTGGAAAGGTATATAAAAGACCTACGCTGTGGTCAGGGGTTTGGAGCGAAGCAAAGAGCAGTGAAGCAATGGTTTTTTGCCCGGAGCTGGAGCGGAGTCCGGAGCAAATAATTTTGATTGCTCCACTGCTCCAGTTTATTATGTAAAATTTTTTCAACATTTGAAGATCAATAATTTGTTCTTACAAACATTTATTTAACTAAACTTGTTTGTTAGGGTCAAATATTGTAATTTTTGACCCGTTTACACAAATACGACTAGATCAAAGCTTTGTTTTTAAGCTTTTAATTAATAAACTTATTTTAAACATTTTATCAATATTTGGAGCATGGAACGGAGCTGGAGCTGAAGCAGGCAGATTCATGTCGGAGCGGAGCTGAAGCGGAGCAATTACAAAATTGGACTGCTCCAAACCCCTGGCTGTGGTTACCGTATAATTGGACTGAAAAATGTCTAGCAGCACCATAAAATACAAACTCGTAATCGATAGTACGTTCTACAAAGTAAAACTGATTTTTTATTTTCTTTGTGATTTTTTTAATTATCAAATTTTTGCAATATAACACCCAAAAAAAAACGATTTCTAGGCCAAAACAACGACAGTAAAATATTCGTCTTGGAACAGTCGAACGATGTTCAGTTAACAAACGTCATGTTGTACCAGCAAATGAAGAAATTCGGGAGTCGATGCAAACCAAAATTAGCTTAAGAAAACAACGTTCAGGCGTTCCCAACATCAAAGTGTACGCCTTTGAGCAGTAGGCTAAAATATTCGAGCTCTACAGGGGTTACGAATACAGGTCCCAAGTGTCCATGGCGATGAAAGGGCCTCTGGTCGTTTACGCAATCAACGAGCACCCAAAGACAACACCAGACACACAACGCTCTAAGCGAATTCACTTGTTTTAGCGAACAGGGGGCATTTTCACGCTAAGAACACTCAAAAACAGCAAACCACATGCCGCTTAAGGAAATTACTACATTTCCGGGTTTACTTTTAATAATCATGCTATATACAGTAAAAGGGAAACGTTGATTTTATTACTACTGTAGTGGATGGCATAAACAAAACGTTCTTAATTGTATGGCTAATAAATTTAAAAACAGAGGATACGACTCGGTATCAGCAAAAGTTTTATGCGCTGTTACTATGGACATAAAACGATTATATGTGTGCAAAGGCCCATAAAACGTTAAGATAAATATATAGACCTTTAGATGTTCTAAAAA
This sequence comes from Elmis aenea, assembly GCA_947652605.1. NCBI lineage: Eukaryota > Metazoa > Arthropoda > Insecta > Coleoptera > Elmidae > Elmis > Elmis aenea. The sequence continues at coordinate 44,937,132 of OX393579.1, read as the reverse complement.
GATAAATAGAACAATTACTTTCATTCGTGTGTAAATAATAAAACCAAATAGGTAACCTATTAACAAATTAATTAAAGTTTTTTATTTTCTGATAAACAAAACAGAACAATTTTAAGCTGAGATACGTCAGTTTACAAGATTGGTTAAATTAAACCAAATTTTCCCTATTTTCAAAAGCTTTCAAGTGGTGCGTTCATTTAAAAAAAATACACGTCATAGCAGATATACACAAAAACCTATAATTTGCAATTTTTTAGGTATAAAATAGAAAAGACATTAAGAAAAAAATTTTGAAAATTTAACAAACTATACAGGCTGATTGAAATTCGAGTTTAAGCATGGAGATCTCACTTATTATACCTAATATCTAGCAGGGATGGAATAACGTTTTAAATCGTTACGTTATTGTATAACGTTATTTATTATTTGTTTTCGTTACATAACGTTATAAATAACGTTAAAAAAATGAATTGTTATGTTATATAACGTTATACTCCCTCTGTCCCAAAATAAGTGTCCGATTTGGTAAAAATTTTTGTCTGCACAAATGGAACAAAAAATGTATTCTCAGAAAATTTTATTCTTGATAAAAGTTGGTGCATGGTCTAAAACAGATTTTAAAATTAAAAAAACTTTAATAAACAGTCATAGGACACTAGATTTTAAGCGATTTTTTAAATATTCATGAGTGATGCTTAAAATTTCTCATGCACCAACTTTCTTATAGCAGGTAATGGTACACACTTTGACGCTTTTCTGTGACAGATTAGGCTTTTTTCTTTGTGGTGCAACTACAGGAACTTCTTCACTGTTCATGATGTGTCTACACCGGTATTGTTTAAAATGGCAAGATAAAATATGTTTTTAAAATAACGATCCAAAAGCCGAGCTAACGTGTTTAAACTTTCTGACTATGCACAAATGTCCTTTTGACATATTTTACTTGACGTTATAAACAATTACAATTTACGTTTTAAAATACAATTAAGATCCAGCAAATATAGTAATCGGACACTTATTTCGGGACAGAGGAAGTATAACGTTACATAAATTATGATATACAGGGTGTTTCTTAAATAATGCGAAATAATTCGGAAGGTGATTCCTTATTGAAAATAGTGGGGTCTTTTATATAACAATTTTTTCTTAGACGTCTCCTTTTGGAGTTACACCCCCTTAAAGGGGAGAAATAAAATTAAGTTTTTATTTTATTTCTCAAATTTAGATAAATGTAGGAGAATGAAATTTGGTAGATGTTGTATACTTATTAAAAGGTTTCCCATAGTATTATTTTCAATCATCTTCCACCTTCATAGGGGGCTGATAAGTGCGACCCCTGTTGGTTTTTTAATCAGAACTTTTTCAAAAAAATTTTTTTGTTAGTTTGATCTTGGTGAACCTTTTTTTATTCTTTAGTTTTTCTCGTAAATCTTACAGTTTTGAGTAAAAAATTAAATGAGTGAATATGATGTTTATGTTCATATTGGGTAGAATTGACGGGCGTTTTAGCGTTGTCGCCGCGTAAACATCAAAATGAATTACACCCGTCACTTCTATCCAATATCGTTTTATATTGGAATATTTGATGGTTCATGTTCATTCATATAATTTTTTACTCAAAAACTGTAGGTTTAACGTGAACAGTTAAAGAATAAAAAAACTTCTAAATAAATCAAGTTTTTAAAGAAAATTTAAAATTGCTAGATTTCAACCCACCAAAAAGTCCTGATAAAAAAAACCAACAGGGGTCGCACTTTTCAGCCCCCTATGAAGGTGGGAGATGATTCAAAATATTACTATGGGAAACCTTTTTATAAGTATAAATCTCCCACATTTATCCAAATTTGGGAAATAAAATAAAAACCCAATTTAGCCGATCCCCTTTAGGAGGGTGTAACTCCTAAAGGAGACCCTAAAGAAGAAAAACATATGAAAGACCCCTCTTAATTTTCGATTAAGTATCACCTCCCGAATTTTTTCGCATTATTTAAGAAGCATGCTGTATAAAAATAATTTTTATTTGTAACTCTGAAATTATTTTTGGGATCTGTAAATGTTAATTTAAAAAATAGTACCTACAAAATTACGTTGAGGTTGAGATATTTTATTTTCATTTTAATTTCTAAAATACAAACAAAATATTATATCTTCTGAAAATAAAAAGATCGCTATATAAAAATTTAATTTATAGAGAATAACGATACAAAATAACTTATAATGAAACGTTATCGGTTATTATAACGTTATATAACGTTATAAAAATATCGTTACGTTATTGTATAAAAAATTATAGTTGAATCGTTATTATAACGTTATCGGGTATTGTTACGTTACGTTTTCCATCCCTGATATCTAGAGTCTAAAGTATAGATTTACATTACATTGACAATCCAAAGAGAAATTGAAAATATCTCAAACGGTATCCGACAAAATTAGGAAAAACCGGAAAGTACGATTTATGAAAATCGTCTATAACTCTTTGAAGTATGAAATATTTTAAATGTGTAAAAACATTGTCCAAGTAACTTGTTAAGCCGAATCGGAGGTGGTCATAAACTTTTCCTAGATCGATTCGTTTTTGTTTTATGACAACCAACTTTATTTTTTCTTATGGGCGCAATTTTTGCTATTTAAAAATTGTCAAATTTAAAAAAAGGCTTTTAAACAATAGCCATTATAAATCAGGTAGACCGGCCGTTGTAGTTTGTGTTGTTTTCATGACAACCGATCAACAAACTAAAAGTTTTAAAAGTCCGCGACTTGTCATCTTAATAGATTCGTAAAAATGAACTTTAATAACGAAGAAAAACGCGATATGAGGCTTTTAGTTTGTTAATTGGTTGTGATGGAAACAACACAAACTACAACGACCGGCCTACCTGATTTATAATGGTTATTGTTTAAAACCCTTTTTTTAAATTTGGTAATGACTGAAGAAGTAAAATATCATGTGTTATACATCAATGAATTCAGAAAAATAAATGCTATTTGATTATGTAAATAGCAAAAATTGCGCCCATAAGAAAAACGAATGTTGGTTATCATTCATATAACAAAAACGAATCGATCTGGGAAATATTTGTGACCCCTGACCCCCATCCGATTCTGCTTAAAAAGTTGCTTCAGCAATGTTTTTTACACATTTGAAATATTTTACACTCCAAGGGAGTTATAGACGATTACCAAAAATAGCATTTTCCGGTTTTTTCCAATTTTCTCAGATGCCGTTTGAGATATTTTCAATTTCTCTTTGGATTATTATTGAGCACGAAATTTAGCAACTTTGCCGAATGTAAACCTATACTCTAGCTATTATAATAAGCGAGATCCCCATGCTTAAACTCGGATTTCAATCACCCTGTATAATAGCGACATTAAGTTCCTCGAATTTCAATCACCCTGTATAATAGCGACATTAAGTTCATTCTGATTCTGAGATAAATAATTCAATTTTTTTCCACTACTTCCACTATTTTAAGAAAATAATAAACTAAGTTTTAGCCAACTTGACAAATAAACCTTAAATAACAAGTTAAGAACTAATTATTAAGAAGGTGCAGATTTTAATTATCACGACCTGAAACTTTTTTTTTAAATCGGCTTTGGCCTCGTAAGATACACACATACGTTTAGAATTTTTCCAATAGCTATTAAATACTCGTTTACTTCAATAGCAGTTCTTACGTTTTTCGAGATACCATCAGCAATAGAACATACCTACTGTTTATGTATAAACTTACGTTTCCTTATTTTTCGTCGAACCTTTTATTAATATTGGCAATGTACAAAAACCAAAAACTTTCTACACGCCGTTCCATGTGGTCGACTTAATAAAACCGCAATACAAGGAACGCGACAAAAACCCGATATTTTTTTTAATACAAACTTTTTTATCCCGTAATATAATAAAACAACGAACTAAAACGACCAACAGAAGATCGCGAAAGTTTTTATTGCTGGATTTTCTTTTTCCTGTCGAGTCGTTACGACGAATAACAAAACTACAACACAAACGCAAGAAGTCCGGACGTACGACGTGTATGCATGTGTTGCATTAAGCACTTAAGTATTGTTTATGTACACATTTCGAAACATTTATCTTGAATGCGACGACTTAAGCTTCGATCCGCCCACGAACTACACGTCGCACGTAATTCACGTAATTCTAACTACAACTCTAATTACAGTATTCAAATTAGTTGACCCGTGTGTCGGGTTGACACTGTGGCATCTAGAATATCTGGCTGGCGTAATGAGCACGATGATGCATAGATTGCTATCATCGTTATCTGGGAAGCTCTGGAGACGAATATGTGTGTATCAAATTCCGGTATCCCTGTTAACACGCCGCCGGGGTAAAACTAATATGTGCTTAACTGAACCAGGACGTACGATTGACGCTAGTGGATGGTTTCAATATTGGTCAAACGTTCGACTTAAGGCAAACATCTCGGTTATTTTAAGCGCCGGGTAACGTAAATGAATGTTGCAGCTGGAGCCGGATATTAAAAATTTAAATCAATATTTAGGGTATTATGCTTCGGGTCTTAACACCATTAATAATTTGAGTCAACATTAAAACGAATGCTTTATTTTTTTTGTATATAATATGTACCGTAATCGGGGGCTACTTGGTCACCATTTTATCACTTTTTTAAAGGTAATTCTGAAACTAATCGATATTTTGATTTCAAATAAATTTGATTTTACCGACAATAGCAATATAGAACACCTAATTTGAATACAGTTTTTGAAAAAAAAAAAATTAAAAATGTGGTGACCAAGTAGCCCCGGGGTTGGGGCTACTTGGTCACACTCGAAAACTTTAATAAAATCAACAATATAAATGCATTTTTATCGTAGTTATATATGTTAAAATTATCCACATCTCTTAAACCATCATTAATGTTGTTGAAAAAATTTTAAATGTCTATACGGTCAACGGAAGCTCTGGATCTCTTGATGTTAGAAGCAGGACGTATGGACAGCTTGTTTCTTTGGATAAACGAATTAAGGAAATCCCCTCCAGGGATGTTGTCTTTGAAAATACTAACTGTTTTTCCGTGTTTTTCAAGATATTTTGATATAACTGTCCTTACATTCAGCCTGGTTAGGGGGAAACCCCAATTGGCGACAACGACAAGTGTCCTCCTCTTCGCTCGAAAAAACTCTTGAATGACCAACTGACCCCAAATTCTTTCCAAGAACCTTCCTAGCTAATGTTGACCGAGGCACTTTATAGGTTTTTGCTGCCAGTTTTTTTGACATTCCAGCTTGAACGGTTTGTATGGCATTTTCCAGATCCTCGACTTTATTAAATTACGATAAGGTTTGGAACCGGGAGTTCTTTCGTAATTGCGCACCATTTTTATTCAAACGTTACCTGTCACAAACGATAAGAACATGCCAAAACCGAAAAGAAAAAACAAAGTAAAATGTTAACAAGTAAAATAATAAACAATAACCTAGGTGACCAAGTTACCCCGGGGTGTTCAAGTAGCCCCGGTTTACCGGTAATGCTTCGAATTAATATAATTACATTAAATGTATTTTAACAAAATATTGATTAGGTGAATTTTTCGATGATCACCATTGGTATCTGACAAACGGTAAGAGATACGAGATCAATTACATTGGAGAAAAGTTGCACATTTTTATGGCGATTGATTAAAATTATACTGGGTGTTGTATTTAAAGTAAAAAAGTTACATATCGGTGCGCGAAAATAATACACTCGGCATAACTAAAAATAGTTTTAGATCTCGAACTTTTTTTTTCCAATTTTGAAAAATAAAGCAGTTATGAAACAAATACTCACTAGGTGATTACCTTGTACATTAGCTCGGGCTGCAATGATGGCAGACTCAAAGGTATGTATATCACGCATCACCCCCACTCCACTTCTACTTGCCGTTTCGTATCTGTTATACTAGCGGTGTCGGGATACATTTCCTGCAGACCGCGTATTTACTTTACAAATCACAACCCCTGTTACAAAATGTAAATCGACAAAGTAAAGGTTTTGAGTGAAAATGTAACCAATTTTAAATATGCATAATTTCATTTAAATGAACGATCCGCCAACTTGGCATGGTACACTCAACTTACAACCACAAAAATAACTTTCCTTAAGATTACTTATAACATTTAACAGTTTTAAAACCACTGGTATAGGGATGATGATTCTTGCGAAGCGGAAATAGCATATCCGCGCGAGACAATGTTTGCAATTTGGAGAATACATATAATATATGGCAATAATTAACCATGTGTAAACTATAGACTAAATTTAACCACACAATATCTGCCAGTCTTGATAAGCAAGTATTGTAAATTTTTGGTGGAGACGCCGGGTCTAATATTCCGTAATAATATTTACATACCAATAAGAAAATAATCTACTGATCGAGACACTAGCGTTTCAAAACTGGAGTCACATTCCTTGAATTAACAATTTTTCCGTAGAAATACAATAAAAGATTTTAACCAAACTTTACTGATTATTATTAGAAACATTCAGACATAAACATTTCGAGTGTATAGGTGTAAGCAGAATATTTACTGGGGAAAACTTGGCAAAGATTTAATTATTTAACCCTATTACTACTTACATTAAAAATATAGAATTTATTTCAAAGAGACTTTGACTTACCGAACTTCCGGATGAGCATCCAGCATAGCTCTCATCAGCGTGGTCCCTGATCTAGGAACTCCTCCGATGAATATGAGTGGCATGTCACGATTGTACTCGTAGTTCTTGTGATCTGGCCCCACGACGTACTTGTCGGGGGCGATCATGGCAGGGGACGTAAGTCCTTCTTTGTAGCATAGTAGGCCAAAGTGCAGAAGGAGCGCCCCGACGCATAGTAGCAACAAAGCGAGCACCGCCGTCCTGCGCGGACCACCACGATTCAGGCGAAGCAACATCTGCCCGATCACCTCATCGCCTCCACAACGATTTGATGTCACGCTTAAAACGGATGCACAACTGAAACAAAAGAAAGACTTAATCAAACAACATGGTAACAAAATAAACATTCTGCTGACTTGCAAACAAAGACGATAAAACTGAATCTTCGTTACCATTATAAAGAAGATTTAATTTTCCACCATCTATACGTTTTTATAACTCAATTTTACCAAAAATACGCGTAAACTCTTATATACTTTTTAATGCTGTCATTAAGTGATTAAAATTTTAACGATTTAACGGATAATAAAAATCTTTTAATATTACAAAAGATAATTTGACTTAAAAACAAAAATAATAAATTTTCACGGATTAGGGGAGACCGGTGATGAAAGTAACACGGGTAGGTTGTAACAGTGCCGATAGTTTCTTTAATTTTTGTTGTGTCTCCCTAAGCCAGTGGTTTCCAACCTGTGGGGCGCGCCCCCCTAGGGGGGCGCGAGACTATTGCAAGGGGGGCGCGCAGCTGTTACCAAAATATCATTTTTAAATACAAACAAACAAAAACAACTTTCTTTATACAGAATATGGTGTGTTGTTTTGTAGTTCATTAAATAATTCTTATTTACTAGAACAGTATTAATGAAATTAGATTGTAACGAAAAGTGAGGGAAGCGCAAAAAAAAAAATTGAAAAAGGGGGGCGGAGGTACAAAAAGGTTGGAAACCACTGCCCTAAGCGCTTGTGCAATGTTCATTTACATCCACCTCCGTACCTACATTGCTAGTTTTCATCTGTCAGAGAGGATAAGTTTCTGCCAGCCAGAGTCACTATTTTCTGTCTAAAATGACTTTAAGGCGATCTCTAAAAGAGGAACAAAAAAGTACCTAGATTATTATGTTCTAAATTTTGTTGGCTATTGGTGGATGTAGTACAATTTGACGTTGGAATCGTTTTAAGTTGTGGATTCCCTCCAATTTGTTTTGTATACACTTGGGGTCAAAAGTAACAGTGTTACAACCAACCCCAATCAATGTTTTCACTTGCAAATGTTCACTCTTAGCACATAATTGGTAGTTTTCTTCGTAAATGAGAACATACAAAAGTTGTCGGATTCATTTTCCAATTTGTTGAATCTTTTTGTTTCACATTTTTGAATATTTTCTATTGTACCAAAGAATTTTTTTATTTTTTCATTTTGCTAATGTGTATTTTGGAATCAAATATTAATTTTGTTGATGAATACTAATATACAGGGCGTGTATAAATTGGCGGAAGCGCTACACGTGACGATGTTCTTCGTAAAATTCTAAGTCGAAAATCTTGATACAAAAATGTTGTACCATGCTTCCTATGGCCTCAGGAACCATTTAAAGAAAGAAAAAATTGGCAACATTGCATACATTGATTTGCGTTTGGACATTTTTTTATCAGTAATTTTTACTTAGGTATTTACAATTTTTGTTCGAACTGAAAGCCTTCAGTTCGTAAACATAGCTGCAAACCTTTGGGTATTGTAAAACACAAACTAGAAATAATTACGAGAAAAACAGAGATGACAGCTAATGACAATGTTGCCATATGTATTATTTTCATTCAAATCAGTGATTTACATATTTTCAACACCAATTTTTGAAAGTAAGAACACAATATCTAAGAAAAAATACTATTCGAAATTTATTTTTATTCCAAATTGCAACTTTTTCATTTGCAAGTATTAAATAATAACGCTTATTAAAGGACTAAATGTCAAAACTTTGAGGACCTCTTGCGGACACAGCAAGCATTGTACAACATTTTCGTATCAAGATTTTCGACTTAGAATTTTACGAAGAACATTGCCAGGTGTAGCGCTTCCGCCAATTTTTACACACCCTGTATTTACTTACTACTTATGAGCTGCGTAAATTATTTTGCTGTTACAACTTACCCCTTGTTACTTTTAGCCACAACGTTGAGGTTTGGAGTAACAGCTGTCTTACTACAGAAAAAAACAATTCTTACGTATGCTTTACGAAACATGAAATAAATATCTTGGAAGGAAGACAAATGTCCAATCTATCATTAAATCAATTTTGATGTAAAAAAAACTTAAATGAAAATTTAAAAAATGTTACTTTCATCCTAAGTCTCCCCTACTTAACTTTAAACAAGTTTGTTTACGTATTGATGCGCAGAAATAAGACACTTGGTATCCGCAACACCGAAAGGTACTTGAGGATCTGATTAAGAAGACGAAGAAGTATATTTGTAAATAATTTCAATTTAGGCAGATAATGATTTAAAAAAACTTTTTTATTTAACTTTTTTTTATTAATTGTTTTACGAGGTATGAAGGAAGTACACACAAAGTGGACACTACATATAAAATAACAACAATATAGATAACATTAATAAAAAAAGGAAAAATTAAATACAAAAAAAAAGTCAAAAACTATTGTAATGAACATTATTTTTTTATAATTTGATCCTTGCAAAGTAAACCTATGGAAACGTATTGCCAATAATAATAAATAAACAATATTTTCTATATACTACATATGGCGAAAGTAAAACGATTCTAACTTGTAGAGTAAAGTGCCCTAATAGGGAATACTTTTTTGTTTTCGACAATAATATTCACATTTATTCAACAAAATTTTGCAAAAAACATTGTAAATAATTTGTAATGAATACGCAACACATTACTCGAATTCTGGTACGCTATTACTATAGATATTTCTTATATAGCTATTTTTTTTTAAATGTTACTACTATTCCATATTAAGCTCCCGGGGAACCTAATATGGAATACTAGTGGTTCTTAATATGGAATATAGAATTATATAGGAAACAAGATGATTTACCCGGCGTTGCACGGGCGATTACAATTTTAATTACTTTTTTAACTTGAATAAGCCCAATAATTCCAAATCATACACAAATGACATACTCTGATCAATCATCTTTCCATTTTCTTATAATTCATTAAAAAATAACTATTTATTGCTTAAAAATTGAATAATAACTCAAATTTATTTTCTTTCGTCTTGTTTCAATTAAAAATGTACTAATAAAAATAATACTTCAAGTACATTTATTACTAATTGTATACAAAACAATCTTCACTTGAGAAATACACCGCGCCGTATCGTGTTTTGACCAGGTATTTGCCGACGTAAGATCGAATCCCGTCCAAGTAATTTTTTTTTTTTTTAATTGGTAATATGTGCTTGTACTTAAAGTTTGGCGTTAGATCTGCAAGGTCCTAAATAGTAACTGTGCAAAATTTGGTCCCGATCGGCCAACGGACCTAGGATTGTATAGCGAACAAACAAACAAACACACAAACAAGCTCTTTAATATATATATAGATATACATTAAAATAAACTACTGCTCATAGATTAATCTTTTATTTCTTTCTGAATTGCATTATTACTTAAACCAAACCAAAACTCTGTTATTTATGTAAATTAAATTATAATTCCAGTGTCATTCGAACTAAATGTTGATAATTTATTTATTTGTTACAGGTAGGACAATAGAATTGTTTTTTTGGGTATTTTGCACATTTTTCGTGTGCCCATTTCTGACACTTTTGACACTGAACCCATATTGCTGTACCTAGTGACCATAATCATATTCATTAAAAGGCACCTCTATGTATTCCATATTAGACATCAATGTGACATTTCAAAAATCGGTATATGTAAAACATGAAATGGCCCCAATCAAAATTTTGGTCTATTTAATTGAAATGTAAAGGCTCATGCTAAATAAACATGCAATAAAATATTTTATATCATTTACCCTAGCATATAATATTTTGCACTGAAAGATTTCGCCTAAAAACTCAGTAGCACGTCAAAGATATATTTGAATCTGTTATGTAATCTAGTGAATATTTTGTAACTATTTTACATTTGGGAATGTGTGATCAATGTACAAATAGGTACATGCGCTACATGGTACATAATACTTTTTAACAGATATCACTTATTCATTGTCATAAAACTGATGTATTCCATAATAAGTAACTATTCCATATTAGGGCACTTTACTCTACCTTTAAACCAGCGGTTTACTACTTGTTAAATTTAAAAAGAGGTCCTTTGGACGCTAGAAATGTCACCGATATTATTTTTCTGTCATATCTCGTATCCATTAACAAAATACGATGTTATTTTTAGCTGAAATATTCCACACTTTCACAACACTATCGATTTTTGTTGCATGTTCTACTTCATCTATTCCTCGCTTGTTTTTAAACCATATATGAAATTAAGACAATTTCCACTGCCATTTCTTCGTTATCAAAAGTTCGTTATTAGCAGATGACGTTTTCATATTGCAGTAATAAAACTTAAACAAAACTTTTAAATGCTAGTTTCCAACGATTCAAAAGATACAGCAGCTGTAACTAAATGGCCTAATTCGGCTTAGTGCGAGTAGAATCTTAATTCAAAAAAGTTTTCACGTCACTGAAAATTAATTAAAATTCAAATCCGTTACATTGTTATTTCATTAAAAATTCAATTTAGTTTCTTACGAAGTTTTAACATTATTTCAAAACAACGCTTGACAAAACTTAATTATCCTGAAAGAATACTGAACGAGGTAGTTATCAGATCGATCAAAAACAGAATAAATGAAGGTTGAAACATGTAAGATAATTTTTTTTTCGACCAGAATTAAACTTAACGTAAGCTAGAGTATAGCTACTGTAGTAATAAAGCTGTCTAACAATTAATTAGGCGGCGCAGTAGTAATAAAAAAGTAACTACCTATTTTATTACAAAACGAAAACTATAAATAAACTAATTGAATAACAGCTTTCGCAACACAAACAATAACTATGCAGTTCATTTTTTGTTAATGCTCTAACACATAAAAAAACTTATCTTCCACACAAAACAATTACGAAAACAAATACATAAAAACGAAGCAGCAACTATTTGACACTGAAGAAACAACACTAAGAATAAACTTTTATAATAAAGACTACTAAACGAGAAAAGTTACAACACAAGGATGAATTTTATAACACATCACCGCGTTAGCAACAAAAAATGTGAAAAAGCACATAACAAGCTTGAAAAGAGGCACTAGACCTTAAAAGTATTCAAAATGCACAACTGAAAAGACCGAAAATATTAAATAAATTGTAACTACAATTAAGGTTTTGCTTCTTAAAAAATAGCAGATTTGTAATATTAAATCAATGCAGACAAGACAATTTCATATTTCCAAAATATTACGGTTTATACTTTTTAACACAACAGAACAGTATCTATACTTTTACTCTTTGCCATAAATTTATTTGGATCATTATAAATGTTCTACGAATAATTAAGAATGTTATAAATTACTTTCATATTCAAAAATTAAAGCATAGCTATTTGACTGCATTTTTAAAGAAAGCATCACATGATCGTAATAACTATAAAGTCTTGCCTTCCTACAGTCAAAATTCAAGATCAGAACAACAGTAAAAATACAGCCTTCGATAAAACGACCTAACAAATAGCAAATAAATATGTGCACAAAAAAATAAAGACAGAAAAAATTTTAAACTACATATGTCTTAAGCGGGGTACACAAGTACAAGTATATTGTGCAATATGTATTGTACAATATATGGCGCAATATCATATCTGTATTATTATATCAGTATTATTGCGCAATATTTTTGATAATAGCACAATATATTGCACAATATTGACGTTACACAAGTATTTTGTGCAATATACTTGTACGTGTGTACCCCGCTTTACAGTTCATGAGTTTCAATTTTAAGTAACCTTAGTTAAATGCTTGACTTTAGGCTTGTTCATAATAAACTAAGTGAATGTCGGCTAATTCGTTTAGAGTATACAAGTTTGTGTGACATTTTAAAAAAAAAGGTTAGGTTATGAACAAGCCTTAAGTCAAGCATGACATTAGCCAACTGAGTTTAGTAAAAAAAAAATATTTGAGGTGTATAAACAGAGTTTGTCGATGCATCTTTAGCGCTAATTTTCTCGAAAACGGCTACGTTTACAGCAAGAAACAAAGAGGGACGAATTTTTTCCTCTTAAGTCGTACTTTCTTATGGACGAATGACATTTTCAATTTTATTCCAGAGAAAAAAATTCTGAAGATGGTAAGCGGATGACCTGACTATAAATCATACTTCCAATTACGTGTTTTCTTTCTAATTATCCCACAAAGTCAATGGGAAACACCCAAACATTTCGGCCAAGTTTGATAGCTCTAGCTTAAACGGCTAGGACGTAATCGATTTTTTGTTTTTTTTCCTTGCAACTTTGGAGGTCTCTAACTTTGAAAGGAAGCATTTTCGGATAACAAAATATTTGACAAATGGTCATCATTTTCACTCAGGAATATGCACATACTTTTTTGCCGTGTATAATGGGGACACCCTGTGTGTACACTATAAAACTTCACTTCCATAAACCTATTTTCCGCAACAAAAAAAAAGAAATGTAACTGCTTCAATTTACAGTCTCGTATTTCAAAAACATATGTTATCAAGTACCATAAATTTACCTACTGTTCACTCTTAACCTACAATAATATTTCTGCATGCAACGTAAATATATTTTACATAACTACTTTCAAGTCTGTACATAAACCGGAAAATAAACCGAATCGTACAGCTTGAAAGTTGGGAAAACGCAAGAAATTATTCAACCATAAAAGCTACCAATACAAATTTCAGTAATAACGAATAAATCTGCCCGCGACCTCTCATAAAACCTTTCTGTTACTCTGCCTACGTTTCCGCAATTTATATTCAAATTTAAAACTTTTACATCTAGAACAATTGTACGATATATATTAAATGATGAATGTTTGCAGCAATTAACTCTTTAATGTTTATTTGAGAGAACTTTATTTTCGCTGTTTCCTCGGTTAGTAATAACTCAAAATTATCGTACACCTAAGCGCGAATTTAATTCCGTAACTGTCACTTTAAAACGCGAATGTTTTCAATTAATTACAGCAGACATCACTAACAAAAATGTTGCCATTAATCCGTTTAAAATGGATGCGAAATGTACGTTAATTTATTATTTATTTCCGCTGGTAAAAATATGCAATCCAATTTAATTCTGCAAAGCTGCCATCGATCTCCCGCTCTAATGTAGTTAAAGCTGGAATTTATAAATGATCTGTCATCGAGATTAATACTGCATTAGTTTGGTATAAATTTCTGAATATAAAATAACAGAATAATATTGCAGGCCAGAGGTCCTCAATATTCGAGGTAATTAACGAGCAGAAGTATATTTGCAGAAGGCAATGAATCGATTTTGTATTAATAAGTTACGAGAATTACAAATCTTTTGTTTACCCGGCATTAATTCGTTTTAGACGAGGTGGCGAAAACTTGATCCGCTCTGATGGCTTCGGGATTTTAATTCCATTTTCCACGACGTATCTTTTGGCGCTGATTTTTATGTAATGAAAAAACGATGGCATGCTGCTACGAGCGACTTTCGGGAACATCATCCATCATTCAGTCATTTCATCTTTGAAATGCTACTTGCGACGTTTAATTTCTAAAAGTTATTATTCGCAATCGATTTCTCGATTTATTTGATTCCAATTCCGGCTAAACGTAATAAAAGTTTTGGATTTAGTGGTCGATGAGAAACGTAAAGGTATTAAAAATAAGGGTTTGGAGCAGCCCAATTTTTTAATTGCTCCGCTCCATCTCCGCTCCGGCATCAAAATGCCTGCTCCAGCTCCGCTCCATGCTCCAAATATTGTTAAAATTTTTAAAACTAGTTTTTTAATCAAAAAATTTCGTTTTAAAAACAAAGTTTTAATTTTTTTGGATACGTGGAAGATGGTAGAAAATTACAATATTTGACCCTTGCAAACAAGAGAAATTAAATAAATGTTTGAAAAAACAATTTTTTCAAGTGGTACAAGAAAAAAAAACATTTATTGAATGAAAAACCGCATTATTTCCAGAAATGGCCATACTCTATGGCCAACGCCATCACCAGATCCGTTCAGCGCCACCCTTTATACAGGGTGTTTCTTAAATATTGCGAAAAAATTCGGGAGGAAATTCCTTATCGAAAATTAGGGGGGGGGGGACTTTCATAAATCATAAAAACAAATTTAGACGTCTCCTTTCGGAGTTACATCCCCCTAAAGAAGAGCGGTAAAATTAGGTTTTTATTTTATTTCTCAAATTTGGATAAATGTAGGAGAATGATGTTTGGTACAAAAAATTTTTCCTTTGACGTTTTTGTGTATTCGCAACAATAGCCGAGATATTTAAGTTTAAAAATTTTGATCGATTTCGGTTTTTTCGTTATATAACGAAAGCCATGGAATTTTTAAACAAAACAATATCTGGTTTAAAATACCCTCCTAAATAGCTAACTTTTGTCTCATTTAACCAACCTTGTATTTTCATTATTTACGGAGATAGCAATAGTGTCCCATCGAAAAGTGAAACACCCTGTATAAAATAAAACGATTCATTTTGTGGTTACCATGGTTTGTTAATGTTCATATTGGGTAGAATCATTATACCTAATAAACATATATCGCGCTTCCCTATCTTCACAATGAGTGGAAAGTGAAGCCGATCGAATGAAATGGAAATATGTACCTCTCTTTCTAAGGTGTACTTTTCACAGTTGGCAGCAACATAGAAAATCAAATAAAACTAGGATTACTAACCGAGCCTGCATGAAAATTGTTGAGGTCATGTTATGAAACGTGATTTTTGTAAATTACGCATACAAACACCGATGTTTAACAATCCGATGCGAATTTGCGAATTAGTACAAACCTTAGAACAGGTTTTTGTATATTAATTGTAGTTTTTACAAATCGTAGATCATCAACATCAAATGTCATATTTTTAAACTGTCAAAAATGACGTGATCATTACGCGCGCTTCTCGCGTTGTCCAATCCGATGTGTATTAGCTGTCAATGGTCCAATCGCCGCATTAAAAAGAGAGGATGTATATCTGTATCTGTACCGTTGACTATGTTACGCAAAATTTGAACTACTAGCAATATATGTTTATAGAATTGACGGGTGTAATTCAGTTTGAAGTTTAGGAGGTGTCAACACGATAACACCTGTCAATTAATGGAACAATTTGTCTAATTTAAACTTCTTTGTAGCTCTTACCGTTTACGAGATTCCAATAGTGGCCCTTCTATGCGGACCACCCTGTATAGGAACAATAACTATGTGTAATATTCTGTGTACTTTCTTATTCGTCGAAACTCTACAAAGCGATTTAAATACATGTTTTATTTTTAAGCATTTAAGAGTTTTGTGTTTAGTAAATTTTAAAAAATAACTTTGATACCTGCAATATTTATTAAGATGCAAATAAATTTGTTATGCAAAGCAAACTTTAAAATAAATTGTGATGTGTTTTTATCTTAGTGTTTGAAATGTTCTACACGGCGCATCCACCAAAAATCCAAAAATGGTACAGATGCGTGCAGTGGAATTATTGTGTTTTGTGTTCATTTAGAACGTTGCTCGCTTAATATTCTGAATTAGGGGCGGACTGCTCAAACGGCCCCTGAGGGCCAGAGCAGATGGGGTTATCCAGATTGGCATAAAATATCAAAACACATTTTGTCAATTTCATTAAAATCGTTGGGCGATAAATACCTGCGTATCTCAGTCACGTTTATCGACGAGATAGTCGATTGTTTTAAGTGAAAACAGTTTTTTCTTTATTCCTCAATCACTTTATCACTTTAATAAATTTCTACCGGTTTTTATACAGAATTCTGTATACGTCATTATACAGGTTGTAACAATTATACACCGCCAAAAAGGAGTTGCATATTCCTGAGTGAAAATGATGATCATTTGTCAAATATTTTGTTATCCGAAAATGCTTCCTTTCAAAGTTAGAGAACTCCAAAGTTGCAAGAAAAAATATCAAAAAATCGATTACGTCCTAGCCGTTTAAGCTAGAGCTATCAAACTTGGCCGAAATGTGTAGGTGTTTCCCATTGACTTTGTGGGATAATTAGAAAGACTTTGTGGGATAATTAGAAGGAAAACGCGTAATTGGAAGTATGATTTATAGTCAGGTCATCCGCTTACCATCTTCAGAATTTTTTTCTCTGGAATAAAATTGAAAATGTCATTCGTCCATAAGAAAGTACGACTAAAGAGGAAAAAATTCGTCCCTCTTTGTTTCTTGCTGTAAACGTAGCCGTTTTCGAGAAAATTAGCGCTAAAGATGCATCGACAAACTCTGTTTATACACCTCAAATATTTGTTTTACTAAACTTAGTTGGCTAATGTCATGCTTGACTTAAGGCTGGCTATGAATGTTTTATTGGAAATTATAAGGACATCTAAACAACTCTTATTAATAAAGAAAATTAAGATTTTGGGTATTGACTATTGACACATTTCTAGGGACCAACAAAGATCTTATCCCTTTGCTAAGTAGTTAGAGAGGTAATTAATATGGGAAACCTTATTACTTACTATTCCTTTAACAGCGCTATTATCAAATATTGCGTTTGAAATGAATTTTGCTTTAAAGTTATAAAAACTGCGGTCATTTACCGCATGCTAGATACTGAAGCAAGGTTGTATCTGTATCACGTTATCAAATTCGCTAATTGCTATTCTGCGCATGCTAGAGTGATATGTTTTCATGTACGCTAGTCAACGCTTCGCTGGCGAATTCTCCAGCTGGCGGTTCGCCGAAAGTTGTCGATGCAAGCAAACTGTCTGGCGGGCGGTTAACGAAGCGCTCGCTGAAGAGTTCTCCGGCGCGTCATTCGGCGAGCGACTGTGCATACGGCTGTAAGCATTTAAGTCAAGAGTATTTTTAAATTTTTCTTTGCCTGGAATAAAAATCAATGCCTTCAATAGCTGTAATGGGTTTAAAAACTCCGGTAATGTATAAAAAAAAAAACATTAAAACATTACTCAAATAATTTTAAAAGCACGCCCTAAATTTCACCTGCGCATTCTGGGGTAAAACACGCAATCCCTAAGGCAATACATGAATAATTATTATTTTGATATACATCACGCCCCCTACCTTAACAAAATCACGATATTAAAACATTCATATCAACACTTCACTGATGGAACATCGAATTTACATCACTTTTAATGGAAATTCGGCGTTGACACACGGGAAAACATTAATTGGACCGACGAAACGCGCATTTTCAAACAGACAACAGAACGCGGATAATAAAGTCACAAAAACAACTAACACGAGTTTAGTTGGAACTTAAAATTCACGGTTCCTCATAAAATTCTTACAAACACGCCATAAATTGCAAAAATATCTGTAACGTTGTTCGCTGGGCTAATCTTATTACTGGGTTTATTCAGACAGCGCTGCCGTAGTTGGAAAAGCCAATTAACAAATGCGAACAAGTGGAAAATTATGTTGTTAAATATTGGCTCCACTGGTGCTCGTAATGTGACCGGCAAATAAAGATATTTCGGTGGAAACGTCATTAACAGCAAATAAATTTTGAAACTCAAGTTCATATGGTTAACAAGATTTTGATTTCGAATCAGAAATGATTTTATTAGTAAATTTGGAAGAATTCGGAAAATTTTACATTTTTTCAATATTTTTGGCAAATAGAACATTATGTTTTTAACATTTGAAAAGCGTATACAGGGTGTGTATAAATTGGCGGAAGCGCTACACGTGGCGATGTTCTTCGTAAAATTTTAAGTCGAAAATCTTGATACAAAAATGTTGTACCATGCTTCCTATGGCCTCAGGAATCATTTAAAGAAAGAAAAAATTGGCAACATTGCATACATTGATTTGCGTTTGGACATTTTTTTATCAGCAATTTTTACTTAGGTATTTACAATTTTTGTTCGAACTGAAAGCCTTCAGTTCGTAAACATAGCTGCAAACTTTTGGGTATCGTAAAACACAAACTAGAAATAATTACGAGAAAAACAGAGATGACAGCTAATGACAATGTTGCCATATGTATTATTTTCATTCAAATCAGTGATTTATATATTTTCAACACCAATTTTTGAAAGGAAGAACACAATATCTAGGAAAAAATACTATTCGAAATTTAATTTTATTCCAAATTGCAGCTTTTTCATTTGCAAGTATTAAATAATAACGCTTATTAAAGATCTAAATGTCAAAACTTTGAGGACCACTTGCAGACACAGCAAGCATGGTACAACATTTTCGTATTAAGATTTTCGACTTAGAATTTTACGAAGAACATCGCCACGTGTAGCGCTTCCGCCAATTTTTACACACCCTGTATAAATAAACAAACTTTTCTACGATCACTAATGTAAATGACTATTACCGTACAGCCTGCATGCATATAGTAAGTGGGTCTTTACGGACGGTAAGCAAAAAGCACAGTTTTTTAAAGAAATTATCAAAGTAGACTCAAGTCAAACATTTCCTGCATGCCTAGTAACAGTAAGTGAGTTATAACGCACGGTAAGCAAAACGCACACTTGTCTAGCAATGTCACAGTAGACTTTAGTCAGAATTGCCAAGACAACGTAATTACATGTGTATATTCGCCAAACAGCCGTTAAAATCGTAGGTATTATGTGATCGTAGAAAAAGTAAGCTACATAACACGAGTTGTAAAGCAATTACGCACTCGTGGAAATACGCACTCGCCGCTACGCGGCTCCGTGCGCAACTTTTCCACTCGTGCGTAATATGCTTCTTTCAACTCTTGTTATGTAATCTACTATTCCTATCTCATGATATGAACATCTGTCAAATAATTTTGCAAAAAAAAACAAAAAAGTATCAAAGCTCTCAAAAGAAAAATTTACTAATTAAGCAAGTGCAAAACCCTCCTAACATTTTGTGATCAATTTTACACCTAAATCTTTTAAAACAACCTAACAAAAAAAGGTTTTAGAGCCTACCTTCTAGGAATATTTTCTGCATTTCTTTACAAAAAAAAAAAAACCTTCTCTGTCTTTTTTACAAGTCGTAATATATCTGCTACGTAGGAAGAGATATACTCAACAGATTTTTAAGTGCACTAGTACTATTTTCAACCAGAAATTTCATATATTCCACGTTTTAAAGTGTCGCTCTTCTAAAACGAGAATTTAAATTTTAAATATGTTGCAGGTGTAATTAACATCAAATTAAAATATACGTTGAAAAACATATTGTGCATTAAAAAATAACACACAAAAAATATTTATAACAAAATGAAACAACAAGTCTAGTGGGGCTGTTCCTAAAAACTCCACAAAGCGTGATTTATCTCTTTTAACGAATTCGCTGCATCAGATTTTTACAAAATTCTCTTTGACCTCTCGCAATCCTAACATTTTTACGTGTAAACAAGGAATATCGACAGAAATATTTCAAACCTGTCATTAATTAAACGATACTTTGCCTCGGGATATGAATTTGGAAATCCGTTGATTGCAAATTAAATGAAAAATTCCCAGTATTAAAATTATTCGACTTCCATTTAAAAAACAAAACTCTGTATACAATCCTTCATGTTTTTAAGTGCATCATTCATTGACCAGTAACATCTGTATTAGTTTTAGTAAATTTCTTCGTCTATAAATTTATTAAAACTTTAGCACATAGGTTTATATTCAAAAACAACTGCTCTGGCATTTCAATAGACAATCAAACATAAACAAAATACAACATATCGCCTACGTCAATTATATGAGCTTACAGCTAAGTTCCATTCCTTTATTCAAAAATAATTGAAAATATATATATTTTTTAAATCACTTTAGTTCAAAACTTTGTAAAGTTAGTATTAATATCTTAATAGAAGAAGTACATCTAAAACCTTACAATATACCATTCTTCTCAACTCAACTAATAATTTTCAATGTATAACCCAGTCACAAACTAAACAATTTTTAACATATTTCAGCCATTTTTCCATATAGCAGAAATATCTATACTTACATGAATCAATGATATAGGATTAAACTTTAGTTTCAGATATCATAACTGTCTTCTTAACAGACACTACTGAGATTTTTGTGAAAAAAATTAACATAATAATGGGTTTCTTTTAGAGCCAGGTAGACTTAAAAAGTCTTATACAGGGTGTATAAATAGGATAGAATTTTAGGGCTACATCAAACCTTAATCAACATACAAAAGATAATTTTTAAAGCTTATGTAACATAGTATTTAATAGTATGTTACATAACAAGAGTTGTAAGAAGCATATTACGCACGAGGGGAAAAGTTGTGCACGGAGTGCATAATTGCTTTACAACTCGTGTTCTGTAGCTTACATTTTCTACGATCACATAATACCTACAATTTTAACGGCTTTTTGGCTAATATACAGGGTGGCCTATTTTCGATGCCCATACAGGGTATCTCGGTTATCATCAGAGAAAGAAAAAAACTAAATACGTAGTCTTGATTTATTTTTTCGAAAGAAATTCATTTCCGTAAACCGATTTTTGATATCTTTTTTAATTTTCGAAATATATCCAAAAACAGATTTTTGGCAATTTTCAAAAACGTTAAATATCTCGCTTAAACGAAAAGACAGATAAACTTTAAAGACCTTTTTGACATGGTTTTTTGTGAGTCATTTACATTTGTGGTCGTAGAAAAATTTAAGTTATAATCACTTTTCCCAAATGTCGAACCATTTTTGAATATTTTTTGAGATTATTGCTAATAAACTGTTCAGGAGAAAGGTCATTCAGTAGACTCAAAATAATAACAAGTGACTTTCGTGCTAGTATGCTTCAAAACCTACTCTCTTTTTTGAGTACTTTATATTAGATTTTCAAATCTATGTCTTACTATTTGCCATTTTTTTAACAATTACTGGCATTAGTCGAATTTTGTGCAAGTCATTCCTACACTCGTATGGAATTGAATAAACTAAATTAATTGAAAATCCCCACAAAAAAAGGTTAAAAGATCCATATCAGGAGAACTTTGATGTCAAAAGGATAAATTTGTTTCATGGCACATAAGATTTATTGTACATTTGCAAGTTTAAAACTTGAATACGTTGTATTTTGGAAAGAATTGAATTTATAGCTGTTTATGTCCTGCACCTAACAGTAAAAGGACTCATGACTAAATAAATTTTCATACGATTTTTTAAAATTATTTACGTCAATACAGGGTGATTGATTGAGACCGGGCATTAAAAATATATGAAGAATAAAAAAGGGTATGGATCTAAAATTTTGGTTATGACCATAATGGCATATGATCTGTTTAATGAAAATATTTTCAATATGGCGACACTTCCGGAAATACCGGAAGTTGACGTCTACTTTCTTATTTCAAATACAATGGTCTATTTTTTATTGCGTATTTGGATTCAAAACGTTATTTTAGAGGGACTTTTATTAGCATTCCCTATACCTAAGTGCAGCCATTTTTGAGATTTTTGGACTTTTTTGAAAATTTTTCGATTTTCATCGTGATGCTTAATATTATCTACCACCGCCATTTTTGAAGAAAAAACGCTTAAATTTAGACCATGCCTAGAAGAAACCTTGGACTACATCCTGGATATTTTGCAATCGATGCATTACTTACAGGGTGTCCAAAATTTAATTTTCTTTTAATACAACTTCAGACCACCAAAACTCGTTTTTTTAAAATACAATGCCCAAACTTTTTTTTCATTTTCTAATGCAAAATTACATTCTGCATCAATCTGTATTAGCGTTTCCTATACCTATCTGCAACACAATTTTCGAGTTATTAAGAATTTTTGATAAAGTTAAGAGAAATTGCAACATTTTTAAATAGTAGGCCTTGGAAATGACAACAAATGCCAATACCTAATAACCGTCAACCACTTTTATCGCGTTTGTCTGAAGTATCCATGAAAATGGATTATCAAGAGTATTCAAACACGGATATTTTGAATTTATTTTACATTCTTGGACAAATTCAGAAGATTATTGAAAGTGTGAACGAATAGTTGTGTATTTTTAATGTAGCTTGTACAGCATAGTATGTTAAACCCGAGTCTTGCGCTACCAATCGAATTGATCGCTGAGGATGGTCATTAAAATATCTCAGGATGTTAACTTTGTTAGTTTCATCATTTGTCACACGCTTAGGTCGAATACAAGCAGATTTCACTCTTCTAAACTGAAAAAAAAATTGATTCTATTAATTAAAATTTCTGTCTGGTCATTACAGTCAAATAAGGATCACTGAACACGCGGCAAGTTCTTTCAATAATCTTGTTACATTCTTCATGAATATAAAATAAGTTCAAAATATTCGTGTTTGAATACTCTTGATTATACATTTTCATGGATGCTTCAGACAAACGCAATAAAAGTGGTTTACAGTTATTAATATTGGCATTTGCTGTCATTTCCAGGGCTTACTATTTAAAAATGTTGCAATTTCTCTTAACTTTATCAAAAATTCTTAATAACTCGAAAACTGTTGCAGATAGGTATAGGAAACGCTAATACAGGTTGATGCAGAATGTAATTTTGCATTAGAAAATGAAAAAAAAGTTTGGGCATTGTATTTGAAAATAAC
The DNA here is from genome assembly GCA_947652605.1 of Elmis aenea. Taxonomy (NCBI): domain Eukaryota; kingdom Metazoa; phylum Arthropoda; class Insecta; order Coleoptera; family Elmidae; genus Elmis; species Elmis aenea. Next base: position 44,913,708 of record OX393579.1, on the reverse strand, counting down.
GAGTTTTAGTGATCTGAAGTTGTATTAAAAGAAAATTAAATTTTGGACACCCTGTAAGTAATTCATTGATTGCAAAAATTCCAGGATGTAGTCCAAGGTTTCTTCTAGGCATGGTCAAAATTTAAGCGTTTTTTCTTTAAAAATGGCCATGTTAGATAATATTAAGCATCACGGTGAAAATCAAAAAATTTTCAAAAAAGTCCAAAAATCTAAAAAATGACTGCACTTAGGTATAGGAAATGCTAATAAAAGTCCCTCTAAAATAACGTTTTGAATCCAAAAAGGCACTAAAAAATAGACCATTGTATTGAAAATAAAAAAGTAGACCCAACTTCCGGTACTTGCCGAAGTGTCGCCATCTTGAAAATATTTTCAATAAACAGATCAGATGCCATTATGGTCATAACCAAAATTTCAGATCCATACCCTTTTTCATTCTTCATATATTTTTAATGCCCGGTCTCAATCAATCACCCTGTATAAAATGCACTGAAGATTCTGGATTTGCTTTACAAGCGAACTTTTTACGGTTTTCCACTCTAGTGAAATCCACCTTGGCTTGGCTATCGTGCCGCACTTGTTTGCGCGCTTCAAACATCCTTTTGTGCTAACATTGAAAGAAAAGCGTCTATCTACATCTCGTAAACGGTTTTTTCACTTGTTTAAACAGACGAAAATCATTGTAAGATTGATTCTACGTGTGTGGTACGAAAGCAATCTTCAGTTTAAATGGCTCGTACGTTGAGATGTGTGCAGACGAGCGTTTTCATCCCAAAGAGCCCACCGTCGTAAAAGCTTTTCCAGAATCGTTTTACTTTATGCTTGCTTTAACGCATCTATCAAAAAAATCCGTACTGGTCGTTAATTCTGTTTGAGAACAATCTTGGCAAGACCGCAGTAAGAGCTGAACTGTGGACTCGAAAATTATTTACAACCGAACGGTGGTATACACAGAATTCTAAGCTATATTAATTAATAATACTTGCTTTAATGTAAACTATAAAGGATTATGGGTGGCTTTATGTTGGGTGATCGCCTGTTTCCATTATTATATTTGGTTACACAATGCTGTGCCCATGCCCGGCTTGAGGGTAAGTGACGCTCTTAGGCCAGTTTGAATTTCAGCACCCGATCGTTTTTTTAATCTAAAATTTTTCAGCTTCATAAAATTTACAAGGACATGCAATAGAACATACATAAAAATTTACATACAATTAAATTTACATACAATTAAATTTACAAACTTTTATTTACCAAAGGTATACAACCACAAAAAATTGTTGGAAAAATTCTTTAAAAAATATTTATGCTTATAAAATTTTTGCTTGATAAAAAAAGTAATAATTTTGCAAAACAAAGCAAAATAAACTTTTTAAATCAAGTTTAAAGGCTGTGTCTATAAAGTATGAGAACAATTATTGGAAATCGTAGCAAAATACAATGTTTTAACGACATTTTAAAAATCTGGCTTTTACTCTCGCAAGCTTGTTATGAATTCTTCCATATAAAATAAATTTAAAATATCTCGTTCAGTCGATAATATTGTTAAGCCGTCTGATCTTTCCTGACTCCTAGTTGTTCTAAAATGAGTTTTAATAACTTCAGTATTGAAAAACTTCTTTAGGAGAATGCGGATAGCAACAAATAGGTTGGGTTAGAAATATGTTAACTGGTCATTGCAATTGAGTTGGAGAATTTTCGCTGGTGACATTTCTTTTATTCGACTATGATCAATGAAAATATTGAATTTCGTAAAGCAAATCTGTTCCCGATATACATTTTCTTGTCCTGGTGTAAAAGCGTTTTTTAATTCATACAATGTTTAAAAGTTCTATGCCTTCATAGACTTACCTACATTTATTTAGATTCAAAACAATATTCAAATTTTTATTGTTTTGCTAACAAATTAAAACGATCATTCAAAAAAACAGTGATGGCGTGATCTAAAATGTTCAAAAAATCAGTTATTACAAAATTTTCTTCATCACATATTGTTTCAAATTTATTTTCGTAGGGCAGTGTTTCTCAACATTTTTGAGCTTGTGCCCTCTTTTCCATATCAACTTTTATTGTGCCCCACTTAATATACCGTTTCACACAGATTGAGAACCACTGTCGTAGGGAAACTTAACTTCATGTCTTTTCGTCTATTGCAGTAGTATCTTTTGTTACCATCAAAATATTTTTAAACTTTTCGTCGCTCCTATTATCATGAAGATATGCAACGAACTAGCAATAAGCAAATTTGCGTTTTCTTAATTGAATCCCACTTTTTGTAAACGAAGCTCAATGCAATACGGCGCATGATACGAAAAATCAAATGGGCAAGATAAAAATTAAAACATTTAATTCGAAATCCCTTTTAATACAGCTTTTGGGAGGCACTGCTTGCACCACCAACGCTTCGACACTCTGGTCCTCTTTAATACTACATACGAAAAGCGTTTATCGTATTCGTGAAATTGGAACAGAAAGAAACTGAAAAATTCAAGTTTTATCATTTTATTTTCTACAACATAATTTAGAAACTCTCAACCTGGAATTGGAAAAATCAATATGAAAATGAATACAAAAAAAAAAAACTAAAACTATGATCGTTACAACACGGAACAAAGGACATAACATCACTTTAAATGGGCTTAGGTTGGAACAGGTAGAAAGCTTTAAATATTTAGGAGTGATCATAGACAAAAATGGAAGAATCGACAAAGAAATGAACAGGACAGGAAATGTGGGAAGAATATTTAACAGTTTAATAACAAAATTTTTTTGGAAATAGAGAAGTCTCAAAACCAACAAAAGTGGAAGTGGTAAGAAAGGTAGTAACTCCAGCACATTTATACAGAAGTGAAACGTGGACACTCGCAAATAAAAATAGTAGCCGAGTGAATGCAGCAAAAATGAGATTTCTAAGAAAAATCCAAGGAAAAACAAAAAAGAGAATCAGAAATGAAACATAGAGAGAACAATTAAAGATAAAATCAGTTGAAACAATAATAGAAGAAAGACAGCTGGGACGGTTGGATCACATTTATAGGATGAAAGAAAAAAGGTTAACCAGAAAAGCATATGAAGCAAGGTCACAAGGAAAAAACAAAAGAGACAGACCAAGAAAAACCTGGCAAGACGAAGTTAAAAAAGCAGCAACGGACAGAAAAATCAAATGGAAAGACATAAAAAAGCTGACACAAGACAGAAAAACATGGGAAAAGGTCAGCACAACACAACTCTACAGTAGATCCATGTCCTGGCCCCCCCCCACATTTGAAATGTAACTTTTTTTTAATGTAGAAGGTTGTGCTAGCCTTGTGATGGCGTGCTTTGTTAAAATTTTTGATTGTGCTGGTTTCGTTAGGCTACAAATTCAATTTTAATTTGGGGGGGCTGTGGACATGATAGCCCCCCCACCACGTAATTTAAACATGTTTTTTAGACAGAAATGTTGTGCTAGCCTTGTGCTGGCGTGCTTTGTTAAAATTTTTGATTGTGCTGGTTCCGTTAGGCTACAAATTCGATTTTAATTTGGGGGGGGCTGTGGACATGATAGCCCCCCCACCACGTAATTTAAATATTTTTTTTAGACAGATATGTTGTGCTAGCCTTGTGCTGGCGTGCTTTGTTAAAATTTTTGATTGTGCTGGTTCCATTACACGACAATTTTGATTTTAAATTGGAGGGGCTGTAGACCTGATAGCCCCCCACCAAGTAATTTAAAAATTGTTTTTAGACAGATGTATTGTGCTAGCCTTGTGCTGGCGTGTGCTGTTAAAATTTTTGATTGTGCTGTTTCGTTACGCTACGATTTTGGTTTAAAATCTGAGGGGCTCTAGACATGATTAGATTTGCTTTTGTATACATTGAACCATTATTGTTATTTGTTGTCTCTGATAAAGGGTGACTTCTAAAAAATTTATTGAATAATCTGTTTGTCTCACAGGTAAATTAAATTTTTGGATGGTAACTGTTGAATAAGTTTAAAATGTTATTGACTTTGGATTTTGGAACTCCTAAAATTAAATCGTCTACATATTTCTTTAAAAAAGGGATGTTATCAGATATTTTTGGCATTATTGTTTTTAATAAACCATCTAATATTATTTCTGCAATAATAGGGGGGCATTTGTACGAAGTATTTTAAAGTGCTGTGTTGTAACAATGTTTGTCCTATAATTTTCGTCTATGTAAAACAATTTTATGTATTCTAAATGTGTCTATGGCATCTAAAAAAATTCATAACAGTTTCAATTAAAATTATTAATGACATAAATCAAAATAAAGCTTCATATCCCACTCATCAATTAAATAATACTGTAATGGTTCAATGTATACAAAAGCAAATCTAATCATGTCTAGAGCCCCTCAGATTTTAAACCAAAATCGTAGCGTAACGAAACAGCACAATCAAAAATTTTAACAAAGCACGCCAGCACAACCTTCTACATTTAAAAAAAAGTTACATTTCAAATGTGGGGGCGCCCAGGACATGGACCTCTCAACAGTCCTACACCTAACAGTAGAAAGACCCATGACTAAATAAATAAAATATCTTCTCAAACATGTCTACGTTTGTTAGATCGTTCAATTAATTGTTCTAGACCTTTATAAAAATAGTTTTCCGTTTGTCTTCAAAATTCACATTTATTGCTGCTTGCTAGCTCCACGCAGCTCCAATAACTGCTTGCAACACCAAACTCGTTGTTTTTTTTTGTGCGGTGCAAAATTTCTTGGCACCCACCTTTCCCTGACTTTTGTCTGCCGATGCTTCGGATATTTTAAATCTTTCTACGTTTTAGTGTACCATTTTCCATAGGGACATCCTCGACTTTTAAGATCATTTCATGTGTTAGGACGTCACTTGCTCTATCAATGCCATTATCGCCTTCTAGTGATTCTCTACTTAGGTTAAATAAAGGTGACCACTTATATGCCATGGTTGAATCAAAAGAAGAATCTCCATAAACTGCTTGCATTTATATCAGGATGTTTTCAACACTTTTACCTTGTTTTGTGAAAAATTTCATTACTGCACGAACCTTAGTATTCCAACTTTTCAGAAACAACGCTCACATTACCGTATTTTTTGACGATTGTAAATGAACTAATAAAACAATTGGAACGAAATTTTGTGTGTATGTCTAAAAATGATTATCTGATACAACATAAATATTTTTATCCCGACCGTTTTTATTTTATGTCTCGTTCACCTCTCGTATTACTTTTGTTTTTCGATGTTTGGCGCCCCAAAGCCATTGCGCATCTTGTGTCCGGAGCCTGGAGCCGGTCCTGCTGTACCCCTTTAATACGCCGAGTCCTACTGCTCTCATATTTTGAACATAGCCTGCACAGAATAATAGGGTCGACTTTGTGTTTCTGTTATGACACGCCAGCATTTCAAGTAGCTACAGTTCGGCTTTGAAGTTTCTACTAAATGTTATTAGCTTAGGTACCTCTCGTCAAGTTTAATTTCGGCTGCTTAATTTGTAATTAACGAGTATTTATTATGAATTACGTTGGCAGTGCCACTTGTTACCACTTCAACTTTACTTTGTGACGTGCTTGAAAGTTAATTCCCCGTAAAATTGTCAAAGGACGACGATAAACTCGGCACATACAAGGTACTCATCAAATTCAGACAAGAAAACTTGCAATTTAAATGTAGTTTGTAAGTGTTTGAGTAATTTGTGCTGGGTGTATTTGTGCACATAATCAAAATTAATTATTTATTTTCTTTCCCACTGATGTAGCTTAGTTCCGCAATATATCCGGTGGCAAAAATAATACTATAACAATCAGTAAAGTAATAAAAACTTGAGAATTGGCTACTCAAGTGTAAAAGTTTACTTTAGATGGGGAAGTTCTGTTAAATTATACACTTTAAAAAAAGGCATGCAAACACAATTAATGAGAGTTTACATGTGGGTGACAATGCTGCTAGTTTTAAATAATTTATTTGGAATAACACAACATAAAAATAACTTTAATATTACAGAACACCGGAAATGCTTATCATTTTTCATCTGCATCAAAGCTCCACGGTTGAAAATTTCCCAAAATCGAATTTTTGAAAACATCCTAAGTTGTTCTTATTTTTTATAAATTCATTCATTGTCATAGATAAAATTAGATATTATTAGAGTAAAGTGCCCTAATATGGAACAGTTACCTATTATGGAATACATCAGTTTTATGACAATGAATAAGCGATATCTGTTAAAAAGTATATGTACCTATTTGTACATTGATCACACATTCTCAAATGTAAAATAGTTAAAAAATATTCACTAGATTACATAACAGTTTCAAATATATTTTTGACGTGCTACTGAGTTTTTAGGCTAAATCTTTCAGTGCAAAATATTATATGCTAGGGTAAATGATATAAAATATTTTATTGCATGTTTATTTAGCATGAGCCTTTACATTTCAATTAAATAGACCAAAATTTTGATTGGGACCATTTCATGTTTTACATACACCGATTTTTGAAATGTCACATTGATACCTAATATGGAATACATAGAGGTGCCTTATAATAAATATGATTATGGTCACTAAGTACAGCAACATGGGTTCAGTGTCAAAAGTGTCAGAAATGGGCTGACGAAAAATGTGCAAAATACGCAAAAAAAAACAATTCTATTGTCCTACCTGTAAAAAATAAATAAATTATCAATATTTAGTTCGAATGACACTTAAATTATAATTTAATTTACATAAATAACAGAGCTTTGGTTTGGTTTAAGTAATAATGCAATTCAGAAAGAAATAAAAGATTAATCTATGAGCAGTTGTTTATTTTAATGTATATTTCCTATATGATTCTATATTAAGAACCGCTAGTATTCCATATTAGGTTCCCCGGAAGCTTAATATGGCATAGTAGTAACATTTAAAAAAAAATAGCTATATACGAAATATCTACAGTAATATCGTACCAGAATTCGAGTAATGTGTTGCGTATTCATTACAAATTCCTTACAATTTTTTTTGCAAAATTTTGTTGAATAAATGTGAATATTATTGCCGAATACAAAAAAGTATTCCATATTGGGACACTTTACTGTATTATTGTATTTAATGTAATTCAAGAATTCTGAATGAATATTAAATAATTTTTTTGCTTCTTTATTATCAAGCGAAATATTTGCCCCGGATAAAGTGGTTTAAATCGAAATACCTTGTATATTTGTGCATAGTATTTTATAGTCATTGTAATCACAAAATTTGTCAACTGATAGAGAAAAAAAAACTAAAATGGCGTCCATAACACAAAAAATTGATAACCAAATCTCTGAAACTAAGAAGGCTAAACGATTAAGGCACCACTATCATTAAAATATCTAAATTTTTGCTACCGTTAAAAATGTAAAAGAACTGATTTTCCGTGGAAAAGAGTTTCTTCTCTTTTATCGTATCGCACTCTGTCCGTCTTGTTTCGGGAATAACCACATGTTGGTCGTCAGAGTGTCACCCGTGAGAAAGAGGACACGGCCGACCCGCGATCAGCTAACTACATTAGTCATGCAACACAAAATCGGGATTCCGACAAAGGAGGCGAAAATATCCACTTCCTTTCATCACCGACCTACATCGATCACCTTACACAAAAGTGAAAATCAACAATTCCGATACGCCCACGGTTTTCAGTCGACAAATTACAAAAAAAAAAAAAAAAAACTACCATGATAAATAGTCGCACGCAACCCTAATGACAAGAAAAGGATTATTTTGGAAGAGTTGATTGATTTCCACTACCGGAACCACGCGAGAATCTTTTTTTTTAAATTAATACTCCTAGTATATTGTTGATAGTGATTATTTTATTTCGTCAAAATAGACAAGGTAATTTAGCAAAAAGGTCAAAGCTACAAAATAGTGTATTACATAACACGAGTTGTAAGAAGCATTACGTACGAGTGGAAAAGTTGCGCACGGAGCCGCGTAGCGGCGAGTGCGTATATTTCCACGAGTGCGTAATTCCTTTACAACTCGTGTTATGTAGCTTACTTTTTCTACGATCACATAATACCTACGATTTTAACAGCTTTTTGGCCAATATACACATGCAATTACGTTGTCTTGTCAATTTTGACGTAAGCCTACTTTGACATTTCTAGACAAGTGTGCGTTTTGCTTACCGTGCGTTATAACTAGGGCTGGGCGATATATCGATAAATATCGATGTAATTTTTATATCGATATCCGACATTCTGATATATCGATATTTTAATGAGGGCGAGAAGCTTTTTTTTAGATCACCAGTCTCTTTTTTACTCACTTTTTTAGCTTCGCGCCGCTTATATGAATGCAGGCATTGTTTGACGTTAGGCTACTTCGATCTTTCTAAACTAGTTAGTGTGCTCTTTGCTTACCGTGCGTAAGGACTCACTTACTGTGCATGCAGGCTGTACGGTAAGAGTCATTTACATTAAAGATCGTAGAAAAAGTAATATTATCGATCGTTTGGAGTTAAAAAAGTTCATACCACTATTTTTTCAATTCTAAATTGTTGCCAAACTACTGCATTTCTTGACACCAAGGTGTCCTGCCCTTAGCCTTTTAGATTACGGCATTGAGATATTAATAAAAATCAGGGACTGAGAACGGAACGAAAACGAAAACGTTAAACGAAATTAACCGAAATTTTTTTAAGAACGAAAACGAAATTATTATTTTTCGTTCAAGAACGAAAACGAAATAAATATTTTCCAAAACCGGTTTTAACCGGTTTTATTAATATTGAAATTTTATTTGTTAAACACAAACGCGAATTTATCTTCTATGCTGAGGAGACCCCACGAGGCAGTAAAAAATCTCACTTGAAATACACTTAATTGGATATACATATATTATTAATGTATATGTTTTATTTGCGTTTATAGAGTTAATAAAAGTAAAATGTACTCTTACTTCGAAAAGGACTAATGTAAAAGAAGATTTATTGTCTGATGTGTTGCTAGTAAGATTGAATGGATTGTGAAAATGTATATTGTGCAGTATGTACAAACTATTAAGTTAAAGTATATTTCAAGTTAATTTTTTATAATATTATTAATGTATATGTTTTATTTGCGTTTAGACTTAATATAAGTTTTCTTTTAATATCTTTTTTATTTATAACATTCATGGGAACATTTAGTGAACTATCCACTTGAATTCATTCTTTTGTCTTTTTAAATAATTATAGCAGGGTCTAATTTAATTTGAATTCATAGATTTTTAGTACTAAAACAAATTTAAAACAGCACTGCTATATTTTGTTATTTTTAAATAAAAATCGTGTCTACAATTTAAACTAATCAAGTTGTATTTTTACATTATTATTATTTTATTATTAATATTATTTTGTGTTATACTAAATAAAATGGTTAAATGTTAATGTGTTTAACGATTTGGTAAATTTAATATGGCAGCGATTCGCCAGTCTAAAATATGCTGTCCGTGAGCATCAAAACCCATCATCATCGTTTATATTTAAGTGGAAACGCAAATATTGTTATCGTATTAATAGAGTGTTGAAGTGACTTGAAAAAAAAATTAAAGTCCTTGATTTTTTGACGACAAAAAAATTGTAAAACCGGTTTTAACCGTTATTTTTTCGGTTCACGAAAACGAAAACGTAATTTTTTCGGTTAGAACGAAAAGAACGAAAACGATATATATCGTTTTCGTTTCGAACAGAAACGAACGAAATTTTTTTCGTTTTTAGTCCCTGATAAAAATTGAGAATGCTCCATGCTAAGCAGAATAGATACTACCTCCCGCAGGGCAGAAGACAATTGAAACGCACATTTAGAGAATTCAAAAAGATAACTGGCAATCCAACTCGCTAAACCAGAACTCATCCAGGTAAAACCAGGCAAAGTTGCCTATCAAAAATAGAAAAAAAAGAGAATGCTTAAATTGTTCAAGTGATTAATTTCAAATATAGCTGTGTGTCATTTTAATAAAAAAACACTAGCATCTATTGATGAAAAGACGGAAGACTCGAAACTGGTATAGATTTTCTTAAAAAAAAGTTATTCGATTTTTACATAAACTTACATCATACAGATATTCATAAGCAAAATCAAAGTTGAAACATAAAATATTTGAATGATTGTGTTTTAATACAAAAATAACCAGGAGAACTCTTATAAAGTGATACCTACATAGTTAAAATTCTGTTGTTGAGATAAAGATCTTTAAAAACTTGAAGTAAATTAGAACAGATATTTTATTTTTGCTTTTCCGTAACTTTAAACAATAATTTTTCTTTCGTAACGCTGACAGCAAATAAAACTGAACTAGTTGTAAAAAAAAAAAATTATCCACTGAAATCTATGAAGTTCCTGTGGCTATTTTGAAACGTAAAATTGATGCTTGAGAAAATTGTTAGACATAATTAATCACTCGGTAGATTCTTTACTTAGATTTACGACTTACTGCTGTTGCAAAACCAACTTTTAAAATGGCAGCAGGAAGCAGTTGGAGGTTATTAATTATTTCTTAAATAGTGTATACAATAGCTAAGATGGAAATAAAAACTGCATACCATAGAAAATCCCAATCAATAAATTTAACTGCATCGATCATTCAACATGGCTTAAAAAATACACATTTAAGAAATACACCTCTTAAAAGCCATATTTATTTAAGTTAAAATAAGAAACTATAAACGCAAAGATTAGCAATGATTGATCATAACACAAAATGCAGCTTGAAATAAGTTAAATAAGAAAACCAACTCAGCAGTAGGCGCCATATCTACAATTAATAATAACTCTGTTGTTGATAACGCCTGTACTGTATCTTTTCTCATTTTCAGCGCATTCTTTCCTAGCATATAGAATTTTAGGAAAGAGGTAATAATTCTTAAGTTATTTTTAAAATTCAACAACGAGCAATTCAAGCTGTTTCAGTAGAGATAAAAATTGTGTAGAAATGCATTTCCGTTTCTTACTGCGACTTTTTTATTTATAATATAGCTTTGTTTATTTTCCAAATATATTGGGATGCAATATAATTTGACGTTGGAATCGTGATTAATTGTGGATTCCCTCCACTTTTTTTTCGTGTACACTTGGAGTCAAAAGTAGATAGCAGTATTACAACTAAGTCCAATCAATGTTTTCACTTGCAAATGTTCACTCTTAGCATATAGTTGTAGATGAGAAAATACAAAACTTGTCGAGTTAACATTCCAATTTGTTGTATCTTTTTGTTTCAAATTTTTAAATATTGATAATGTTCACTTATTATTTTATACTGTGCCAAAGAATTTTTTTAAATTTTTTCATTTTGTTAATGTGTATTTTGGAATCAAATGTTAATTTTGTTGATGGATACTAATATATTTACCTACTACTTATGAGCTGCGTAAATTATTTTGCCGTAACAACTTACCCCGATCATTGTTACTTTTAGCCTCAAAGTTAAGGTTGGAAGTAACAGCTGTCTTACTACAGAAAAAAAAACTCACATATGCTTTACGAAACATATGAAATAAATATTTTAGCAGGAAGACAAAAGTCCCTTCTATCATGGAATCAGTTTGGATGTCAAAAACTTGTTATACTCCATGAGAAATTAAATAAATACAAAAAAAATTACTTTCATCCCCCGTCTCCCCTAATAAAATTATTAGTTTGTCTGCAAATGTTTTTTTTTGTACGTACCTACTCTCAAAAATGTGGTATCATGTTATTGAGAAAAAAAAAGTATTTCGTTTTAGTTAAATAAATTTAACTTTTTTTTTCTCTACACAAAAAACAAATACAACATAAAATGTAGGCCTATTTTACTTTTAAAATATGCCCTTAGAAAACAAAGTGTCAATACTTTCGTCCTTTGGTCACAACAAAAATTATTTTTTAAAATTCCATTTACAAACTAGGTTAATTAGAATTAGATAATATACACTTCAACATTGTACCAGTCGTATTAATAAGCTTTTTTGAACGAAATTAAGTTACTGAAGTAAATAGCGAAGTACTTATGCTTACTGGGTACCTAAATTGGCAAACTAAAACGTTATTGCAAAATTTAAAATACAATATTCCAATAACCGAGTCTTAATAATCGGTTATCGGATGTCGAAAAGAGCTATCGGTTATTGCTTAACCGTCTCTTTTGCAGTTTTACTGAGGAATATGAAAATATTATTTGGTAAATAATACCTAGCACTTGCAATTTGATGTATAAAATATGCAAAAATTAAAATAATAATAATAATAAATAACTTTTATATTATTGCATTTCACAATGTCAAGAATTTTCTTATTTAGATCGTTGTTCAAAATTTTCTCAAACTATACACAAATTACTCCATATAACTATAAAAATAGCATTATTAATCTCAATGGATTGTTTCAAGTTTATTAAAGATCACAAAAAAAGATAAAGAATTTTTGTAACAATCTTCAAGCTTCAAGTTATTATTTTTATAAATAACAAAGCATTTAGTAAAATTCTTAAATCATCAACACACTCCATCACACTAAGAAGCAGTATTGCGTATTACAACCAAGCCCATGATTTCATATAAATATTTCGAACGTATTAAAATTTTCGTCTCCCGTACCGTGAAAAATTTAAACTTACTCATATGACGATGATTATTACCATCAATTTAAGTTGCAATTTATGGTTGTGCCAAATAACTATTGTTAATCGAAATAGAACATGTAACCAAAAAAAACCTGTTTCATAGTTAACAAAGGTCAAGAACATTACTTTTTTAATACAAATATGTCTAAGCGACAGTGTGGGATTCAACATTTGCATATATATGCGTTTAGTTATGCTAATACGACAGAAAGAATGAATAGAAAAACTCAGCTGCATATACATTAGAAGTAAAATTCTGAGCAGAGATATAAACAACAGATGATGTATAAACTTAGCCGGAGTGGCTGCTACATTTCGCCATGTTTAAATGTTAAGGCAAAACTCAATTTCTGCTAGTATTCCTAATGATCATTACAAAATCGATATTGGGCTTTTACTGTTCATTATCTGAAACGATATAACATAACTGTAAGTACTAGTTGGAAATTTAAGTTCATTTTAGTCAATAATTGTAACTCTAATCGGCCAATTTAACGATAACTTCAAATGGATTCGATAAGGGATGCAGGTACAGAAAAATTGGCGGTTCAGGACCATATTCGCTTTTGGTACTTTTGAGTGAATTGCTCAAACAACAATGTTTTATCATATCGTAGTACCGGTAAACCGGGGTTACTTGAACACCCCGGGGTAACTTGGTCACCTAGCTTATTGTTTATTATTTTACTTGTTTACATTTTACTTTTTTTTTTCTTTTCAGTTTTGGCATGTTCTTATCGTTTGTGACAGGTAACGTTTGAATAAAAATGGTGCTCAATTACGAAAGAACTCCCGGTTCCAAACCTTATCGTAATTTAATAAAGTCGAGAATCTGGAAAATGCCATACAAACCGTTCAAGTTGGAATTAGGGATTCTGTCCCGGGACTGTCCCGGGACGAAAGTCCCGGGAATTCCCGGGACTTCTTAGTCTCGAGTCCCGGGACATTTAGTTCGAGACTCGAGACGAGACTTAATGTTACAGAACACTGAAATTAAATGTTTCTACTTCTAATTTTTTTTTAATTTAATGCCACGAGTTTAGCAAAAATATTTTTAGATATATTTTTATGTTTTAAAGTTTAAGGAAAATTGCTAAGTTTATTAGTAAAAATATATTTTACTTATGCCTGTTATGTTTTAAAGTGCATGGAAAGTTGTTAAGTTTTTTTAAATAGGTATTTATTTGGAAATATTTATATATTTTATTTACTATAGAATGAAGACTAAATTAAAAATAATAATACTACTACTATTAATACTATACTTTATTCATGAAAAAATGCTTTAAAAAAAATATCCGTGAATGTGGTATGATTTTAAAAAAAAATTATCATTTTTTGTTTTTTATGGATGTGTGACGTATAAGTTCTGTCAACTGTCACCACCGATTCACAATCACGATACGTTCAAAGAAGCAATTTTAAGTATGTAGCGGGTGCTTTCCGAAACTATGTCACTGTCAAGAAATAATTTATTTTTTACTGTGAAAATCGCCGTGGAATTTTCAGTATATGAATATTGCATCATATTTCTTGTAATTTATAAAATCTTCCGTCATTTTTGACAGGTTGTACCACCATTTTCCAGTACGTATATAACATTCGTAAAAGTCTCGAAGTCCCGGGAATTCCCGGGACTTTGATAAAAAAAAGTCTCGAGTCCCGGGACTTCGAAAATTGTCGAGACTCAGAATCCCTAGTTGGAATGTCAAAAAAACTGGCAGCAAAAACCTAAAAAGTGCCTCGGTCAACATTAGCTAGGAAGTTTCTTGGAAAGAATTTGGGGTCAGTTGGTCATCCAAAAGTTTTTTCGAGCGAAGAGGAGGCCACCATAACGGAGACACGGCGTTGTCGCCAATAGGGGTTTTCCCCTAAGTGGGCTGGATGTGAGGACTGCTATTTCAAAATATCTTGAAAAACAGGGAAAAACAGTTAGTATTTTGGAGAAGATTTCCTTAATTCGTTTATCTAAAGAAACAACATGCAATAAAAATGATTGTTCTAAATTTGTGTTCTCTTTATTATCAACAAAGTTCGATAAAATGACTGATAATTATTTTTAAAAAATCTGTATATAAAGACTTTTTACTTGTTACAATTGAATTTGGAGTAACATGATCACAAAATGCATTTATATTGTTGGTTTTATTACATTTTTCGAGTGTGACCAAGTAGCCCCAACCCCGGGGCTACTTCTTAATATATTTTTTCAAAAACTGTATTCAAATTAGAGCCTCTGGATAATTTAGGTGTTGTATATTGCTATTGTCGGTAAAATCAAATTTATTTGAAATCAAAATATCGATTAGTTTCAGAATTACCTTAAAAAAGTTATAAAATGGTGTCCAAGTAGCCCCCGATTACGGTATATTACATAACAAGAGTTGTAAGAAGCATATGACGCACGAGTGGAAAGTTCCACACGGAGCCGCGTAGCGGCGAGTGCGTATTACCACGAGTGCGTAATTGTTTTACAACTCGTGTTATGTAGCTTACTTTTTCTACGATCACATAATACCCACGATTTTAACGGTTTTTTGGCTAATATACACATGTAATTACATTGTCTTGTCAATTTTGACGTAAGTTTACTTTGACATTTCTAGACAAGTGTGCGTTTTGCTTACCGTGCGTTATAACTCACTTACTAGGCATGCTGGCATGCAGAAAGTGTTTGACGTGAGTCTACTTTGATTGTTTTTTTTTAAAAACTGCGTTTTTTGCTTACCGTGCGTAATGACCCACTTACTATGCATGCAGGCTGTACGGTAAGAGTCATTTGCATTAGTGGTCGTAGAAAAAAGGAACATGTGCACACGCACAACTAAGAACTATCTGAAAAAGTAGCTGAATAAAATTGTTATTAACTGGATGTGGTCGTATAAATTTAGCCGCTTCTGCGAATACAAGAAATATTTACCAGCTAATTGTTGTTTGTTTTAAACCTCGACAACAGTGACAAAAAGATTGAAATGTTGAACCAAATAAACAAAGCAAATCGGGTAGCATATATTAATGGCTCTACATGGAGTAACAACTACCTAAATAAAGAAAATAAAACAAGAAGCTATAAAGGAGATCAATCATAACATATGCGGTCAACACAAGACAAGATACAGCAATAAAATGCGGAGGCAAGAGAGATGAAAATACTAAGAAGAGTCGTCGGGAAAGCAAATAGGTACAGGGAAAAAACGCAAAAAAGCAGCAGCTGGACGACAAGCAAAAGACAACAATGGAATGACTGCAAAACAAAAATTAAAGAAAAGAGAGTGGTAAGAAAAGCCAAGGATAGGTAGGTTACCACGAGATAAAAAGGGCATGGGACAATCTAGAAAACGTTGGAAGGACAATTTCTAGGGGAAAAAAACAGACTACAACCCTACGAAGTAAAAGAAGAAGACATTCTTTCAAAACGAAGAACAATAATAATTAATCTTAATTTGTAACTCTTAAGATTGCTAACACTCATTAACAGAAAATTCCAATAGGCGCAAATCCGTGTAAATTTCAACATTATTTTCAGCCTCATTGTCGTGTCCTCATTTTCTGGTATGACCGACTTAATTAAAAGTATGAATCAAAAATAAATTTAACGATAGAACACAGCACTTCGATTTTATAATAAAGTATTTAGAAGTTACAAGCAATCTATTAAAGAACCACTTGAGGTTCTAAAGACGCCCATCGATCGCTCCTGCACTATTTGAAACAATTATTATTACATGGTGGCCTGGAAGTCATAACAAACAGACGATTATGAAGTCACATATTGGCTAACCCTGTATTATTCAAATAAAATTTAAAAAATTGTATTCATATTTTTGTTAATGCTGCTGTTGCAATTTAAAAAAAAAACGAAATCAGAAAGATGTAATTCAACTTTTAAAAACTCAGTTACCCAACAATTTAGTGATTCACTGCTCGGTCTTTTTACAGCAATATGTTCTGTTTTGCGTTTTCTCCTTTCTCGGACACCATCGCACAAAGCTTACAAAACAATACTAGTCACACCAACGGAATTACGTTAAAGTATAATCACCTTTGTTTAATTAACGTTAACTGCATATAGTGCATGTTTATAATGGATGAACTAATGGTTGGTTTGCTCGGGAAACACGACACGATTATCTTACCTCGGTGCTCTCACAATAAACATAAAATAAATACTGACCGGCATTTGGTGATGGAATTACAACACGGGACCTATCAAACGTGACAAATCCGACTATTCCGGACGTGTAGGACCTGCACATGAGCATGCAGCTTGGAATAAGGATGTGTAATGTCACCATTTGCCATAAAACACTTAAAACATAGCTTAAATTGTATCATTGTTAATTAATTATGTTAATGAAAAATATAGACCACCCCTGCCTATCTGTACTTTTTAGTAATTTCTCATCATTCCATGGTCACAGAACACGAATAATCAATTATTTTATTTATATTATGGACAATAAGAAACACATAATGGCATTCACACAGGGCATAATAGCGTAGTGCCCCATTTTGTCCTGTGGTTCCAATGTTAGCTTATACAGTCATGACGGAAAATTCTGACATAACACTCGATGACAAAGACGGAATTGGAACCTAATGGGATACTCTGATATCACAGTACACTAATATTTTATCTAGATGTAGTTCAGTTTCACTTATATGCAATGAAAGGCGTATCCAGTAGGGTGACCAGAATTCGCTATGCCCAAAGTAGGGCACTTAAATATAGGATGTTTCAAAATAACTGGAGATTAAAGATCATAACCAAGATATTAAAATGACGATATACAGGGTAATTCAGTTTGACTGTCGCACCTCTATAACTTTGATATTATAAGAGATAACCTTCATAAACCTTGTATTTTTGTAAATCGAGCAAAATTCTCTATCGAGTGATGTTCAAATGTTGTTTCTACGATGAAATGTCAGACTGGCGATTGTCAACTTGTTTTTTGAAAAACCTAGTATAATTTTTTTTATTGATTCTGATAGAGAATTAAATTCTAAATCCGATAGTTCATTAAAAAAAAAACATACATAGGAAAATTTCTGAGAAAAATAAGTTTAAAATTTATTTATTAGTTTTCACGAAATCGTTGTATTTTACTCAACAAAACACGATCGCTGTAGTAATTGCCATTTTATACCTTGTCTAACAAATTGTGATTTATTATTTTTTGAGGAAAAATCATTATTTTGTGAACATTAAATTAAAACGCCTTAAATACCTACACACTCAGAGAAGCAAATTGGCAGAAGGTCCATTCTCAATTAAATGCTCACCAAAATAATGATTTGTTGTCAAAAAATAATAAAACATAGTTATAAACTGTCAATTACTACAGCGATCAAGTTTTGTTTAGTTAAATAGGATTTTGCAAAAATAATAAATAACTTCAAAACATATTTTTCTCAAAAAGTTTCTTGTGGATGATTATTTTTTTAATGTACTATCATCGAATTTAAAATTTAATTCTCTAGTCAATAAAAAAAGTCTACCTGGATTTGTCAAAAAAAAAGTTGACAATCACCAGTCTGACATATTTCATGGAAGAAAAAACATATGAACGTCATTCAGTAAAGAATGTTCAACGATTTACAAAAATATAAGGTTTATAGGTGGTTACCTCTTAAAATAACAAAGTTATAGGGGTGCGACAGTCAAACTGACTCACCCTGTATACTAAACTCAATTTGTAATTCAAGATTTTTTTAAATCAACAGTATAATATTAATAAAATAAAGGTAATACAGAAAAATAGACAGTTAGGCGCGTTCAAATTTGATAAAACATTTAATATTTTGCATTGCAATTTTTATTGAATGAAATGAGTTCTTAATTTTTATTTTTATTGGAAAAATATAAAGTAGGGCATTTATGCTTTTTATTTTGGGGAGGTAGGACAGAGGACAAAAGGTTTAATTGTAGGACATGTCCTCCCAAAGTAGGACGTTTGGTCACCCTAGTATCCTAGTATTGTGAAATCACCACAAAATATAACATAACACACAAACATTTAAGGAATTGCTGCCAATTGTTGTTCAGTAGTAGATGGGTTTCTCTCCCGGATTCCCGGGATCCCAGTCCATTTTAACCTATACAAATTATATTTACCCGGAAATACTTATTGTCCCGGGATATTTAAAAACTGTTATTTTCGTCTATCTTGCGTTAAAATCTTTGTAATACTGTGATAATTTCATCAATATCAGAATTTATTAAAAATATCGGAACATTAAATTATGAAAAAAGCTTTTTTTATTTTTTTTTAATATTTTTCTGCTTTGGAATAACAAATTATGTACACCCATAGTATACGTAAAGAAGCCCGGTCTCCATGACAAAGTTTATATCATCAAAATACGTTTTCTTTTTTGCTTCCGTCCAGAAAATCAGTTGTTTCCGATCAATTTTTAGGCTGGAAAATACATCTTTCCTGGCCTAGCCCGGAAAGTAGCTGGTTGCCATGGTGTCAGTCTTCTGCATGATAATGCTCGACCCCATGTAGCCTGAACGGTTCAAGATCTGCTTGGTCGTACGAAGTGGGAAGTCTTACAACGCCCATTTTACAATCCCGACTTGTCCCCGTGCGATTTCCATGTGTTTGGTCCATTTAAGAAATCACTAAAAGGGCTGCGATTCAGTTCGGACGCAGACCGAGCTTGGTGGCTGGTTGGTAAAACAACCTAACTTGTAATCGGGAGGTCCTGGGTTCGATTCCCAGGGCCGACTGTCATTGTAGAGGTTTCAGGTGGTTTCCTCTATGGTTAAGGCAAATGCTGTGGCAGTACTTCCACCTATCCTTACCCATCCTTGACTAATGCTGTGGCAGTACTTCCACCTATCCTTACCCATCCTTGACTAATGCTGTGGCAGTACTTCCACCTATCCTTACCCATCCTTGACTATCCACATCCCTACCCATTATCCTTGTACCTAACGACTGAAGAGGGGATCAACCCCCCTATAGCAGTCTCCGCGCGAGCGGAAAAAACACGTGACCTTTGACCTTTTGTTCAGAGGTAGAGTTTGCTGTTAAGGAATGGTTCCGCAAACAGCCGCAAGAATTTTACCAGCAGGGAATCTATAGATTAGTGCAACAATGGGACTTAAAGTTAATGGAGACTTCTTTTGGATTCGTTTAGTAAAAAATGCCTTACAGCCTCTTAACGTATTTCTGTTGAACGATCCTCGTATATAATAGTATATTATATACCAAGGTAGAGAAGTCAACTATTATAGCCTGAGGGCTCAGATTAGATCACGAGGCGCGAAGCGCCGAGTGATGTAAGGGCCCGAAGGCTATAAGACTTCTCTACCGTGGTGTATATACTATTTTTTTCACTACTAGTAAGACAAACCCATTTATGTTATGCACGCACTTTCTAACCTAAAATATAAAAAGTTAAGTACCTATCTATTCTATAGAAATATTGAATCTGCGTGTTACTCATCTTGCTAAATCACTATTGTTATTAAAAAACATTGTTTTTAAGCGATGGTTTCATCTAAAATACTGACATTATTAAAACTTTTCTTTTTTACGTTGTGTCAATCGACCGTGTGGATATTGACAACCGTCATTTATTTCGGCGCGAAAGTCGTGTTATTTAAATACACCAAAGTTTTTAAAATTAAATTAATTTATTTAAACAACGTTTTAAATGCTAAAATACCAATAAAGAGAATTTCTCCATCATACTAAATCGTCCTATAATTTTTTTTTCTTTAAAACTACAACAGCATTATCAAAAAATATAAATTTGTTCATTATTCACCAGTGGTTAATAATGAAAAATTGTTTACCTGTAACCATGCATAGGTAGAGAAATTGAATTTCACGGCATTCTAATATACGTCATAATGCTACGCTATATTACTAGTAGTGAAAAAAATAATATTTTGCCCATCTATAAGTAAGCTAATACTTTTTCTGCACGATAATTTTTTAATTCGCTAAATCTTTAACCTGAGCTTAATTTGCAGCCTTTAAACTTGTAACGCAAAGCCAAATTAAACACAAACAATAGAACGCAATGACTGGAAATTTTATATTTCTAAAGGTCCTCTAATTTTTCGATTTTCAATAAAGTGCAATCGCCAATCGCATAAACGCTTAATCTTGAGTAGCGGAAAATGTGCCTCTTTAAATTAACGGACTGACGGTAATAACGCATTCTAGAAAAGCATGTCCAACGTTTCAAGTAATCATTAATATTTCTGTCATGTTTTAAATACGGTACATTATTTTATTCTAATATGCATTGTTATGTAGATGGCAGTGTTTTGTTTGTACGAGGCGTCACGGTTTTTGATAGCCTACAAAACTCATTCATTTATATTGTTCTGTGCATTATATTCATTAGCCATTCTGGGCTGGGTTTTCGGCTAAGGGCGAAATACAATTACACTACAGCTATTTTGTATTTATCATCGATGCTTCTAGCGCGTTTATAATGTCTAGATTAATTCCCTTATTGTTCAAACTTTTTTTTGTTCTGAATTAAAAACCGGACGGTGATTTATTTACAACAGTAATTTTACCGTGTAATTTGCTTTTCAGTTTCAAGTTATTTAATGCGGCAACTTCCTTTTAATAATGGATTTGTTTGTTATTAGTAGTTAATGAAGTTTGAATGCCATGAATCATTGAGCAAGCTTTAAATGTCTAAATGCAGGTTCATTTACGTGTTTTTATAATTTATGAACAGAGTTAATAAATAAACGACGCCAGTTAACTGCTGTAACCAATGCATTTAGCACACAACTACTGCATTGATTGCAAAACCGCGGTTTATACAACCGATCAGTAATAAAACATGCGAATGGAAACTATCAAATGCTTTAAAATACCTCCAAATATTGCAAAACGGAATCAAAAATAATCCTAAACGATGCAGTTTTGTATGTGCATACCAGGTACAGTGGGTGTGAGTAAAGTAAAAGATTCCCCAAAAAGGCCTTGAAATTTGGGATTAATTGTGAAAACCGGTGCTGAGATGCTAACACAAAACGTAGTACTTTAGGCAAAATGCGATGAATTTGGCTTTTAAACAGGTTTTACCTTGTCACTTTTACTTTACATTGTTATCTTACTTATTTAATACAAAGTCTAAAGTCTGTTTTATACTATACTATTTTTTCGTTTAAGAAAATCGTATACGATTTTCTAGTACAGTGTCAATCAGAAATTAAAAATCTTGAACGAAAAATTCGTACGAAATTACTACGTGCCCTAAATGCGTCCAATTTAAGCATAGGCGCATGCGTATTCTACTGTAACTGTATCTGACCGCAGGTCATTTGTGGGTTAGGTTAACTGAAACAATCAAACGATGTTAAATACTACTTTACCGTTAATCCCTCACAATTTATTTTGTGATTAAATTGAAAATTTGACATGGTTACCCAAGGTGCCAACAAAATATGATAAAAGTTACTAAAAAGTAACCAAAATATATTGCAGTTTTCGTACCAAAAAATAGTACAATGTAAATGGTTCATATTTTCCATGCTAAATTCTTGAACGAAAATTTGTATTAAAAATCGTATACGATTTTCTTAAACGAAAACATAGTATAGTATAAAACAGATTTAATACTGTTTTTGGAGTAGTACGTGCTGCCTAATATTTTTAATAACATCTGTGGGCATATTTTAAGAGTCCATAAAGATAAAAACAAAATAAAATGTTACTGTAAATTTTATAACTCCAAGTACCTACTCAGAACCTTTGACGAGTAATTGGAGTGCTAATTACCATAAACTATGTAATTTCCAAAATATTACATCAGTTAAAGCAGTCTGTAACTAAAATAATGAACAAAACGTAATAAAAAGTAATGAGAAGTCGTCAATAAATAGTTCTAGATAAAAATAAGGTCGAGATAACAAATCAACGCGTAAAAACTTAAAAAAAAACATTATAGTGTTTGATATACACGATTTTTTAAATTTAATTTTTGCAAATGTTTTCCCTCATTTAAAGCGAAACATTTAAAAGCCCTTGAATTTCCCTATCGCATGGTACACCATGTGTTTTTCTCTTGCGAAAAATGTTTTATTATACAGGGTGGTCCACTTTTTTGTAGCAGGACTTCAACAGTCGATAAAAAAACTCATTTTAAAGCGAATATTTCATATCAACATGGGTCCAAAAATGCTTCATTTTAAAGATACAGGGTGTTGAAATTTTCGAAAAAATATGGATAATGTGTAACAGTTTCTCAACCAGTTAATATATTTAAACCAAATTTGATATACACAATCACCTTACAGGTTACCACATTCGATGAGAATATCAAGCCCCACAAACAACCAGTGGCGGAGTTGTGCGAGTTCAATTTCTATAAATTTTATAAAAAACTCGTACGGACCTGTTTAAAATCAATATGTTTTTCGGTAGAACATTTTATTCTAAACTTAAAGTGTCTCTTGACTTTTCTTCGTATCTGTCACCGTTTGGCGCGAAATTTGATTTATTTTTCTATTTTCGCGAAAAATTTGCTCATAAATTCGATCTAATTATTATTGATCAAAGTGATGTACCTACACATAATAAATAAAAACCAACGAAAAATGGCAAAAATAATCAAATTATTTTAACCAACAAAAAAAAAACTTGCGCGTATTGTTTCTATTTTTATTTTGTTTATGGTTCTGCTTTATTATCTCTAAATTATTTTCATTTTTTAAAGTTTATACAAGGTCATTCAAAAAGTATGCAACAAATGAAAAAGTTTTTTATTATCGATTTCTCAGAAACATTTTATTCTAAATAAAAGTTGGTGCATGGTCTAAAACTAATTTTAAGATTACAAAAACTGAATAAAAATTTATAGCACACTAGATATTAGCGATTTTAGAAGAAGTGCCCTTATTTTAACAGGTAGGTACAAGAAAGTTCGTAAAATAAAGTTGTTTAGAATTACAAAATAATGCTTATTTCAAAATGTGATAGTAAATTTCCAATTTTTATCTTCTAGAAATGTTAACGTTCAAAAAGTATACAACAAATCAAAAAGTATATTATATACCAAGGTAGAGAAGTCAACTATAAGACTTCTCTACCGTGGTGTATATACTATTTTTTTCACTACTAGTAAGACAAACCCATTTATGTTATGTACGCACTTTCTAACCTAAAATATAAAAAGTTAAGTACCTATCTATTCTATAGAAATATTGAATCTGCGTGTTACTCATCTTGCTAAATCACTATTGTTATTAAAAAACATTGTTTTTAAGCGATGGTTTCATCTAAAATACTGACATTAAAACTTTTCTCTTTTTCACGTTGTGTCAATCGACGGTGTGGATATTGACAACCGTCATTTATTACGGCGCGAAAGTCGTGTTATTTAAATACACCAAAGTTTTTAAAATTAAATTAATTTATTTAAACAACGTTTTAAATGCTAAAATACCAATAAAGAGAATTTCTCCATCATACTAAATCGTCCTATAATTTTTTTTTCTTTAAAACTACAACAGTATTATCAAAAAATATAAATTTGTTCATTATTCACCAGTGGTTAATAATGAAAAATTGTTTACCTGTAACCATGCAAAGGTAGAGAAATTGAATTTCACGGCATTCTAATATACGTCATAATGCTACGCTATATTACTAGTAGTGAAAAAAAGTTTTTTATTATCGATTTCTCAGAAAACGTTATTCTTAATAAAAGTTGGTGCATGAAACTAATTTTGAGATTTAAAAAAAAAAAACAATAAAATACATAGCACACTAGATTTTAGAGATTTTAGAAATATTCGCAGAAAGCAAGTGCCCTTATTTTATTAGGTACAAAAAATGAATAGGAAAAAGTTGTTGAGAATTTTATAATATGACCTACTATGGTATTTGACGTTTAATTTCCAATAATTATGTTGTTTATAGTAACTTTAACATTAAAAAAATCAAAAAGTCACTAATATCCAGTGTCATATGACTTTTTTTATTTTAAAATTCGTTTTAGGCCATGTACAAACTTTTATCAATAATATAATTTTCTGAGAAATCGAAAATAATAGGCTTTTCCATTTGTTGCATACTTTTTGAATGTTGAAATTACCATAACAATAAAAATTGAAATTTTACTATCAAATTTCGTAATTTCTACTGTGTACCCCTTAAAACCCCTTTGCACACCCCCCAGAGATACGCCCACCGCACTTTGGTAAACACCCTCATATGATAGGAAAATTTAAGATATTTTAACCTAATAATTAAGTTTCGTTACATATTTAATTATTTAGTTTTTTACAGTATTGTTATGGCAATAATCGATGAACTTGTAGTACATATACGTTATGTTAATTTTCTAAATATAAACACCCAAACTCTCAACACCTCTATGGATGTAAACTCCCCCCCCCCCAAAATCTTTAAAAAAAATGATTAGCAATGAGTGTTAATTCACTGCTAAGACCCAATTCGTATATTTATTTCAGAATCAATACAAAATTAAAAATTTTCTGTTATTAAAATTACTTTCCGTAATAACTATTTTATATTTAACAGCGATTGAACGATCAAAATGTTAATTTGAATGGTAAATTAACAAATATTGAACGACTCTGCAATTACAATTCGATACCGAATTTTATCGGAACCAGAAAAAAATACCTTTAATAACACTTAAATCTAAAACATCCAATACTATGTTAAAAATTCACTGTGCGAACGACCATGGCAATGGAACGTTAATTTTTTTAAATGCACCGATTTAAGGCCTTACACTTATTTTTATTATAGCTATGTGGAACTGATTCGAATCAACTTATGAATTTAATACGGTTAAAATGCAAATTGGAGAACATTAGGCGAGTTCGTGAATCAAAAACATTTCAAAAATGTAAATTTATTATTATCATTTATTATCTACAAACGAAACGACTGTGTTTTATCACAATTTGAAAAAAGAATGAAATGAAATACTTTATACATGCAAATTCAGCGCGTTCGATATTTTTTAGCTCCATCGTCTGTTCAACAATCTCATGAATGCTTTATTACATAAAACCAACACCTTAAAATAGATCCAGTAAATACACAAACATTTATATTATTAAAAACCCATCTTATTTTATTTCTTTAAACTTTTTCTTAAAATTTGACATACCAAATATTACTTTGCATTTCTGACGCGACTAAAAATAAAACAAGATCCCAATTTTTCATTACACTAAACCTGTCCTTTAAGCAAGTTATTACAGTGGCATCCGCATTTTAACAAAACGCTTATAAAATGCAGTAATTGATCATTAGCAATGAATGACAAAACTTTCTTATTTAATTTTAAAGGGGCTTTTCATTCATAATGTTCAGTGTCCTCCCGAGTTAAACTTTGTACATTTTTAAACTCCGAAACAAATTAAAATTTATAGCTAGCTTAAAAAGAATAGGAAATGAAGTTTTAGTTTTAAGAGTTTTTGCCTTCAACGAACGAATAAGCTCGGAAATAGGAATTACTGCATGTGCATTTTAATGAAGGATAACTTTCGTAAGAATCTCTACTACGATGCTCGACTAACTCTGAAAAATAAAAAGAACGCGAAATAAATGTGCTTAGGAAATCCTCTGTGTTATTAATTAATTCAAGAATGTGTAATGAACTGTAAAATAATCAGTTTGACATCCATAAGAAATTTATCGTACGTATATGCAAGTGAAATAGCTGTTAAGGTCTTTCTGCGTGTCTTAAGGCTTGAATAAGTCATAATAAGTCATTGCTAAATTAGGTCTACAAATGCAAAAATAAATTATTTGCACATTAACCAACCTCGAACACCAAAATTATAGAATCTTGTATTCGTTTTAAAATTATTTTAGCGTTAGCTACTTGATTGCGGTATGTATATTGTATATGTTGCTGTAAAAGCGTTAACTCCGTAAATGTATACACTTACTAGTAAATTTTATACCGTGAGTTCTAGCGGACGGAGATGTGTAGCACGAGGTTCTAGGATATTCCGCGTCTTCGTAGAGCAGCCCTTATGAAAGCCATAGGTCTTCCGACGTTTCGGCAAGATCGCACTTGCCAATCTCAAGGAAAGACTTGAGAATGGCAAATTTTTGCTGTCTAATTTTATCACGTGTAATTTCTTCTTGGGTAATTTGATCTTGACACCCAGTCAAAAGTAATTATTCGTTAAATTTTGACATAGTTTTGTACAACTTGATAACAACACACGTTGTAGGGCGAATGTCGTAGGCCATAATGTGTTGAACTTTATTACCAGAAACACATCAGCGCATTTTTTAAGTTTGATTCTTCCACAAGCCACTGCATATTTAAGTCTCCTGACATAACAGTAGTATCCACTTTGCATGCTAATGATAACCTTTTTTTGTATTAAATTAATTTGTATTTGTGTATTTACACGTTTTTTATATGCACTATGTACTTTATATTTACTTGTGATGTTATATTATATTATAATGTTATGTAGGTACACTACTTTCTTGTAAGTAGGGGTTAGCCCCCTGTTAGAAAGAATTAAATAAATAAATAACCAACGAGCAGGATTGTTTTGATGTCTCAAGAAACAGCTGTCATTATTTCTTTTAGAAATTGAACTTTAGTGTTTTGCTATGATGAATAAATGAGGCAAACCAGACGTCCCGGTTTTCCGAGATTGTTCTTATTCAGATCCACAAATCCCTTATTTTCAAAAAGAGGTTTTTGGGACCGTCGAATTTCCCGGTTTATCTTAACTAGTAAAACAAATTCCAGAAAATTGCGCTTAGTACGTAATGGATTACATAAGTTCAGTAAAAGGTACAAAGAGGAAGTTGCAATCGCCCCCCTAAAAGATTTTTGTCTTGGGAAGGTGTAATCGCGCCCCTTAACGATTTTTGTCCTAAGGAGGTGCAATTGCGGCCCCAAAAGATTTTTGTCCTGGGAAGCTACAAAAGCGCCCGCCCCTAAAAGATTTTTGTCCTGGAAAGGTGCAATCGTGCCCCTAAAAGAATATTTATATTCTGGGAGCAACAATCGCACCCCTAAAGGAATTTTGTCCTGGGGAGGTGCAATCGCGCGCCTAAAGGATTTTTGTCCTCGAAAGGTGCAATCGCGCGCCTAAAAGATTTTTATTCTGAGGAGCTACAATCGCACCCCTAGAGGATTTTTGTCCTGGGAAGATGCAATCGCGCCCCTAGAGAATTGTTGTCCTGAGGAGGTGCAATCGCGCCCCCACAAAATTTTTGTCCTGGGGAGCTGCAATCGCGCCCCTAAAGGATTTTTGTCCTGGGGAGGTGCAATCGCGCCCCTAAAAGAATTTTGTACTGGAGAGGTGCAATCGCGCCTCTAAAAGATTTTTGTCCTAAAGAGGTACAATCGCGCCCCTAAAGAATTTTTATCCCGATTGAAAATACTTTAACAATTTTTTTTACTAGTTTTTTTTTTCATTTGCTTCGTCCTCCATAAGGACTGGGTGGGGGCACAAATCCACCCCTTCTTTTTCCGGTTATGATATTAACAATCCTGCAACTCTATGATAAATAGCTCTAGTGAACTCAATGCACAAATTTATGACAGGTGGATTCCAAAAACATCCAGGTCCCATCGCTCGACACAAAAATTTTGTCATTCTCCAAAACCGCCATATTTTCATAAGCCATTTTTTGTAAAACTTTGCTTAGAAACAAGTAGCCCTGAAATTTAAATATATGTTTCATGATCGAATCTTTTTGCTACATCTTGAAAGAACTAATTTTTTTTTTTGTTTCCGCAACAGTTATTCCTATTTTCGGTTTGGACCAAAACACGCAGTTGGTACATCCTATGGAACAGCCAAGCGGTGTCTGAATGACATATTAATGCAAGGGCATAATGCTCATTGGAAAAAAGTTGCAGGACAAACCCATTTTAAGGCTATCCTGTCAAACGTCTTTAGAAAAAAACAGAAGAAATGCTAACGATGAGCAGAGAAGACATCAGAGCAGCCACAAGACTCGTCACAGGACACTGTGGGCTAAACAAACACTTCTACATTAAATGGCTCTCAGAGACCGATATATGCAGAGGATTTGGTGAAGACGAAGAAACTCCTCTTCACGTACAATGCCAGTGTAGAGGATTCACACCCTATCGGCGTAGACTTCTGAGGACGGAGAAACCCAATCAAGAAGAGTTAAGAAAAACGCTCTTAAAAAAAACCTTGGAATTTTTCAAAAACACAAGACTCCTTTAAGAGGCTATCACCAGAGGATACAGAAACCCAAAAAGGGACCATCTCCGCGGAAATATAAAAAAAATCTGTTATTTTTATGTTGATCAGACCCATTACATTATTGTTCATGAATGTAACTGAATATAATAATAATAATAATAATAATAATAATAATAATAATAATAATAATAATATACGGCTTTATTTCCACATTTTTAAATAAACAAAATACAACAAATAAAAAATAATTTTTTTTTTGGGGAAAATCGCAAGGCGGGGTTCAGCGTTGTCCACAAGACAGCTGTTCTGCCACCCAACCTTGAAGCTGAATACAACAAGCACATAAACATATTGACGTGTTGCAGCACTGAACCGACGTGGCCCGACACTTACCAGCAAGAAACTAGTTGAATGACGATAGCAGTAGGTGTTTATGAAATTTAATTTTAAATAAGTTCAAAGGTAAACCTTTAAATAATATACTGTTATAAATTTTGGTAATTGTATATGAAAAACACTTTTTGAAGAATTCTGTTTTATGGTGAGGAGGGGTTAGTGTACCTTTGAACCTAATATTTAAAGTATGCACATCTTCACGATATTTAATTTTACTATAAAGATAAGGAGGCGTATGGGAAATAATCAACTTGTGATAAAAACATGCTGCATGTAGCAGACGACGATTAAACATATTAAGCCATCATTAGGATGATTATTATCTTAGTACAAGAATTTTTTTAAATTTTGTTATCATACATAAGACGGCGAGCGGAATGACACCTAAATTTTTTGCTTTAGCAGTGAATTTGATTATGTTGGAGCAAATTTTTATTGGAAGGGGATTTTCTAAATATATTTCTCTAAGCTTTTTAGGGCCAAATAGTAATAATTCTGTTTTGTCGGTGTTAATATTTAAGCTGTGTTTAGCTGCATATTTAACTAAATTATCTAAATCTGCATTGAAATTTAATGAGGCGTTTAAAAACTCTTCCTTTGTAAACGAAAGGTATAACTGAGTGTCGTCTGCGTAGAAGTGTGTTGCAGAGTGTAACACAGATTGCTTTAGGTTGAACGTATAAATGCTATACAGCAATGGTCCAAGTATAGATCCTTGGGGGACACCACTTTTTAATTGTGGGGGATTTGATATGTCATTATCAATTTTTACATTTTGTACTCTCCCTTGCAGATAGTTTATGAAAAAATTACACGATAGTTGGTCAAGACCAATATGTTTTAATATTGAAATTAGTAAATCATGATTTATTGTATCAAATGCTTTAGAGAAGTCAATAAGAGCTAGTACTGTAAGTTTATTTTGATCTGTGGCTTTAACAACATATATAAACACGAAAAAAGTGTGTTTTATTTATTTTCCAAGATATTGCTTGCCTCAACTCAATTCTTATTGTTCCAACCACCAAACAAACCAGATAATACACAATAATAAAAGAACAGAATAGGTATGGGCGTGGAACTTGAACTTGCTATAAAAAGCACAGGGATAAACGTACGTACTCATTTAACATCGCTTTTATTGTGATAATAGTACAATACGGAACATAAAGACCATAAGGTCGCATTTCAAATACGCAGAATGTTAATAAAACGCTCACATTCACGCACAATAAAATTCACCCCCGCTTTTCCATGCAGCCGAGAGTTAAAAACATTTAACGATACCGCGTTCGCAACGAACATATGTAATAAAACAATGGGCAAAACAAATCGCGGTAAGTTATACGACCAAAATAAAGCGCGAGCCCGATCTCGTAAAATTCTCATTACGCTGCCTTAAGTTAAAGCAAGTGTAAAACAGAAAGAGACGAGATAAAAGCACAATGAACAATATAAAAGTCACAAACACATATCAACAATTACTACTACTACACTAAAACACGCTCGCTTTTTTATAACCCAAAGTAAACCTCAAATAACTGAGCCGGGGATCATTACATCACAACAACAACAAAAAAGAACTTAATGATTTATCCAAAAAATTATTTACCTACACTATATTGAAGAGGCCAACAATACACATTTATGTTCCTAAAATTACTCTAGTTACCTTACAATGACTTATATACATAATTATGAGAAGCAATCTTTCAAAACGCAGCATTTGACAAAAATCACTTTTCGAGATAATCAGCAATATTTGCCCTAGTGTTGTGAACTTTTTTTTTTGCCGTATAGTTAAAACAGGAAAAGTTATCATGGTACATTACTGAAAAATCTTCAATTGAAAATTACTGCTCATTGGAACAAAAAATTAACACTGCGTTTGAAATGTAACTTGAAAAAAAAAGTGCATTATAAAAGAAATCAAATGCAAATATTGCGTTTGGTAGTTTATTGGAATTTTAGTAGAAATAAATTAAAACAATACTTTCTTCATGGCAAAAGTAAAAACAAACAAAAATGACATTCTCAAAAAAAAAACATATTTGATTTTGAAATATTTTGGTAGTCAAAAAATTCGCAAAAAAAAACTAATTGTAAGCAAAAAAATCACAACCGCAACCTGTGATCGTCTTCTCCACAATCGCAATTTTCATCTTTCTTCTGCTCTTCCTCATTATTTTCTTCGCTATCACTGTCGTGTATTGGTGTTATCAATAAGGTCCTTATACCAGCTTAATTTTTAGACGGTCTTCCAGACAATTTTTTCATTGTTGTTACCTTGTCTTAAAAACGCTTTGTCTAGCAATTCGTCCACGTCAAAGTTTTTGGGTTTGACTAGCCTGCCTAATTCAACAGGTTTTAATTTCAAGGTAGCTGTCGATTTTTTATTTTTCTTTGTTATTGGCTAAGCAAGGTCATTTCTGTAAAAAATTTCGTATCGAATTGTTATCAGCTTATTTTTACTTTTTTCAATATAAATTCGCTTTGCTTCTCTGATGCTAGGTATCTTCTTAAAACAATCTCCTAATTTCTTAAATCAAACAATCTCTAATAAGCTCGATTTCTACAACTTCCTTGAAAATTTCCCAGTACTCCTCTTGTCTCAAAATTTCTGGGTTTGTTTGCTTATTTTCTCTACTCTCCCAAACACACGATCAGCAGGTAAAAAGGAGTGTCCGCGAACAGGAAAGATGATGAGAATGTTATGCAGTTGATCTGGAGCAAAACGGCTTAGCCAGAACACAAGGACGAACACAATAAAGAACATGAATTCGCTTGTTGGAACAAACCTTTTATAAACATAAAATCATATAAAATAATCTCTAAATTTACAAAGTATTCATAGAATTATCACTGGAAAATTTATTAACAAGATTTATCCTCTCGCTTAAAAAACAAACGATATCATAAAGTCATACGCCACCTGTGTTTTACATTCATTTTTAATACTCGTGAACAGCTACAGCGATTACGAATTCAAAAACTCTGTAACCAACGGAAATGGCTCATGTTACCTTTTAAAACGGCGCATATAATAACTAAGGGTTGAAATTTAAGCCTACAAAGTAAAAGCAGAAAGCCACGTGATACTCTGATAAAAGCGTTCAAGTTTTATATGATAAATTCTACCTACTAGATGTATTCCACATCAAGAACGTACAATTTTTTGATAAAATAAAATATTAGTATACAACTACGACTTCTTCGATTAGAAAATAGTATCAGAAATATACGGAAGGCAAACACTTACCCGTCCGGAAAATTAAGTCAAACTCTTAATGGCGTTGGTTCTCAGTTCTGAAACAAAATAAAACGTCACTGTTAAATATTTCCATGAAACGGTTCTCTAAATATCTTTTTATACTTAAAAAGCATGAAGAGGACAGTATTTCAATTAAAGCTCTTACATAATATATTAAAAAGATACGCAAACCCTCATCGTTCAGTTACCCCTTAAACCTACATAATACAGCTCCTGGAAGAAAAACGCGAGCCGCGTATGGCTAATTGCTTCTCTTCAAGTATAAAAAGCAAAGTTAAAAGTTTTAAAGTGTTTACTTTCAAGTAGATCTCCACTCCTAAAAAGACAACCAAGTTTCCGAGAAATGTCTGTTCGACTCGGTTGTTCAAGATGTATGTTAAAGATTGTTTATCGTAACTGGGAAAAACCAGATTGAAGATTGGTGGAAATGTTGGTATTAATGAATTAGGTCACAAATAGTTTCATATATGTTACACGCTCACTTATTTTTGTTCTTTCTAAAGTAAAATCTTAAGATTTTGAAAATATTTGAAAGTACTTCGTTAAAATGCATACATTTTAATATTTTTGGCACCCAATAAAAATTGCTAGTCGATGTTTTCCTTAAGTTAATAAAACATTTAAAAAAAGAACAGCCAAACATTATGTCCTTTCTTCGTCCCCGATTTTTATAACAGTTTGATAAGCTTTCAAGTCAGTAGTGCCACCTAATCCCCTTATGGTTTTGAACCGCAAGTCCATTTAATTCTTGTCAATTCAGATTATATTTTACCTACAATATCGGCAAAAAAAATTACAGTAGAAAAAACTATACTGTTTGATGCCATGTAAAATAAGAATAATAATAAGTTTTTATTAGAATCAAAGCATTCCATTACATGCAAAACTTTTAAAATTTAAAGAATTTTGTAAACAGCGTCAAATATTGGCTAACAGCAATAGAATGCTACGCCATAGCAATAATACTGGAACACATTGTTGCAATGATCATACAACAAAAACTAAATGAATTCCGGTGGGAAATTTCAAGTCGCGCTCTGTATTAACCAGATCTGCACGTCCTGCTTTCATTTTTAGGTCCCTATAGAACTATCCAAAAGGCAAAATCTTCAGCTTTTATGAGGGTGCCTCAAAGGCTGTGGGTAGCTGTTCAGATCGAAGGGAGATGTATTTTATACCCAAGACGTCGACAAACTTCCTATGAGATGGCAAACAACTGCAGCTAATAAGGGAAATTGTACAGGGTATCTCGAATTAGAAGGCTCAAGATGGACATCTTACTTATCTTAAAAGCAAGGACGTCGGTTAAGTTGCGGTAACTTTTCATAATTTGATATTGAAATAATTGGAAAAAAGTAGAACAAACATTAGTTCCCTTTTACTTCCTCTAGAATATTTTTCTAACCTTATTACAATCTTAGTAAGTTAATTTTACTAAATAAGTAATACTTCTAATTAAAGTTAACACATGAGTAATAACTTTGTTCACTAACTAAGCATTACAATAAATTAGATAAAGCACTACAACAATGATACCAGACTTGTCTCGCTAGTCCACACCAAGCGAGCGAGCAAGAGCGAACGATGTTTTCTGCGAATGCTCAGGCGGTGTGGACATATAGGTACAGGGAGAAACGCAAAATGGAAAAAAGCAGCAGCTGGACGACAAGCAAAAGACAAGAATGAAATAACTGGAAAACAAGAACTAAAGGAGAGTGGTAAGAAAAGCCAAATATAGTTTACCACGAGGTAAAAGGGGTGTGGGACGATCTGGCAAACGTTGGAACAATTTCTACAAAAAAAAACAGACTTCAACCCTGCGAAGTAAATGAAGAAGACAAACATTCTATTAAAGATGGATCCACGGTAAGTGAGCGAGCAAGAACGAACGATGTTTTCTGCGGATGATCAGGAGGTGTTGACGCCTTTGTTAGCGAGCGAATGTATGATCGCTCGCGCTCGGTGTTACTCCGTACCGTGTCGGTACTTCAAATAAATTTCGTGCACTTAGTTCAGTTTGGACGAGATTTTCGAACATTCAGTTTGTTCAGATTTTGGTGTTGGTAATTTTAACACGTTCACTGCCAATCAAAATATTGTTGCTATGCCCAAAGGCCAAACGCTTTTATTGAAATATTTAATGTTGTATATTTTGTTAAAAGGTGTATAGTTGTAACTGTTTTTTTTTTGAATTTTAAGTTAATTTGGGGCCTTGACTCAACTGTTGAGTCACCGGCCTCTAGTTAAGAAATTTTTGAGCGAAGCCAATGACTCAACAGTTGAGTCAAGTAAAATGAGATGATAAAATAAATATTTTATTGATTTTCGAATATTATGTATTTTATTGAGTATAGACAACATTATTTGGGTTATGCACATTTTGTAGTATAGTGTCTTCGTCTTCCTCTGATGACTCATCCAATACCTCATACTCACTACCACTATCAAAAAACGGATCATCTTCGCTGTCAGAAACATTTAATAGTGCTTTTAAGTCACAATCTTTTAAAGCACGTTTATTTTCATAATCCATATGCCGCCTTCTAGGTCTAGATGGTCCTGGAACTTGATCGTCCATTTTCACCTCTTACAAAAACAAATTTTAAAAACCGACACCAGTAAAAGTTGAGGTTCACCTTTCCCTACAAGCCAGTAAAACCGTAAAGTAGGCTCACAACGGCTAACAAAATACTGGAACATTTAGTATAGATATGTCCGTGACTCACATGTCTAGTCATTGGCTCCTAATGAACGACAGCCATGACTCAAACCTTGTGTCATTGGCAGTTAACGTGTTGTTATATTATTTAAATTTTTGAAAACTGACAAAATGCAGTGGACAAATGAAGATATATTAGAACTGATTAATGCATACCACGATCGCCTCGAACTGTGGAATTGCACGAGTAAATATTTTTAAATAAAAAATAGGAAGGAAGACGCGTGGTCAGATATATCTGTTTATACTTATAAAATTACCTGTTACCTGTTCATTCAGGAAATTCTATTATCTAAACTGAATACATTCTTAGAAAAATCAATTACGGTCTATCCATCTCCAGTCTCCAGGGTGGAGGATTAAGTCATGGTTTTATTAAAAATTTTGTAGTTTGTTTACACCAATTTTGCAGCTTCAAACGTGGCAGTTTAGTTATCATTTATTTCGTGAGTTTTAAATATTGTTGTGGTCCACCATCTCCTTTGCTGTCTTTTTTTCTCTCGTTTTTTAGTAACTTAAAAAATAAGATAAAAGAGGCGCATGTATATGACAAAATTTAATAAATAATAACGAATGCTTGTATTTTCATAAAAGCGTTTTATTTTTTCAATCAGAACTTTTGTCAACAATATGTTCATATGATATACTACAATAGATATCGATCGTGAATTAACCATAAACCCATGCACTGGTAATAAAGTTATATTTATGCTTTGTGTTCGACAGATAGTGTGATGTTACGGTGTGAATTGCTTTCCGCGGATAGAACGCAGTACATCGCGCGCGTTTCACCGTACCCCGTCGTTTCCGATAGTCCTCGCTGCTATATCCTTTCCAAATCCGCAGTTCTGATATCAACGCAGAGTACATTTCTATGTTACATTGTAATGTTCTGTATGGGTTACGGTGATATGCAACAAATGCCGCCGTGATAAACGACGCGGCTCGTATCGGGTTTATCCCCTTCTTCCACTTTCAGGTGGTTTTATTTTGTTAACGAGTTGATTATACGGCAGTCCATTTTGTTTACTTATCTTAGATAATGTATTTGTTCCGTGAAATCACGATTCCTGCTCGCTTTTTTACACGAACTCGTTCAAATTCCGTTGGTAATGCTTTAATGGAATTTGTCTCGTGCGCTAACGAAGATCTATTTATTTTTGTAAACGCGAAAAACAATTGCATTTTATTTGTAAGTGCATTACTGTGTTGCTACTTGGTTGGAAATGGGTATTTATGGAGTTTTTCTGCAACTTAATAAAATTTGAACCACTTCCCCAGCTCTGGGAAAATAAACAAAAGACATTCAACGCATTTTTCGGAAATGTGCGATAAACAGCTTGTTTAGGTATAAAAGACAAACTATATTGAATGAATAATCCAGATAGCAAACTTGTCATGGTGTTTAAGTACACACCCTCGAATTTGTGATTAAGTCAGTTAAGATTTAAAATGTTGTAATACATTTTTTCTACGGCCACTAATGTAAATTACTCTTACAGTACAGCCTGCATGCATAGTAAGTAGGTCCTTACGCACGGTAAGCAAAAAACACGATTTTTTAAAGAAATGATCAAAGTAGACTCACCTCAAACACTTCCTGCATGCCTAGTAAGTGAGTTATAACGCACGGTAAGCAAAACGCACACTTGTCTATAAATGTCAAACTAGGCTTACGTCAAAGACAAGACAACGTTTATTAGCCAAAAAGGCGTTAAAATCGTATGTATTGTGATCGTAGAAAAAGTAAGCTACATAACACGAGTTGTAAAGCAATTAATATGCTTCTTACAACTCTTGTTATGTAATATATCTGGTACCTACTATTACTGCATACTGCAAAATACAGCGTTTGCCAAAACTTTCTGCGTATTTTGGTAAAATACAATAATCGTCTAGCTTTTTGTAATTGTGCATTGGAAAGGATTGGGGAACAACCTTTTTTCACCTTCTCCCAGCCAATAAACCATATCAATTTGCTCTTGTAAAGTAAAATTCATTGTGGAAATGTAATAATTTAAGAAATGAATGACAAATTTTAGACGTTAGTGAAGTGAACAGTCAGTTTTTTCGATTTCCCTGGCACTCTATTTGCTTCCATAACGATTAGAGAGAAAAAAGTCGAATATCTCGAAAAGTAAGAGTTTTTGGTATAGGACATACTTAACAAAAAATGAAGCTCTCTTAAAGACGAATTCAATGACATAAAAAAACACAGGGGTTTGCATTTGAAAAAATTGAGTTACGAAAATCATGGAAGTTGCCACCTATTTATGAACACCCTGTACGCGTGATTCAAACTTTTTTATATCGAGCGAATAGAGAGAGCAATGTTTTCTGCATGTCCTTACTAAATTAAAACTCTGTGTTTCGAAAAATAACTCAAGGAGAATTTTTTAAATAAAGACTTAAAAACTTGAATTTTTTTTTTAAGTGACAAGGTCGCATAAAAACCTGTAGCATTTTATATTGATGCAAAGCTCATATAAAGGCGGTCAAAAATATTTAATAAAAATGGGGTATTGTATTTGAAATATAAAAGTTGCTATTAGTTCCACAGAGGTGACTCACCCTGTATATTTGAAAATGTTTTTATCGTGTTCGGAACAAAAACTGTACGAATTAGCATTTGAATCAAATTTCTATCTCAAACCATTTAGCCACAATCGACCGATCCCGCACTAATGACTCACCCTGTATAAGGAGTGGGTTGACTTTAACAGAACTGAATTCATTGTATCAAAAATGAATACACAAGGTCTTTGTCATATAACAAAATATTACATATCGTAATTCAGGATGTGATGTAAATAAAATTAATCGTTTTGACCAGAAGATAATTTTAATTTTAATGATGATCTCAAAATGATTGAGACTTAAATTTTTCATTATTTCACAGCTATTACAACCATTTGATGCAACAGAGTAAAAATCACTTCAGGAGAAACCAAAAGTGCAAAATTGAATAAATATAATAAAATTTTCACTTTTATTGATAAATATAAATAAAAAAAAGATGCACTATTTATTTCATACGTCATACTTTAACGATAAAAAAAGAACTAAATTAAAATATTCGTCCTAGCTGTCAGAAAATTACTAATTTCACCAAGAAATATTTCATGGAACGTTATATCAAAATTGATGCCTATAAAACTGAATTTTATTCCAATCAATTCTGAAGCAACTCCGGAAAGTTTACTTAATAGGAATCGCTTATTCAACCCAAACACGGGGCCTTATTAAAAAATAAATTAATATAAATTAAGTACGCCGAAGAGGCCTGCACATTCGCCAGCTTTTTTACATAATACGAAGTCTGTATAAGGTTTCGGTAATAATTTTAGCGGCACGCAATTCACAATTACCGTCTAGCAAAAACTAAATACACATTTGACCGTACCAGAAAATTACACCGTAATTGCAATGTGCCGCCGAGCTCGTTGCGAAATTACTAACCGTCAAAGGCCAGTTCACATTCAAAGGAAAATAAGACCACTCGGGACCGTTTTTAAAGTATGGCGGTGCTTTAATTCTCATTTCGCATATCTGGACTTCGATAATTATTCACAAACTTTGCTTTAAAGAGGTCATTGCCTTTTCGGGCCGTGTTTTCTTGTGAAACGTGACGATTAAGCAAATTCTGGCGTTGTACTGAAATTTAAACTTGTGTTTAATATTGAAGAACAACATATCAAAGCCTAAAACTTAGTCCAGGCACTGCTGCAAATTAATTAAGACAAATGAAGTGTAACACAACACCGTTCTTTTGTTAGCAGTCATATAAACATTCTTGGATAGCCAAACACGCAACTACGCTACGGATTTAATTAAATGCTGGGTTAAATCAATCGACGTAAAAGTAATTTTTTGTATATTTATCTATACAGAGTACTACCTAATAGGGCAGCAAATTATACGAACAAGCTTTATTTAAATAAAGCCAATAAAAAATTAAAGAAATTAATAGAAAAACTAAAAAACAGACTGCTCGCCAATAAAAAGAGCCACAGCAACACTTTCCACCGATAAAAACGATAAAAGGGCAACAAGCAATGACGATAAAATTTTCACCAAACTTTAAAATCTGTTTTCGAACCTTTTTTTAGCGAAGTGCCCGAGGAAGAAGAATTAGAGATACGCCGTTACCTTGAACATCCTAACTAAATGTTATTACCGATCAAGAAGTTCAAAATAAATGAAGTTGAAAACATTATAGACAATGATCTTAATACAAAAAAAAGCCCCAGAATGAGACCTGATAACCGGTGGAATATTAAAGGAACTTCCAGCTAAAATAATAAGAATGAATAATAACCATACTATCTAATACTGTATTAAGACTGGAGATGGCTCTTATTATAAATGGGCTTATGGTGCCTGTCCACGTGAGAGTAAACTACTCTCGATAGCAGCGTCGCCAAGGATACAGCCAATCGCGAGTTACTCTCAGGGGCTGTATCCTTGGCGACGCTGCTATCGAGAGTAGTTTACTCTCACGTGGACAGGCACCATAAGGTTGAAAGAGGTAGAAAGCTTTAAATATTTAGAGTGATCACTGATCATACAGAAGAATGTAGGAATTGGCAAGAAAATAAGCGAAACGACAGGAAATGTGGGAAAAATATTTCACAGTTTAAGAACATTTTTTGAAAACAGAGAAGTCTCAAAACGAACAAAAGTGGAAGTTGTAGAAAAGATAGTAATTTCGGCACTTTTATACGGAAGTGAAACGTGGACACTCACAAATAAAAATAGTAGCCGAGTGAATGCAGCAGAAATGAGGTTTCTAAGAAAAATCCAAGGAAAAACCAAGAAAGATAGAATCAGAAATAAAACATATAGACAACAATTAAAAATAAAATCAGTTAAAAGAAAAATAAAAGAAAGACAGCTGAAAAGGTTGGGTCACATTCATAAGATGAAAAAAGAAAGGTTACCAAGAACAGCCCATGAAGCAGGATCACAGGGAAAAAACAAAAGAAGTAGACCGAAAAAAAAAACTGGAAAGACGAAGTTAAAAAAGCAGCAACGGATAGAAACATCAAATGGAAAGACACAAAAAAGCTAACACAAGACAGAAAAAATTGGAAAAAGTCAGCACAACACAGCTCAATAGTCCTACACCTAACAGTAGAAGGACTCATGACTAATTGGATATTAGTGATCATGGAAAAAAGAAAGAAAAACCATCAAAATTTTTTAGATAACGCACATGACGCACATACGCACACGTTAAAAATCTTTCGTCGCCTAGGAGTGCACATTGCTTTTCCTAGCGCGCCACTGAAGAGGTTAATACTTTAGAATCTTAAAAGAATTGTTAGCCATCTAAAGTTTAGATGGCTAACAATTCTTTTTGCCTCTTATTGTCCTTTGTATTAAAGGTACTAATATTTATAAATATAAAATTCTGTAAATGACTTTAAAGATTATGTTTATCAATGTTACGAAACCCCGTAATTCAACAAAATAGTTTTAGTCAATAAGTAAAGCACTCCTACTATTAAATCATTATTTACAACCCTTTATATCACTTCGAAATTATTCTTTTAAGGCATACACACACACCCTTTTCATTCCCATAACATACAACATTTTTACAGTTTAGTTTTTTAACTTCATCAGCTGCATCATATATCATCTCATATTTGCATTTGGGCCATTTCCATTATTCTGTATTACAAACTTGCACTAAATCATTACAGGCCAACTGTGTAGTTTGTGTTGCTAGCATTGTGAAGATTTGTATGAATTACAAACAATAAACTACGCAAAGTTTTTGTAGTCGTACAGTAATGCTATTCTTAAAGTTGCCAAAACTTACATTAAAGACAACTGTCAAATTTACACAATTTTTAATTTTTGCAAATAAAATCTACCCTTTTCTGCATTACAAAATGGATCTGCCCACGTTTGGTGATGTAAAACTAACTTTGCAACTGTCAACATGATTTAAATTAGGTTATTTTTATTAAGTGATGTTTCCTCTAAGTTACATTTAACTTTTAATTAACATCTTAATATCATTTGTTCCGTCTTCGGGTGGACTAATTGTTTAAATTTCGTTTTCGTAAGAATTTTTAAATGCACAGTAGTAAAATAAATACAACAGAATTGACGTTTTTAAAAATTACTGTCTTTCATGTGTACTACTAAAAAGGAAATTTTTTTATTTATTTTTATTAAATAGAATTTCACAAATGCCTAACATTGTTCAAGCAATATAAGAAAGATATCGTAAAAATCAGCACCACCTATTATTTAACGAGTTCTTTAAAAACACAAAAAAAAATGTAGGTACTACCAGCCCATGAAACAATGTAGAAAAAATAATTTATCTTGAATCAGAATGCAAATGGACGAAAAAGCAGGAGTTTGGAGCGAAGCACGAAGCAATGGGTTTTTGCCCGGAGCTGGAGCGGAGTCCGGAGCAAATAATTTTGATTGCTCCATTACTCCAGTTTATTATGTACAATTTAAAATAAAAATTAATTGTTAAACCTTTGAAGATCAACATTGATTTTTACAAACATTTATTTAACTTCATTTGTTTGTTAGAGTCAAATATTGTAATTTTTGGCCCACTTACACATAACCGATAAAAGTAAAACTTTGTTTTTAAAAACAAATTGTTTAATTAAAAAACTTATTTTACACATTTTATCAATATTTGGAGCATGGAGCGGAGCTGGAGCAGGCATTTTGATGCCGGAGCGGAGCAATTAAAAAATTGGACTGCTCTAAACCCCTGCGAAACAGTACATGATTTTTTTCTGAAATAATTTTGGAATTATTCCAAAAAAAAATAACATCGTTTAATTAATGGCAGATTTGTCTCGACATTTTTGCTCTTTCAATATGCGCAAAAATATACAATACTGTGTTGCAAATTGCGACTAACAACCAGTCAATTACATATCTTACACAAGCTAATAAATACAATAATTATGACAATTATTGTTACACTTACAAGTAAGTCACAAAAACTAACATCAGCTCTGACAAATTATTTTAATTTTTTTACAGATCTGTACAACAATCTGTTCGTAAAAATGTATCGCGTCATATCGCCCTTTAATATAGCGGATATTCACCACTTACTAAAAAGTTAGAAAACTTTGCAACCATAACGTCGATATCGACCATTAGCTTCTGAATTTTAAAACACGTTACAATGCAAAATCCAGATTTTTATAAATTCGTCATTAACAAACTTTTCTGCAAACTGAAATTTTGTTGGGAAGCTTCAACAAGAAAGGCAAATGATGAATGAAACTTTAGTAAAATATAATCTTCGTAGTTATTACTTTGTAGCAACAACAAATTAAGTTGAATTCAGTTTCCGTACCAAAACTTTGAATCAAATTTTACCTTGTTCAATGTGCTCATGGAACGAATAAGGCATAAAGTAGTATAAGTTGTATCATAAACAAATTTGCCGGAAAGAAATATCGGAGTCTGAAAGTTTTTAATGTGTATTTTAGCATAAACAACATTGAGATTTCGAAAACCTTTTAAGATAGAAGGATGGTTAAATTAGTCAAGTAGTGTATTTTTACGTGCTTTATACAAATATAAACTGAAAATGTGCATTTTGTTCACATTTTCTGTATACAGGGTGAATTCAGTTTAACTTTCGCACCCCTATAACTTTTTTGTTTTAACAGGAAACCTCTATAAACCTTTTATTTTTTCAAATCGTGAAAAATTCTCTATCGGATGAGGTTCAAATGTTTTTTCTACGATGAAATAGGTCAGATTGGCGATGGTCAACTTTTTTTTTAATCACATGGTATACTTATTTTAATTGATTCTGAGAGAATTAAATTCTAAATTTAAAAAATAAACATACATAAAAATGTTTAAGGAAAATGATTTAAAAGCTATTTATAATTTTTCACAAAATCGTTGTATTCACTAAACAAAACAAGATCGCTGTAGTAATTGACATTTTATAACTTGTCTAATTGTGTTTTATTATTTATCGACCAAAAACCATTATTTTCTGAGTGTTAAATTTAAAATGGACCTTCTGACAAGTTGCTTCCGTGAGTCTGTATTTAAGGCGTTTTAATTTAATGCTGATAAAATAATGATTTGTTATCGAAAAATTATAACACAATTGAAAAAGTTATAAACTGTCAATTACTAAATAATTTGTTTAGTCAAATACAACGATTTTGTAAAAAATAATAGTCAATTTAAAAGAGTATACCATGTAGTTTCAAAAAAAAAGTTGACTATCGCCAGTTTGACATATTTTACCGGGAAAAAAAAACATTTCAACGTCATTCGATGCAGAATTTCCTTTGATATTGGAAATTATAAGGTTTATAGGGGTTTCCTCTTAAAATAACGAAGTTATAGCCGTGCGACTGGCAAACTGAATCACCCTGTATACATAAACGAAGTCAACATTTTTTTAATTTGAAGACGGTTCTGATACAAGTCAATTAATTTAAAAGTATTGCACACATTTTGCAGGCAGAACAGTTCAGGACTATTTACCTTCAAACACTTTAAGCCAAAAGCATAAACTCTGAAAGGACTGTTTCCTTCTAGCGACCGTATTCTCCAAGATTTTTCCCCGAAAGGTGTTTGAAGCTTCTAAAAATTGTTCTCTGCCAATATACAACTGAATTTAATTAAGGGCCGCACTCTCGACCTGTTTCCGCTTAATCTACGTTAGCGGTCCTCTGTTTTGGGGTCACGACTCGCGATTCGCTGCAGAGTCGGGATAGGGACCCGTTGTTGGGCAATTTGTAGCTAATAATAATTAAAGTGTCAAAGATTGCGAATGATTTACTTTTTTTATAAATTAAAAGCCGTTCTAGTTTATTTCGCACTCACTTGTGTCGCGAAATAATTTATCGAGTGGGACAAAACGGATCGATATTGCTGTTGGAGCGTAAAGACTGGTAAAAAAAATATTTTATTCGCAGTTTTTATAGAAGTAAAACGAAAAATGCAAACGTTTCACCTAGGTAGCTGGAAAATGGAAAAAATAAACATAACTGAGCTAATGTTCGCAGACGACATGGTCTTAGTCGCGGAAACAGAAAAGAATCTGCAAAATAATCTAGAAACCCTAAACCAGGAACTGGAAAAAATCAATATGAAAATAAATACACAAAAAATTAAAACTATGATCGTTACAACAGATAACAAAGGGCATAATATCACTTTAAAATTTATATTTGATAAAAGTATGTGCACACCTAACCTAAAACTAATTTTAAGATGAAAAAAAGTTTCATAAAAATTTATAAGACATTATATTTGATCGATTTTGAGAAATATTCGCAGGAGTAAAGTACCCCTATTTTACAAAAATGGTTCAGAGGAAAAAATTGTTCAGAATTTCCAGTTTTTATAGTAATTTTAACATTCAAAAAATCTAGAAAAGAAAAGTTTTTTATTATCGATTTCTCAAAAAAAAAAACTGATAAAAGTTAGAACATGAGAGGAATAAAAATTCAAGTTGAAATTGTTACCTCAAATTTCATATAAAATATTTTTGAATATTAACATTTTTTTTCTACGGACTGTTTTTATAATTCTTAAAATAAGGGCATTTTACTGCGAATATTTGCAAAATCGCTAAAATTTAGTACATATCATATGAATTTTTATTTTTACTTAAAATTTGTTTTAAGTCAAGCACAAACT
The DNA here is from genome assembly GCA_947652605.1 of Elmis aenea. Lineage (NCBI taxonomy): Eukaryota > Metazoa > Arthropoda > Insecta > Coleoptera > Elmidae > Elmis > Elmis aenea. The sequence goes on along the minus strand of OX393579.1, from coordinate 44,868,879 downwards.
TTAATTAAGAATAATTTTTTTGAGAAATCGATAATAAATAACCTTTCAATTTGTTGTAAACTTTTTGAATGACGCTGTAGATACATAATTCTGCAATGACCAAAGACTTCATGCCAACTAATTTTTGTTCTTTATTCGCATAACAAACAACACTTTTGCAGTTTATTTCTCAAAAGGGAACCTCACTTGGTGGTACTAAAGTCGGTTGATGCGACTAAAGATTTTCCGAAAGAAGATCGGGAATGAAGAAGAGTACCAACTTTTTTGGCCCCGGAAACTTAAAACTTACCGTTGAAACTCAATTTTAATTTTTGAAAAATTGCATGAAATAGGTTAACCGGTTAAAGTGAACATAAACTTGTAAATAATTATTGTTGAATCATAATGCTTTTATGTTTTATTAACAAGATCCAAGTTTTCTCTTTAAAAGTAAGAATTCGTAAATAACAATAATTTTTTTTAATTTTTTGGCGCCAAATCCAAATTTATGAAAATCTGCAATACCAGGGCCCTGTTTCTCGAAACTTACAAGCCTTGTAATACAAGTCCGTAGCTTAGCTACACGTGTAGTTTCCAGTAGTTTTCATGGAAACTACACGTGTAGCTAAGCTACGGACTTGTATTACAAGGTTTGTAAGTTTCGAGAAACAGGGCCCAGGTGTAAATGAACTCTGGCTATTTGGGGTTATAAAAATTAACCAAAATGATGCTATAGTACTCAAAGCTGCTTCCTTTTCCCAAAAATGTAAAAATATACAGGGAGTTCCATTTAATATAACAAAGTTAGGGTCATTTCCGGCGAAACCGGAAGTGAAATAATTGTGTGCATGTGCTCAAAAAATCCGATTTTTCACACATATCATGTGTCTTAAATGTTATTTATCCAAAATCAAAACTAAAGAAAAAAGAGTGCAGAGTTCATTTACACCAGGGTTTCTCGAAACTTACAAGCCTTGTAATACAAGTCCGTATTACAAGGCTTTCGAGAAACAGGTCCCTGGTATTTAACCTATTTCGTACAATTTTTGAAAACAAAAATTGGGTTTTAACGGTAAGTTTTGAGTTTCTAGGGCCAAAAAACTTGGTACTCTTTTTTATTCACGGTCTTCTTTCGGAAAATCTTAGTCCCATAAACCGACTTTAGTACCACCAAGTGAGGTTCTCTTGTCAGTCAGCTCCAACATATTTCTTCTCATCTTGGCGTTTAAGCCATTTCCATTATTCTGTATTACAAACTTGCGTTGCATTATTATAAACTGACTATGTAGCTTGTGTTGCTAACATTATAAAAGTGGTGGATAATGCTATGCTGAAAAGCAAAGTTATCCAAACTTAAAGTATGGATAAATAACATTTAGCTCGAAAACATTACCATAAAAATATTTATTATTTACGTAACCGGAAGGATAAACACATTTGCTATCTTAGTTTCACAAAAAATTAGTGCATTTAAAATATAACACTTAACAACTTATGTTTAAATATATCTGGAATACTTTTTTTTTCTTTAAACTGGCTTTATTACCTATAATTATTTGTAAATACTGCAATTAAAGTTTATAATATTATAAATTTACTAACTAAAACATCATACAATCTCGATTATAAAATAATGAAAAACTGGGAAACTTAAAATTAGTTCAAGTACAATATAAATAAAAATGCCTTTGACTAAGAGGCACTAAACTCGTCTTCAAATTCTTTATCAAAAGTACTTCGATTTCATTAAGCACATTATGACATAAATACAACTCCGACGAAATAATTTTAACAGATATTAAAGCAATATCAATTAGTTTAACGATGGCAAAATTATTTCTAATTAGAAACACGGTCCGCTTTGATAAAATGTCTAAGTTAAGTACAACATTATGCGATACCATAAAAGATAACTTTATCTAAAGAGTTGAAAACGTAAAGACCTACTTACATTTGGAATTAAAAAGTTTCCGATTGAACTTTATAAAATACCTCGTTTAACATTTCAGTCTAATTTTAAAGCCGATTTATTTTAATTTCAATACAATTTCATGATACTTTATCTAGAAAACAGTTATTTATGTGCGAGACCATTGGCTAACAATAGAGCAGTGTTTCTGAAAGTGTGGTCCGCGGACCCCTGGGGGTCCCTGAATCCACCTGAAGGGGTCCCCTGACCCTTTCATTATGTTCGAAAATCAATCAAATTTATTTGCCAGGCTAAGTTAAAAACAAAATATTGTCTACAAGACAATTCATTGGGGTCCTCTGTAAACTATTAATTGTGGAAGAGGTTCTCAGAGTAAAAAGTTTGAGAAACACCGCAATAAAGGACTAAAAGATGAACGAAAACTAATTAAACTAAATTCAATACAATGATTTTAAATGGTTTTTAAGAAATTTTATGCACACAAAAAAAAATTTAACACATTTACATTTTCGCTGTGATAAAAGCGCTACAGACAATAAAAGATGCTTTAAGTTTGATACTGCGGCCTTGAGCTAAACGAAAAATAAAGGAACTAACCGCTTTTCGCAAAACTTTTAACCATCGCGTAGCAATGGAGTACAAAATCAGGGCATTTAAAAATGAATTCATTTTAATAAGAGCTTTTTCATTCCAAACATTAAGGAATCAAATCTTATCCAAAGACAATAGCACATCCGAGCTTATGAAAAAAGTCACGCACAAATTCGTCGTTAATGAAAATCGGAAAATACCTATAACCCGAGTCCAACAGTTATTAACAGTCAATTTACCGGGTACGATTTTGCTTGCAGGAAGGTTGGTTGCTTGGCAACTGCACAAGATCAATCTGAAGTATTACATTTTATCAACAGAAAAAAATTAATTTACCTTATAACAACCAGTACCAGGGCAGAAAAGCTAATTTTAATTTAAGTCAACTACTAGTTGTTTTTAAATATAGGAGTACCTATCATTTAATTTAAAAATATACAAAACCATGGTATCACCCTTTTACTTACGCCACCAAAATCAGCGCAAACGCAAAAAAAAAACTTAACGAAAAATAAGAACAACAAAAACAGGGACTGAGAACGGAACGAAAACGAAAACGTTAAACGAAATTAACCGAAATTTTTTAAGAACGAAAACGAAACCGAAAACGAAATTATTATTTTTCGTTCAAGAACGAAAACGAAATAAATATTTTCCAAAACCGGTTTTAACCGGTTTTGTCGCTATTTCAATTTTATTTGTTAAACACATACGCGAATTTACCTTCTGTGCTGGTGAGACTCCACCAGACAGTAAAAAATCTCACTTGAAATAAGTGAGCTTCACTTTTCTCCATATATTTACGTGAATATGTATTAACAACTTTATTGTTTATACTTGCAATTTCGTGTAGCACAATAATTAACGGTACAGATATTCTCTCTTTCTAATTTGTGTATGTTATATTTGCGTTTAGACATAATAATAGTAAAATTTATTCTTATGTACAAACTATAAAGTTAAAGTATATTTCAAGTTAATCTAAGTTTTTTTTAATATCTTTTTTATTTATAACATTTAGTTAATTATCCACTTGAATTCATTCTTTTGTCTTTTTAAGTAATTACAGCAGGATCTTACTTAATTCAAATGCAAGACCGTGTGTCTAATTTAACCTAATCACATTGTGTTTTTGCACCTTACGGGTGTTAAACTTAATAAAATGGTTAAATGTTAAAGTGTTTAACGATTTGGTAAATTTAATATGGCGATGGTTCGTCAGTCTAAAATATGCTGTCCGTGAGCATCAAACCCCATCGTCATCGTTTATATTTTAGCTGAGACGCAAATATTGTTATCGTATTTATAGATGGCTGTGGTTACTAGAAAAAAAATTCCAAGACTTTGAAAAAGGGTAAAAAGAACGAGCAAACAGATTATTTTAATGCGCATATGGTAAAAGTTTCAATAATAAATAATCAGCTATTTGAACTTTAGTGTTCTGTAATTTTTTCATACGTAAATTACTACGCTACACCGAAAAAATTAAAAACTTTTTAGTTATTAAGTTATTAAGGTGTTTCAATTTCAATTGTCGTTTTTTCCTCTTCTAAGCCAATCCCTGATACCGGGAGACAAGCTTTCATAATACAGACGAGTTTTGTCGATTGTTCAACAGAAAAATATTCATCAACGATATCTCGATCATAACACCCGACATCAATTCAAAAATCGTTGAAAAAAGTTGATTTTTTTTTCTCGGCCTTCCATATATTCTTAAAAAACAGTGTTTAGCTTAATACAGGGTGGTCCATATAGAAGAACCACTATTGGGATCTCGTAAACGGTAAGAGCTACAAAGAAGTTTAAATTAAACAAGTTGTTGCCCTTTTTGAGACCTATTCAGTGATACCTTAATGTTTTAAAAAAGTTCCACGGCACGCTAGATAAAATCAAAAATCAAATTGCGCATTTATCTTAAATCGTTAATAACTCGGCTATACTTAATAGTACAAAAATAGTTTTGGAGAAAAAGTGGTAGAATTTTGACTGTAAAATGAAAACATTCATTTGTTTCAATATTGTTTAAGTTCTTAAATCAATTACAGACTTGCATTTTTTAAATGGAAATCATAGTTGGCTATGACCTCATGAAAAGGCATGTTTTTTTCCTCTTATCGACAATATAAGGTTTAATGTGCTTATTTTGATATTTAGGCTCAAAACAAATAAAATTCATTAAAAAGTCCCTATGAAGCTATTGAGTGCCATGAATTTAAAGATTTAAACAATATTGAAACAAATGATTGTTTTCATTTTACAGTGCGTAAAAAAATGTACATTTTTTCCCAAAATATTTTTGTACCATTTAAAAAAATGCTCATTTTGATTTTTGTATATTATCTAGCGTGCCATGGAACTTTTTAAAAGCATTTAAGCATCACTGAATAGGCCTCAGAAGGGGAACAATTTGTCTAATTTAAACTTCTATGTAGCTCTTGCTGTTTACGAGATCCCAATAGTGGACCACCCTGTATATATTTCCATCAACAAATAGCAACAGCACTGCATGTAATTTTCTCTTCATATTTTTTGCTCGTACCTACCAATAAACTAAGTTTGACATGTTAAGCTTACTGCAAAAGTTTTGGGGGTGTTTAAAACTTATTCTTTTTTCTCATAGATATCGTTGCGTTGTTTTGTTTTAAGATATAGAGACGTCAAATTAATAAACCGATATTAAGCTTTTAATAGTTACCTATAAGTATGTGAGAAAGTTAATTTTACTTTTTTTTTTATAAAAATAAAACTGTGGCAGCGGTTTTAATATTAAACAGTCGAATATACCTAATTATCAAGATACTATCAACTATCAACCCCAAAAATTAGTAAATTAACAGATACGCTCTTAAGAAATTGTGGGCGAATTATCGCTAGAATCAAAAAAAAAAGCGGAACCGCTGAACGACAAGCAGATCCGGAAGGCGTTCTTTTGATATGATGAGGAGACTTCCTCACCACCATCCCACCACATCGTGTTTGCTCGACTAAGCTGGCGACAGCAGAGAGGGAACCTGTTGGTAAATTCAACTACGATTTCAAGAAATTTATTTACTCGTGGCATAAAGAATTGGTTGCCAAAAGCAATAACCGTACCCATGATACAAAGAACTCCTAGGAGTTATTGTATCATGACCCATACCGTTGAAAAAAAAAGAAACTCCGAAAACGGTCCGGCGATAATGGCCTGAGCTGAATTTTGATTGTGTGGAACAAGGACAATTAAGGTGGCAAAAAGATCGGTGAACACATAATATTACTGCGAAAAGACTAACTGAAATCATGGGAACGTTATATCTGATGGTTATCTTCTACAATGAGATAACGCATGGTCCCATATTATCCGTTACAATCGCGACTTCTTTTTTCAACATTAAATCAACTTTATAACTTAGCCAGCCAATCTTAATCCGGTCAAAAATTTATGAGCCAACATAAAACATGAAGTGGAGATGCGCCAAAAGACTAATCTGTACGAGTGGACTAACTGGATCATTGAAACATGGTCTCTACCACCTAGTTTACTGAAATCACTCGCCAATGACTTGCCAAAGCGAATTGAAGAGTGCATAGGCTGCATAGCTTCAAATTGTACCAAAAATACATCGGCAAAATTAACTTTCTACATATATAAAATTTACCATTTTAAAAGTCTTCATATTAAATGATTTTTAAATTTAATTATTTAATATAATGTAACCGCCAAGGCTTTCGCAGCTAACTTTAATTTGGTAAATAAATGCATATTTGTTTTTCAAACACTTTTATTTTCCTCTTTCCATCAACTACTAACATCACATATAACAACCCACGTTCCAGCGAAATTTAAAAAAAGTATATATTTTTCACATACTTCAGACAACTATAACTGCCATTTTAAAAATATCTAAGTTTTGTGTGTATATCTGTAACCATTCAACTAAAATAATTAGTAATTGATCACAATCTAAGCCAAATTATCTAGAAATTACCTACTTACAATTTTTTCCTATCTATCGTAGTTGAAGGAGTATTTGTGAAAAATGTATTATTCTAAGGTTTTTTTAATTTCTCAAAAACTAATTTTTTAAACCTCATTCAATTATTTTGTAATTCTAATTCTACCAAACTGCTAATTTAAATGTCTCTCTTCTAATAACAAAGTTAGCCGCAAAACGCGGTAGTAATTTACCACCCTGTATACAATTAAATGTTATAGTAAAATCTATTTGAGAGATAATAATTATAAAGCATTTTCAAACACTATCGCTCAAATATCAAACCCAGCGACAGTTCCATAACGACCTGTTAATTGCCTAATTGAGCCCATTACACGCGATAGCCAATATAGTAACAATGAAGCAATAAATTAAACAAATTACACGTCCAACGCATGTGTACGTACCAACGAATTAATTACAAAAATCAGCCTTGGCAACGTTCCATATTAATTAACTTTGCAACTCGCATTATACACAATTTTTCATTTCACTTCACAAACGCCAAAATTACGAAAGCAACCTATTGTTAACGGGTTGGATTAAGTTTCGCCGTGTACGAAGGCTCAATTTAAATGCAAGGCAGATGGCAGTTCCATAATCAAACTCTTCTTGAAAGGCATAGATGTTTCAAGTTTGTGAACTCGTGTAAATGAACGAACGCAGCCGCGTAAAGAATTGATTAAATTCAACATCGAAGGAAAATCATTCTACAGATTGTGTTTCACACAATTAGGAAAACAAACTTCTTCACTAATTTACTTACATCGTATTATACAATTAAAGAACAGTAAGCGCACGTAACAAGGTTTCCAAGAAGAATATAAACCTACATTAAAAATGTATGAAAAAATAGGGATTAGCACAATTTGATTTTCGTTCACACTAAATCACATAGCTAAAGTAAGTCTTATACGTTTTTTTCAAAAACTAAAACAAAACTAAAACGTTGACGAGTCTAAAGTGTTTGTACATTACCAAATATTACTACCACTAAAAATGGGTATACAAATATTAAATATTGTGAATTAACCAAAAATTACGACCATGTAGTAGTTTGAATAGAATGACGGGATAGTGGTCCTTAGGTTTATAAAGAAAACTCTTTACATCAGCTAAATATTTCGGATCTTTATTTGATCCTTCATCGGTAGCTATAAACAAAATACAAAAAGTCCTTAGAATTATAATTTAAGTCTAATAAGGTGCTACTCACCGATGAGCGAGGATGTTTGAAAGCAACAAGTAGCACCTTATTAGACAAATTATAATTCTAAGGACTTTTTGTATTTTGTTTATAGCTACCGATGAAGGATCAAATAAAGATCCGAAATATTTAGCTGATGTAAAGAGTTTTCTTTATAAACCTAAGGACCACTATCCCGTCATTCTATTCAAACTACTACATGGTCGTAATTTTTGGTTAATTTACGTCAACATGGGATTTTTTTCAACAATATCTTCTACTTATGGTGTCCTCCTGTAAGAATTTGAAATATTGGTCTAACCTCAACTTCAAGCAAGCAAACATGGTCAACAGAAGAAATTTTCTTCTCCAATGCCGTAAAAACACGATAATTAAGTTATTCATGTTAGATTTTCACGCTGTAGGTAGTTTGGACACATATTTATACGTCACTTTGTCGTTCGTCCATTTGACAGTCTGATTCTGCACATCAAGAAGCGATGGTTGCCACGCTATAATGAATCTGTTTTAATTTAAATTAAATATGTGTTAACTGTTTTGATCGTGCCGTCGTAAACTTTTATTATGTTTAATATCATCCTTTGTACCATTTATTTATTGGATGTTGATCTATCCTAGTGATTAAAGTGACAAATTTTCAACGAATCCACATGTTGATTTTCTTTTTATAGCTTCAATTTTCAATTTTTCAAATTTCAATTTATTTTTATTCAAGAGAAAACACATGTGTCGACGATTAATAATTCAAGCAAATTTTAATGAAGTACTTCCATCAACTTTAACCATTTCATCTTCGAGAAATTTTTTTTAATGTTCACCTTTTTGTTGCTTTCAAACATCCTCGCTCATCGGTGAGTAGCACCTTATTAGACTTAAATTATAATTCTAAGGACTTTTTGTATTTTGTTTATAGCTACCGATGAAGGATCAAATAAAGATCCGAAATATTTAGCTGATGTAAAGAGTTTTCTTTATAAACCTAAGGACCACTATCCCGTCATTCTATTCAAATTAAATATTGTCTACGTACACTTACACATATTTAACTTAATATTAGAAGGCGTACTACAAAGAGCAAAACTAGATAAGAAAAACATTATGATCAACCAAATACAAATAATAGCGTATGCTGACGATAAAGCAATCAGGGAATAGAAGAGAGAAAACATAATAAGAGCGATAGATCAACTAGATAAAGAGACAAAAAAAAACTGGGTCTGGAAATAAATTAAGAAAAAACAAAATATATTAAGATGGCAAAAGAAAATATGCACACACAGAACAATCTAGAAACAAAATACACCTTCGAAGAAGTCAATACTTTCAATTATTTGGGCGTGACAGTGGGACAAGCTGGAAAAAACAGAGTGAAGGAGAGAACTCTTAAAGGAAATCAGGCATACGGCAAAAACAAAAACCTACTTAAGAGTAAAACACTAAGAAGTAAACCAACAAAAATAAAAATATACAAAACCTTGATAAGATCTGTCATAACATAACAATAACAATAAATAAGAAAGAAGAGAAAGACTCAAAAGTAACGGAGAGAAAAGTAATGAGAGCAATACTAAGACCTAACGTAACAAGAGATGAAGACGTAAGACTGAGAAGGAACAAAGAAATAGAGGAGGAACACAAAGGAGAAAATATCATTCGAAGACCAAGCAAAAGATGGAGAGACGCCCTGAAGGAAGATACAAAGGAATTGAGAATAAATGATTGGAAATCGAAATGCAAAGATAGGAAAGAATTAAAGAAAATAACAGAGGCAGCCAGGACCAACAACAAGCTTTGAAAAATCAGAGAGAGAGGACCGATCCACCTCAATAAATAGATTTTAAAAACGCCTCGGCGTTAGCCATAATCCTAAGGATTATACGGCTCAATGATGATGTTGATACATAAACAGTATAAGAGTCAAAAACCTTTGATTTTGATTGATTTATTTAAATGAAAAACTGCTTCGTTACAATAGCATGACCAAATCTCTCTAAAATAGTTTTAATTGTTTGAGCCAAAGGTTTCCCACACTGAGTGCGGAGAGTATGGAAATGGAAGATGCTCAAGAGAATATATGAAGGCATAAAAGAAGAAGGCTGGAGGAGAAAAAGAACAAATCAGGGAAACATGAAAGTGTGTGGTCTACAAAAGATGACAAACATTGCTAGAATATAAAGATTGCGATAGCTAGGGCAAATCAACAGATTATAAGATGAGAGAATAACAAAAATTTTACTAGATAATGAAGTACCTATGAAGAGAAAAAGAGGTCGACCGCGAAGAAGATGGATGGAGGCATTAACAGAAAATCTTGGTAAACTCAAGGACCGAAAATAGAAAAGGTTTTTAAGGACAAAAAAATACGAAAAAAACAGGTCCGTCAAGTTGGAGCTACAACATAACAAAAAACAAAAACTTTTAACGTCATAATTTTTTGCTCATTTTTTGCTAATTTTTGCTATACTTTTTAAATTTTTTGCTGGTCTTTAAGGGAAGATAATTTAAAAAAAAGATTGTAACTCCAACTTTACGCTGAGTTACATTTGCTAAAAAGTCAAAATGTTTTCATGTCACAATTTTTTGCCCATTTTTTGCTAATTTTTGCTATACTTTTAAAATTTTTTGCTGGTCTCTAATGGGAGATAATTTAAAAAAAAAGAATTGTAACTCCAACTTTACGCTGAGTTACATTTGCTAAAAAGTTAAAATGTTTTTATGTCACAATTTTTTGCTCATTTTTTGCTAATTTTTGCTGTACTTTTAAATTTTTTGCTGGTCTCTAATGGGAGATAAAAAAAAAAGAATTGTAACTCCAACTTTACGCTGAGTTACATTTGCTAAAAAGTCAAAATGTTTTCATGTCACAATTTTTTGCTCATTTTTTGCTAATTTTTGCTGTACTTTTTAAATTTTTTGCTGTTCGCTTTTCCAAGATATGTAGTTTTTTCATAATCATTATGTGCTACAAATAGGTGGTATTCTTGGATATACAACACGAATAACTTCGAATAACCAAAATTTACGTCAATGTTTTGTTCTAATAACTTTATAATAATTTATAAAGTTAACTTATATACACACTTTCAATTTATTGATATTTAAAAGTAGTTTTGTTGCAGTTTTTGTAAAAACCATAAAGTTTCTTTACATGACTATCAGTTAAGGCACTCCAATAAAATTGAACAATAGGTACATAAATTCAGACCTGCAAATAACAATGCTTAAGACCCACCAGAAATAGGACTAGGTTCTTTTTGTAGAAATAAACATTTTTAGTTGACAATGTTACAACAAATAAAAAAATGTTAATACAAAAACCTAATTTTTACTCTTATGTGATGTGGGACATATGTGTCCCTTTAATGGTCTAAAGAGGGTTAAAAAGTCGTAAATAGTTTTTTTGTATGGCATGATTATTTTAGGTGACGAGGGTTTATATGTACGTACGTTTTATTTGATTTTTAAAATTAGATGTTTGTAGCAATACATACATGTATTGTTGATACGTGTACCTGTACATATATGTTTATTTAATATATAATTAAAAGCGTTTAAAAAATATTGTTTCTTAAAAAACATCCTTCGAACCCGCAACACTGTAAACCTTCTTCTTCCATGTACTTAAGTAATTTTTTCACCAAATCTAATATAATATTTTTAATGTAGACTTGCAATATCGCAACATCGACCAATTTTTTAGCGACTTGACATCACGGAATGATGCAAATGTCTTTGTTTTCCACTTTAAATAGAAAATATTGTTTAGTAGCTTGGTATATGTTATAATTATGTCGATTTGTTGCATTTTCTCTGAGAGACCAACCAAATATTTAAAAAATACAGCAACGATAAGCCACAAATCTTGATGTAAATAATTTTTTGCATCTCAAAGTCAAATTTCAGTTTACTAAAAAAAAAACTATT